>JAIGNY010002621.1:3272500-3437500 GCA_020152595.1 Chiridota heheva | reverse complement strand
GCCAGGAATTAATAAACTGAATAAGTAGGAGCCATTAAAATTACAGGTTAAAGGGATTTATTGTAATTACACTCAAAATATCTGATTGCTCCATATCCTAACAATCTATCTAATTCTATAATCACCATACTTCAAATATCAGAAGTCAGAAGTCAAAATTCTAGCTAACGGGATCAACACTCCTCAAAAATATCTAGGGGATGATCCACCTAGTCGTCCCCCCCCCCCTCTCCCTTTTCTACATTATCATGTTTGTTTGTTTGTTTAATGAGGGCCTAATGGCACCACAACATCGAGGTGCCGTTAAGCCTTCATCAAACAAACAAACAAACCTGATAATGCAGAAGGGGTATTATCATGATCTCCCCTTTTCAACACTTTGTTAATGCTGCCCAAACCAAAAATTCAGATAAAATAATATACACAAGTGAGGCCCTGGTCTGAATTTTCATATTTAAATGCCCATAAAAAAGTTAAAATTATGTTGTTTTTAGGTGATATTTTCTCATAATTCTGTGTTAGATTTTAATAAAATTTTAACCTTTAAAATCCCAGAGGTTCTGGATGCTTTCCCCTGAACCCCTACCATGGTTTTGCCCCTGAACTCCACTAAGGGTCCTAGACCCACACCATACAGTGTCAGATAATATGTTTTGTCAGGAATTTCTTCTTCACACCCCCAATGACATACACCTAAAATCCCCGACAAAATTAACAAAACAAAACACTAGAATCTCATGTCTTATTCAATTTGTGTCTCGTTCACATTAATTTACCACAGCACCCCCCCCCTTCCCCCTCCGATGCCTTTTTTGATGTTGACTGCAAAAATGTCAATGTTCATGAAGGCAACAGGTTTGTTGTGTCATTTACTGAAAGGTTGGTTTGTTTAGTTGAATGTCTAATTCAAAGCATACTTGTCAAAGCCCATTTGATAGAAGGTAAAACTGACATTTAGCTTCATATGGTCAGGTAATTAACTCAGAAGGATAGTGAATTTTTAGGATAGTTTACTGGCCATGGGTGACTGAGCTTGGAAGCTGTATTCCAAGAAAATTACATGTTCAAATTTCAAAAGATAAAAGGATTGTTTGCAAGATACAATACCCTCACTTTTTCAAGGTCCTTTGCAGCCCCCAAAACACATGGTTGGACCCAGAGGTGTAGGAAGGGTCCCCTCTCAGGGCAATGGCGCCGGAACGTTTTTAAAATTAGGGGGCTAAACCACCTGTATTGGCGTGAGGTCCAGGGGCCTGCTTAAGGGCCCTGGTGGGATTCAGGGGCTAGGGGGCGAAGCTCGGAAGCTCTGCGTTTTTAGCGGATTTGGGACTAAAAAATATGCGTAAATTAACATAATTTTGCATGTTGTAATAGAGTTGCTGTACCTATGGCGGGGTAGTTACAGCCCCTCCGTTGGCAGGTTGGCTAGTGTCTGATGGTATACTATCTTTAAGATCTTATGTTAGGTCTTTTGGTTGAAGAATCAATCCAACTCAGCAAAAAGTAGATCCAAAGCAAGGAAATATTCAGTGCTGCCCTAGGTATTCTTTGGCAGAGAGTGAACTTGAAGTGATTTAGAACATCAATTAGATCAATTGTTTTCTTACAAAATTTCTTTTGATTTGTGTCATGCATGTTTGTAGGTCTAAGGTCATCTGAATGAAAATAAATTAATTTGTTCCAGTTATTTAATTTTCTTTAAAAAAATAAATATATCATGTGTCTAAATAATGAATTTGTAAGTTCAAAGATGGGGAGGGGGGAGGGGGGGGTAAAACTATTAAATTTTTCACAGTTGGGGAACCATGACCCTCCTGGATCCCCCGCTTCCGTCTCAGAGGGAAAAAGAACAAAATTTCCCAGTTCTAAGCAGAAAAATTGAAATGCTAAATTAAGTTGAAGAGGGAGGCTCGTCTCAGTAAAATACGGTAAAAATGGGGGATACTATATTTTGACGTCACTTCTGGTTGTGGAGGCAAGATCCGATCCTCTGTCTGTTTGTACCACACAGTACAGCCAGACATTAGCATGTACGTTGTGTGTGCAAATTATATACACAGCGCATTACCTTACTGTGACGAGAAACTTATTTGTTTTTTCAATGCTTTTTTGTCGGAAAGCGAAAGTGAAATTTTAGTATTATAATACTACAATGATAGTCACCAAATGAAAATTACTGAGAAAAAAAAAAAAAAAAAGATAAACGATTCTACCGGGGCTCGAATTTCGACATGATTTGAAAAAAACGCTACTTGTGATCTCCGCAACCATCTGGGCTATCTCGTTTGGTGACCTTCAAGGCGTTTTGAATAACTATATACCTTGCAATACGAGACAACGAATCGTGCAACAAAATTTCAACCAATCAAAAAATTTGAAAGGAATTCTAAATATTGTGCACATATGACGATATCACCTCTTTAAGTTCAAGTTGCTGCTAATTGGGAAATCTCTCATTTTGGAAACATATTATGTAAATATGCTTAAAATCATGCAGATATCCAAGTTACCTCCCTGCTATAAGAACACATTTTATATACCAGGTACACCTGTTCAGAAATTAATTGGTTTTGGAAACAATTTATCCACTTAATATTTATATTTACCAAGCATGAGTGACATTAAAGGTCAATGTTGGTCAAGTGTTATTTTACTGAACTGCCCAATAGCCAAAAACGGCAGTTGTGGAAAAGGGCATGTACACAACATAAAATCTCCAATTTTAGATTTGATTTGGTTTGATTAGGTTTAACAGCATTGCGACAGTCAGAGTCAAATGTACCAAGAGGGTATTAAATAATTAAGATGCAAAGGTTAGGAAAGAGATGATTGGAAAAGGAAAAAAGGATGGAGAGAAGTAAAAATTTTAGAGGAAATAAGTTGTAGAAGAAAAGATGGTAAGAAGGAGAGAGGGAGAGGGATGTGAGATAGGAACAGATGCTAATGTGATAATATTGGAGGGAAGATTGTTTTTGAAGAAGTCGGAAATAGTGGTGGCAGAGGATAGGAAAGATCTGGAGATGGCATGAATCGGATAGGTTAAGAGGATATCATTGATCGAGAGATTAGTATTGCAAGTGGGGCAGATAGGTTTGGGAGAGCCTGAAAGGAGGTAGCAGAGGGTGAGATAGGTGTAGCCCTAGGTGTATGCAGGTGATGACCATGTCCTCTCTGCAATTGCGACTTAGTAGGGGAGGGTTGATGACTACTTTGTGATTGATTGTGTGAAGTTAATTATTGGTCACAAGATTCCAGGAATCTTGCCATGTCCTCCTGAGGTAGTTGAAGGTACTTTGGCGAAAGTTCGAGTAAGGTATTTTGATAGAAGAAATTTAGTTTGACAGAGTATTATTGGCGGCTCTGTCGGCCTTTTCGTTCTGGGGATACAAATGTGGCTGAGATCAGAAGATGATGATTTCTTTGCCAGAGGATGAAAGAGTGTGTACTTTTGTTTAAGATTTGTAAGATGAGGGGACTAGACCAGCGCATGTTGGGGATGCATGTGAGAACTAATTTGGAGTCAGAGAAGATGACAAAGTGAGAGTGAAAAGAGAGTTCTGCTAAGTTTAAAGCTAGGAGAATAGCCTTTGCCTCAGCAGAATAGAAAGAGGCTTTATCTGTTACTCTCAAAGAACGGGTAAGGCTAAGGCAGGCGGTGGCAGCTGCTAAGGTACCTTCACGTGTGGATCCGTCAGTAAAAAGAAGGAGTAGTTGTTGGAAGTGTCTACTGAGTTGCCAGTATTTGGAGCGAAAAAAGGCTGGGTTGTGATGAGCTTTCGTAAAAGAAGAGAGGCCTAGGAAGGCTTTGGGGTAGTAAGACCCAGGTGGGGGTAGAGGGTAGGTGTGCCTGGTTACAGAGAAGATGTTGATGGTGGCTTTGGAAAGGTGGGAGTGTATCCGCATTCCGAAGGATGTGTTTGTTGAGATTGAAGAGGTTGGTGAAGGTTTGTTTGTTTGTTTGTTTGATGAGGTCTTAATGGCACCACGACAACAAGGGTCAAAATTGTGCCTGAGAGGTCAGATCATTCTAGAGGTTTGAAGGAAAGAAAACAGGGGGAGAATGAGAGAAATTCAAGAACAAAAGTCAGAAAGCTGTGATCGAGAGAGGAGTTGCATGAGTGAAATAAAAACAAAGTAGAGAGGGGATAGAAGAGGAGACTTAAATATGGTTGTAGAGGGAAGCATGATGAATGAAAGAGATAATTTTATCTGGAGGATTTTTTTGGAAGAACTTTTTGGAAGCAATTGAGATGTGGGGAGCGAGGGAAGCTCTGGGAAGGTTGTACAGGGGGCAAGCAAGGAGAACGTGATGGATTGTGAGGGTGCAATGGCAATTGTTGCAGAGGGGTTGGGGAGAGCCAATAAGGAGGTGGGAGTGAGTGGGTGGGTGTGACCAATTCTAAGACGGGTAATATGAACATTGTCGATACGAGAGAGGTTGTTGATGGTGAATTTGATCGGAATTGTGGGCTGGATGACCTGGAGTTTGTTATGGAAGGAGAGCAGGTAGAATGGAAACAAAGAGCTTTGAGGGTCAGTAACAATGTGAAGGGCGAAGGAGAGGCCAGTCTTGGTGCTCCCAAGGTCTAGGGGGAGTTCATTGGTGTCAACGTGAAGACTGGTAATGGGGATGTTTTGGATGGCACCAAGGCAGATCCTAACCTTAGGGCAGTGTTCTCGGTGACCTCAATATGTCTCAGGTAGAGTTTGCGGGCAGATGAAATTGCAGCAGTCCAGCTTAGATCTGAGGGAGCATACATGGTGAGCAAGTTGATACAATTGGCTCTCCAATCAGTGATGGAGAGATGGAGAGAATCTTGAAGAAGTTTAAGGGTTTTGTAGCAGTTGGTTTGAGGATGTTGATGTGGGAGATATAAAAGCTTAGAGTCGAATGTGATTCCAAGAAATCTAGAACTTTTCTTGATGGGAATGACATCTTTAAGCCGCAGCTTGGGGCGAAGGAAAAAGGAGTTCCTATTACTGAAGTGAATAAGAACCGTTTTGTCTTTTGAAAAATTAAAGCCATTTGTGTCACTCAAATGGGCCAAGTTGTTCAGACAATTTGGAGACTAATTTGTGGGATCTGAAAGCACGGGAGGATGTGTTGATAGCAAAATCATCGACACAGAGAGCAGTTGATGTTAGGGAGAGGACTTTGGTAATGCTGTTGATTTTGAGTATAAAGAGAGTTGGGAAGAGGATGCTGCCTTGCGGGACTCCCAGGTGTTGGGTATACCTTTGTGAGTAGGTGTTACCTATCGCACCCTGAAATAGTGAGAGTGGAGAAAGTTCTGGATGAAGGTTGGAAGGAGACCTCAGGCGGAGAAGTATACCGTAATCCCTAAGAATGCCATATCACCAATTGGTGTCAAAGGCCTTTTCGATATCAAAGAAGATGGAGATGGTGTGGTGATTCCTGATAAAGGCTTCTCGGACATATGTGTCTAGTTTCATAACATTGTCTAGGAAATTGCAGTTTTTCCTGAAGCCGGTCTGATGGGGAGTAAGGATGTGGTTCTTCTCAAGGTACCAGCATAGTCTGTAATTGACCACCCGTTCCATTGTCTTACAGAGGCAGGAGGTGAGAGCGATAGGGCGATAGTTGTTGGGAATGGTCTTGTCTTTCTGGGGCTTAGGAATGATATAATGGTGGCATCTCTCCAAATGTTGGGGAAAGTTTTGGAGTACCAAAGGTGGTTGTAAATCTTGAGTAAGATGTTGAGAAGAAGTCCTGGGGAGATTTTTGAGGGGGTTATAGTGAATGCCATCAAGGCTTTGGAAAGACAACCCAGACTTTTGGAGGGCCAAGGAGAGCTTGGAGTATGTGAACAGAAGATTGTAGGTCTCTTGGTTGTTTGACTGGAAATTGAGTGTTTCTTTCAGCCTCAATTTTCAGGTTAACGAAACGAGAAAGATTCTCTTGGAGGAGGTTTTGGCATAGGTGGAGGCTAAGCAGTCTGAAATGTTATGAGGTCGGTGATTTTGATGTTGTTATGGATGAGAAGAGAGATATTGTTGGTAATACTTTACCTTTATAGATACAAATCATGTTCCAGACATTAGCGTGGGAGGTTTGGAGATTCAAAAGGAGATGAAGGTTTCCCAGAAGGTCTTTTTTGCTGAGTTTGATGGTCTTCCTGGCTTTGGCTCTGAGAATGCAAAAATTGTCCAGGTTTTGGGAAGAAAGATGGGTTTTAAAGAGACAGAGGACTTTGTTTTTGAAAGAGATTGTTTTTTTGCAATCTGTGGTAAACCAAGGTTTGAAGTTCTTTAAAGTGGAGGAGGAGGTGGGGATGGAGAAATCTGCAATTTCAAGAGCTTTGGAGGTGAAGAGATTGACTGGATTGGTGGAGAGAAGGATTTCATTGGTGAAAGAGATGTTACATAAACTGGAGTAAAGATTCCAGTCAGCTTGGTGGAAATTTTAATTGGTCGGGAAGGTTTGAGATGAGGGGGGAGGGTGGGGATGAGGATGGGGAAATAATCGCTGCCACAAAGCAAAGGCTTGACCCTCCAGTCTGAAAACTCTACATAGAGAGAGGGGTCGCAGATGGTAAAGTCGATGCTGGTGTAAGTAGGTAAAAGATTCGTCGTTGAGAAGACAAGAGGTTGTGATGGTTGAGGTTTTCAATAAGTTTTCCTCTGGCTATCAAGGAGGAGCCCTGGAAGGGGTTAGGAGCACTGTAGTCACCCATGAGGATGAATGGTTTAGGAAGTTGAGTGATGAGGTTGTAAAGGTTGGTGGGGGAAAGGGGGAGGTTAGGAGAAATGTAAAGGTTGCAGATGGTGATGGTTTTGTGAAGGGTCACGCGAGACAACAGGAAGTTTGGGAGGTTGAGGTGAATAGAGATGAGGCTTGTAGGGATATCATTCCTGACATAGATGGAGGAGCCGCCAGAAGCTTTTCTAGCATTTTGGGAGATATAGTGTGTCCCTGAGTAACCTGGGATAGGGATAGACTGGGGATGATAAAAAGGTTTTCTGAACACAGATGATACTAAGGTTTGAAAGTTGAAATGAGTAGCTTGAGTTCTTCAAAATTAGCAGAAAATCTGTGACACTTCCATCGTATGATGTCAGTGGCCATTAGTGATAGTTAAGGGGGAGGGGGCTCTGAGGGGGCCCCAAGTCTGATGTCTTGGCATTAGTTGTTCTGCTTCTAAAGTTTCAAACAGTCAGACCTGATCTGATAAATAAGGTCGGGTCAGACTTTTCCTCTTTATTCTGAAAACTACAATTAGGTTAAATTTACCATATCAATGGCTCCATTATATTCGGTCTCCTGTTGGTCCTGAGTTGTTGTGGAAGTTGGTGCCGAGTATCCTATTAGCAATAGATGAAGTCCTTATTGTGTGGTTGAGTGCTTATTTCAATTAAGATAAATGGTCTCATTATTTGCTTCAGTAAGTTTGTGATTACGATTTGCTGGAACAAATGTTTAAGGAGAAGGACGAGTCATGGGAATGGTTTTTGAATTAGTGGAGGGTAGGGTTACAGAAGAGGAAAGTTGGACTGGGTTGTTCCCATTGTTGTTGTTGTTGTAAGATGCCTTGGAGGAGTTGGCAGTAGGTGGGTGGTGTTCTGAGATGGGATGGTTGGGTTTCTGTTGAGTCTTGGAGGAGTTTTTGTTAGTGTAGGTCTAGGGTCTTAACTTCTAGTGAAAGTCTCCTTCATTGTCTGGAAATTTTTATCATTACCAGGCAATTTGGGGAAATATCCTTCATTTCTGGGCAATTCTTTGCGATTTTCAGGATTTTTTTTTTTCAATTATCGTGAAATTTTGCCAATTTTCAGGAATTTATTAGCCAATTTCCCTTAACTATTTCCTTCGAATTTTGAGAAATTTCCTACATTTTCGGGAATTTTTTTGCATTTTTAGAAAATTTCCTTAAATGATTGGAAATTTTGAGAAATTTGTTGTATTTTGAAGGAATTTTTTCGATTTTCAGAAAGTTTTCTTAATTTTGGGTAAATTTTCTTAAACTTTTGGGAAATTTCTTCAACTAAAGGGAAATGTTGCCATTTTTTACCAAATTCTCAATAATGTTATCAAATTTCCCTTCAATTTTACCATTTAAAAAAAATATTTTCTTTTAATAATTTCTTGAATTTACCTCCTGCTTCCTAAGCATCTGATTAAACCCCCGAACCCCCCTTTATCATTATCCACATACACTTTTTGGATGCTGACACTGTACACAAGAAATGTTTAGCGAATGGAGCTAATATTTTCCCAGATTAATATCACATAACTGGGCCTGCTATATCAAAGCTATACTTACAGCGTTAAGATCCATTTGTGCTTTTTCAAGCTACTTGTTTGTTTGTTTGATAAGAGTTTAACGGCACCACAACAGCAAGGGTCAAATTATGCCTGAGAGGTTAGATCATTCCAAAGGTAGAAAGGAGAGTAAACAGGGGGAGATTGAGAGAAACACAAGAACTAAAAGCCAGAAAGCTGGGATCAAGAGAAGCTACTTGTTTAACTTTTTTATCACAATCAAGTTATTCAGTAGTTTACAATGTATCAGGGTAGTCTTCGAGAATAATTCTACAAATGAATCTGTCACCAACTGTGACAAATTACCTCAATACCAAACAACTCTAAATGACACTTAATGGATTCCTAGCTAAACTGGTCTTAATACAAAGCATGACAATTATTTGAAGAGGTTTTAATATATCATTAGCCTCTTAAGGAAGGAAGCAACTATGACGCATTCAATTCTAGTGGATTCCAAAACTGTAGGTGTTAGCACTAGTATTCTTGGAAAGCAATTTATAATTCCTGAGAAATGAGTGATGAGGAACGATCTTTCCTCTACTTAAGGCCACACGGAGGAAGGAAGATACAATAAATGAATACATGCCCTTGACAGGGAAGTGCTGTTTTATTGTTTTCTTAAATGGCACTTCCCTACCCTGGACTTTCTGCACCCCATACTGCGCTGTGATAATATAAAGAAAAACTGATTTACAGATATACAAAAACCTCTAAAAACCTACTCATTGGGACAGTGTTTTTTATTTTCCATGCAACTCATTCAATCTGAAAATGTTGCTTTTAAGTTGTATACTTCACATGATCAAAACAGGGACAAAAATCAATTGCATTCCATAAGAACCACAATATCCTTAGCATCATATCAAGAGTTCATTGCCCTTCCTGAACTACTGAGACCTATCAAGAGGAGACATGAAGTCTGGCTTGTCAAATGTGACTAATGACCCTTTTTTTACTGATTGTTTAACTTGCTTTTGTGCAATCTGAACAAGGAGTTGCTAAATTGACTAAACCACTGAAGTGCCAAGCTGCTATTTGAACTGGAGGTCATGTTTTATTTCACAGGAAAATGTGTTCATTCCAAACTGTTATACAAATATAGCATGTATGAAATTTGAGCAAAATTTGCCAATTCTGTGGCCAGTCTCAGAAAAAGGTCTCTATTTTGAGTTGTGGTCCAGAGCTGCACATTTCTCTCGGCTGCGGTTTAATGGTAGAGCTAAATTTGGCATAAACTTTGCTAAGTGTTGTTGTTTTATGAAACTTTTTTAAGCAAGTCACCTGCATGTTTAGTTATGATTGGAATGTCTAAAATTGTCAAGCTTTCTAATCCACCAAAATGTGTGCCCCTGACCTGCACCAGGGGCCCTTAGCTAGGACCCCACACCATTGAGATTTCACGCTATGTGCTTGCCTTTATCTGTAGAATATTTCAGCCCTCTTACAAATTTGTCAATCTGCCGCCGCCACCACTGTCAGACATACAGTAGCCAACCTTAAAGGAATATTGCCCTGAATCATGAGAACTATTAAAGAAACAAATAGGTGTCAAAATCATGCATTGATATCTTTTTCTGTATAGAAGTTATTGCATTTCAAAGATTGCTTGAGTGTGTTGAAAATTGACCTCGCAGTGTAAAATGTGATTTTTTACCAATTTGTTCCTTTTAACAGTCTTCTATCATATAAATCAAAATTCACAGGAAATTTGGGAATATTCCTTTAAATGACAGAAAACAAATTTGCAAGTTAGTGTATCAAAGATGGCGGATGTTCAGCATGTACTCAGCAATACTAGACTGGTCACAGCTTGAGAGTCACAACCAAAAAAAAACACTTTTGAGATAAGGAATTTAAGGAATTCCCAAAATAGTAGTTCTGTTTCAAATAAGCGATGGGTCATATATCACAGTTATCTGCAAGTTAATTACCTGATGTCTATTCATGCATCATGCATGATGGGCACTTTGATCGTGAAAGCGGGTTAATTACATAATGTCTGTTCATGCACGGTGGGCAGTTTGATCATAAAAGAAAATGTCTGAAGGGAGCTTGTGCACACTGAGTGTGAAACATGACAACATGGAATATCTCCAAAATCTCTTAGAGTATGAAAAAGAACCTTTTTTAAGTCATAACTACAAAATTAAAATAATTTACACCTAACAAAATACAAGAATTAGAATTTGAAGATAACATCTTCTATGAACCAAAATTTAAAGACCAGAGATGTTAAAACAAAAAAGTTTAAACATTTTAAAGGGCAAAAAGTGAAATTCTTGTACGATTTTATAACCGCAACACAATGTTGTTATCCTTTGCAGCATCAATCAATACCTATGATTTCTCCATCATAAAAAAAACGTCACAAAAAAGCACATACTGTACATAGTATGCTATGTAATCATTTGAGCATTACAAACAATGCTAAGCCTAAATTGTTGATTTCCTTTAATTTAACAAAGTTATTATGTCAATTACATACTTAAATCTCCAATGCTCTGAAACAATGTACAGAATAATGATCAATTCCGAATATGTGGTGACGCTTTGTTGAATAAAATTATGTCACAGTTTTGGTCAATTGATACTTTCCATCACTGACCCAAATTTCAAACACTATGAATAACAGCATTGACCAAATCATGTCTGGCTGCCTGGGACAACCAAAAATCTTACCCTGACAACCATGACATTTAAGCTACTTGACCTGCTGCCCAGATGGACAACTTTACTTTCAGCAAATTGGCATAAATATTTCCACAGGCAACCTCATTTACTCTTTGGGTGGTTTCTGGTTTGTTGAGACAAATCGCAGATGGCAAATTAAAATGATAACAGAATGATTTGATTTGCATTTTGACTAAGTGAAATCATTATGCAGTTATTTTTGCACAGAGGTAGAACCATACAAATACTTTTCTGACATTCTCCATCCATCGGCTAAAATATTGTTAAAGCCACGCAGCTTGTCTAATATCATATATACTGTCTGGGTTGTTCTTTGACTGTTCACTGTTCAAACACTTGGCCTACTTTAGGCTGTAATCTAGTCCGAGATTCCTCTGACAATGAGTTAAGCATCCCTTTTCATTCAGTATTTGCATTTGTTTGACATTCAAAAATAAAATAAAAATTTATTAAGCCCTACCAAACAGTCACAGTCCTTTAAGGTCTTAGCATATATACTTGCTGTAATAGTTACGTGTACAGAAATTCGAGGTCTATATCAACTTACTGTAAGATGAGAGGCATTTTTCAAAACAAAATAATCACATTAAAATTTCTCTATTCACATGAAAATTATACATGTATGAATGTCTTCTCAGAGAAGTTTACTTTTGATTAATCTACACAAACACAATTATGATAAAAGTACATTTTGCAAAAACAAAGTATTTAGTCACCCGTCCACATCAAGTTCTCAGAGTAGTTTTTGTAAGTGATCGTACACAGTTTGTCAAAACACGTCAACAACGTAATGTGACAATAGCCAATCAGGAACCATAGCCTCCTAACCTATGTCACACATGGCATCCCAACCTATGTCACACTCTGTGTTACTCATGGCATCCCACCCCATGTCCCACATGGCATCCCACCCTATGTCCCACATGACATCCCATGTCCCACATGACATCCCATCCCATGGCATTCCACCTTATGTCCCACATGGCATTCCACCATATATCCTACATGGCATTCCACCCTGTTCCATATGGCATCCCACCCCATGTCCCACATGGCATCCAACCCCATGTCCCACATGACATCCCATAGGCTCCATAAGAAGTCTAATCCTAGCTATTACAGTCCCTGAATGAGCATACTATGTATGAAAGTGTCAGTTCATATAACTTATATCAAACCCCTAGCTTGATTTAAAAAGGGGCAGGGTGCTAGACTTGTTGAGGCGCACACTAATGTGTGCACGAAGCACTGCTTATTTTGGGTGTGGAGTCACTGGGCCCCCTTAAGGCTCAATCCCCTAGTGAAGAAGCTCTGGGATTTTAACTACAACATGCATTTAGAATGAAGCTATTCTGAATGATAAGGACCAGTCATTAGCCAAACAGGACAATTGCTTACTATGCTACCATTTTAGGTTCTGTATCCATGTAAGGTATTTCATTTATGAGGTTAATTAAGATCATTAAGTTAAAAAAAATAATCTGAAAATATATATATATATATTTCTTTTTATCATAAGGGGCAGGTGGACCCCCAGGATGCAGGGCAGACCCCCAGGGGGTGGGGAGGGCCGCCCTTGTAAAACAGCAAAGCTAGGGGTCTGTATGTGCAAATGAATTGTTGAATAAGAAAAAAAACGGGAGTCAAATAATTATGCCTGATATAGCCCTTGGTGTATACCACATGGTGTATATTCTATCATATGTCCCGCATGGCTCCCATCCATGTCCCACGTGGCATCCCTCCCTATGTCCCACATGGCATCCCTCCCTATGTCCCACATGGCATCCATCCCAATGTCCATATGCAGTCACATCCTGTCACACTCCCTGACTGAGCATACTAAATAAAAAAAAAGTCTGCTCAGTATATACTGTAGCAACTTTATGCAAATGAACACAAAAATAAAGCGGAGTTTAATAATCATGCCTGAAACAACCGTTGGTGCCCAAATATTTTGAAGATCTTAAAGGATTTTAAATCTCCAGTGCTACGAGAGAGATGCTTGAGGATCTTTGAAGAATATTGGACAATTATTATATTTTACAGTTATCTTTTAAGGAAATATCAAATGTTTTGTAGACTTTTTAAGGAAACTAGTCTTCAATCTGTCTTAAGTGTCTCCAAAAAACTTTAACATTTTGTAAGGAAATTCGAACCTTCCATAAGGATATCTGAAGAAACTTTAACTTTTTTCAAAGAACTCTAAAGAAACTTAACATTTTCTGAGGAATTTTCAAGAAACTTCTTAACATTTCTGAGAAAAAATCTCAGGAAAAACTGTGGACGGACGGACAGACGAAATCGCCATTACATAGGTTTGCATTATTCTTTGCATGCTCACCAAAAAAAAGCGGGGAGGGGAGGGAAAAGAAGCGGGGAAGGGGAGGAAGAAGGAGGGTTGTGGGTGGCATGCGCTTGTAAAGTTATGCGAATATCATAACTATATGTTTTATGTAATCTTATTTTCTTATTTTCTTTATTATATGTATGTTATTAAATGTTAATCCTTTTTACAAATGTACATTTGTACTGGAAGCAATAAATTGAAAAATTGAATTGAATTGAATGAGATGCGAATTGAATGAGACGTGAATCTTAATTGTTTTGTGTCATTAATTTTGTTGAGGATTGTCTGAATGCCTATGCAAATGTATTAGACATAGTTTTGAGGAATGCCAAAACATGGGGCAGAATGCAAAATTTGCCGTGAATATTAGTGCACTGTGTTAGCCAGCAATGGTCTGTTTATGCCGGGCCTGCTCTTGTGCATGCTAAAAGTCTGCTTATTCCTCTGTCCTTGGAGCAGCGTGTGTGACGTGAAGTATTAAGGGCCGTCTGGCCATGCGTAGCTTAATTGTAGGTCACTGGTGTGTTGCGAAAGGTTGTAGGGGCTGAGTTTATGTGGGAGAGGTGGGTGTCACCCTATGTTTTTTTCTGTTATTAGACAGTGAGGCGGCAAATGTCAAGTATGGGCACAAAGAGGTTTGAAAACTGCAGGGATCGCGCTGTGTCTGAGAACTGCAGCATGTGGGTTTGGTTTGGATTGTTAATGTTTAACGGCACCGCGACAGTCAGAGTCGAATGTGCCAAGAGAGTGTTAAAAACTATGGTGCTTGAGTTAGGACAGAGAGGAAAGAAAAGTGGGATAGAGGGAAAGAAGGAGAGAATGGAAAGAGGTTAAGGTAATACAAGGTAGGTGAGGAAGGTAAGGCAGAGAAGGGAAGGAGGGGAAAATTTGAAATTTAAATAAATTGCTCTTGCGTAGAAAAGTGATAAAGTTGGAGGTAGGATTGCTCTTGAAAAGATCGGAAATTGAGACGGAGTGGGAGAGGTGTGATCTGGAGTTCAGGTATAAGGTACAGGTTAAAAGAATATGTTTGATTAAGAGATCGGTGTTGCATGTAGGGCAGAGAGGGGCAAATGGAACCGGAAAGTAGGCGAGAGTGGGTGAGAAAGGTGTGGCCGAGGCAGATGCTGGTGATAACACCATACTCATTATTATGCATGACATCACCACCAAAAACAATAGGGCACTTTTACAGACCATGGGCTATCTGTGTACCGCACATGACGTGAATCCAGTTTGTCCTTTTTGAGGTACCATGTTTACAAGGTCTTTTTAGCAAAACCACTAAGCTCTGCCTACTACGCATATTAATGAAATTAAATGTATTTATACAATGAACACAATACACTAGCTAACAACATAATTATACTAAATATGAAACAAATCTGACATCTGATTGTCAAATTAAGAGCATTTCAAAAAAAAAAATATTATGCCCCACTTACTCATCAATGTGCATGACATCACCACCAAAAACAATAGGGTTATGCTACCTTTGCTATACCTGGTTCTGCTATTGATATTTTGACTGACACTATTGAAAAGATGTATAAGCACAACCAATCTCATATGTACTTATGTGGTGAATTTAATCTAAATCTCCTTAACTACAAAATCCTACTTGATTTTGTAGATGTAATGTTTAGTTTTGGGTTTTTTTCCATTAATAAATAGACCTAGTCGTATAACTGACCAATCAGTTTCTTTGATTGATAATATTTTCACAAATGTCATGAATATTGATTCGAAAAGTGGATTACTTATAAATGATCTAAGTGTCTGTCTTCCAGTCTTTAGTGTTATTGACTATGGCATTCATAGAACGAATGAGAAGGAGTTTGAATGTGTCAGGAAAAAAGATGATGCATCTGTACAATTATTCAAACAAAAATTAAACCAGGAAAAATGGGATCTGGTTTACATAGCTAATGATGTACACAAATCTTATGATCATTTCATTAACATTATAAGTAAACTATTTAATGAATGTTGTCCAATAAGGAAGATAGCCACTAAAAATAGGAAAAGAGAAAAGCCATGGATGACCAAAGGTTTGAAAAATGCTTGTAAAAAGAAAAATATGCTTTATGTAAATTTTCTCCAAAACAGAATATTGAAATGTGAACAAAAGTATAAGAGGTACTGTATAAAAACAAACTGACTTCTGCTTTTGAGTTTTTGCAAAAAGAACTATTACACAAATTTTCTGGAAAGCCATAAAAATAATATTACAGAAACATGGAAGGTATTAAATGCTATTATGAATAAAAAGTACAGGACCAATTGTGTTTACCCTGCTACTTTTATAGACAATAATAATATGAAGGTGAATGGTAAAAACATATGAGACGGGCTTAATCAGTTCATTACTAATGTTGGACTGATTTAGCTGCAGCTATACCTGAACAAATCAGCTCAATATATGATGATCTGGATGAGATGAATACACATTTCATGTTTTTAGCAGATACTACAGAAACTGAAATACAAGATATTGTTAGAAATTAAAGTAACAAAACTTCTGCTGATTGCAATGATATAAGCATGTTTATTAGTAAACAATGTTATCTCTCATATTATACAACCTTTCACTTTTATTTGTAATAAATCATTTTTCTGCTGGGGCATTTCCTGACAGTATGGAAATTGCTAAGGTAATACCAATAATTAAGTCTGGTGAAAAAAATGTGTTCAATAATTATAGGCCAGTGTCATTGTTGTCACAACTCTCAAAATTACTTGAAAAGTTGTTTTAGAAAAGACTAGATCATTTTATTTGCAAATTTATTCTTCTTACCGAGAGTCAATACGGTTTTAGGTCTGGTCGTTCTACTTCTATGGCATTATTATAATTAATTGAAGGAATCACCACATCATTGGTCAATAAGAAATCAACCATTGGAGTCTTTATTGATTTAAAAAAAGCATTTGACACTATAGGCCATCATGTATTACCCAAGAAACTAGAGCGTTATGGTTTCCGGAGGAAAGTTCATGATTGGCTGACTAGTTATTTGCCCAATAGAATGCAATATGTCCAAGTCAATTATTTGAATTCAGATTTTTGAATGTAGTTTGTGGAGTACCACAAGGGTTTATCCTTGGGCTAAAGTTATTCATTCTATATATTGATGATATTTGTAATGTCTCCAGATTGTTAAAATTACTCTTTGCAGATGACACAAACATTTTTTTGCTCTCATGAGGATAACATAACATAACAAGATTACAGGCTAAGAAGGGTTAGTCACCCTATAAAGAGCCCAAACTAACACCACCATCACCACCACAAAAAAATCAAAAAATCAAAGACACCCAGAGTTAGTATAGAGCTTATCAATGTTGACTTTGAAATTGTGAACAGAATTGGAGCTAACTACCCACTCAGGCAAGCCATTTTACTCATTAACAACTCTTTGCGAAAAGCTAAAATGCCGAATATCTTTCCGTGAAAACTCTTTGGTAAACTTCAAACTGTTACCATGTGTCACAAGAGGATTAGCTGAAACATGCAAGAAATAATAGGAAGTCAAAGCATCACTACCAGATAGGAATTTAAAAACCTGATTCATATCGCCACGTACTCTTCTTAACTCAAGCATGGTGAAACCAAGAATTCGCAACCTACAGTAGATTCATAAGAGAGATTCCTTACTTCAGGAATAAGTCTAGATAGATCAAGTCTAGTGGCTCTTCGCTGAACCTGCTCCAAAATGAACTTATCCCTAAATGAACTTATACACTATGTAGATTGACAAGTAATGAGCTCTATAAACTTAATGTGCAGTGTGGTTTGCAGTTAATAAACTATCTCTTAATGTTGCCAAAACTAATTATATGTTATTTACCAACCGCCATTTAAATTTTGATTTGAAGATTACTATAAATGAAGTTATTATTAAAAAATTGTATGTGACAAAGTTTCTTGGTGTATATATAGATCACAATCTAAACTGAAATGAGCACATCGTTAATTTAACAAAAACTTTTTAAAAGTATTAAATTATTTATAAAGCCAGCCATGTTTTAAATAGAGATGCACTCTATACTTTATATTGTGCAATTTTCCTACCTTATATCAATTATTGTGCTGAAGTTCGGGGAAATACATATAATTATAATGTAACGCCATTATTCCTAAAACAAAAGAAGGTTATTCGTATTGTATGTAATGCTATTATTTAGACCATACTAACAAACTTTTCTACAAATCAAAAACATTAAGATTATCACATATTATAGACTTTAATATAGGAGTATTTATGTTTCAAGCTTATCAGATGTCATTACCAGAGGCCCTACAAAAAAAAAAAATCATTGGCATCCAATGATAGATATAGCACAAAACAAAAAACATAATTTGAATTAAAAGTATGTAAGAACAAGGAAAAAACAATTGTGCATCTCCACCTCAGGAGTCAAATTCTGGAACTCAATTGATAGTAGTATAAGAAAAATGTAAAACTGTAATTCTATTTTTTTTTTTTTGAAGTACAAACAAAGTTTATTGGCATCTCAGGTGTATTAAGATTAACTTTTAGTAATTAGATAGTGCAAGTGTGTAATTGCCTAATCTTATAATTTCTTCTTTCTTTTCCTTTTCTTTTAATTATCAATTTCTTTTTGTTCTCAAAGGTTTTTCTTGTGGTATCTTTTTGTACACTTTATGTTGTTTTTCCGATTCATGTTAAAAATAATCTTTTGGGGAAAACATTTTATAAGTATTACACTCTAGTATTCTCCTTTTCTATCCCATAATTCACAGATTAGACAGAAGAGTAAGATCAAAAAATGTATTTTGTTCATTTGAAGATGTATATAATTTGTATTTTACACATATGTATTATTATTTGCTAGAAATAAGTTGTGTCATTGTCATTGATCAGCACTGCCTTTGATAAAGTGGACTATAACATTCTGTTTCAGATACTTGAAAGGAAGTTTGGTATAAATAATAATGTCAAGAATTGGTTTATAAGTTACTTATCTAACCGTAAGCTTAGAGTCCAAGCCAACAACGAGCTCTCAGAGCCATTTCTACTTCAATGCTGGGTCCCGCAAGGTAGTTGTACCGGTCCTACACTTTTTCTAGGTTACCTAAGTTCTATATACAATGTTATTTGTAGACATTTGCCCTCTGTATGCAGCTATGCTGATGACCATCAAATATATCTATCCTTCAAACCTAGTAAAACTGGTGCATTGCTGATATAAGAACTTGGGATGCTTACACATAAATTGAAAATTAATGACAATAAAACGGAATTCCTTCTTTTAGGTTTAAATCAATGCTCTCCGAACTAAACATTAAATCTATAACAGTTAGTGAAGCTGAGATAAAAACCAGTTGCAGACCCCTAGCTTGATTTAAAAAGGAGCAGGGTGCTAGACTTGTTGAGGGGCACAATAATGTGCTCGTGAAGAGCTGCGTCTTTTCGGAGTGGAGTCCAGGGGCTCCCTGAAGACTTAATCTCCTGGTGAAGAAGCTCTGGGATTTTGACTATAGGCCTAATCACAAATCTCAGAATAAAGCTTTTCTGACTGATCAGGACCAGTCATTAGCCAAACAGGACAATTGCTTACTATGCTATCATTCTGTGTTCTGTATCCATGTAAAGTGTTTCATTTATGAGGTTGAATAAGATTATTAAGTTTTAAAAAATATATACATTTTGTCTGAAGGGTAGGGTAGACCCCCAGGGGGCAGGGTGGACCCCAGGGAAGAGAGCGGGCCACGGAGGGGCAGAGAGGGTCGCCCCAGTGCAACAGCAAAACTAGGGGTCTGAGTTGTGAGTGTTAAATATCTTTTGTCGGATTTTCAAGTTAGTGACCTTTGTTCAGATGCTTTTGCACAGCTCTATAAACTCAACAAAATAAAATGTTATGTAATTGAAAAGGCCCTTGTATAAATAAATTCAGGCATTCGTAACATCCTATTTAGACTATTGTAATAGCATACTATTCGGAATCCCAAAATACCAGCTACAAAAACAACAACGCATTCACAATGCCGCTGCTAGGGTAATCACTAATACCAAAAGATCTCAGCATGTAACACCTAACGATTTGCACTGGCTCAAAGTCAAACATAGAATTAACTTTAAAATCATTCTACTTACCTTCAAAGCTAGAATTGGGTCGGCACCATTAATGACCTTTGAATTAAAGACAATGCCTCTAGAAACTTGAGATCTTCACACCAAAACAAATATAAGATACCATGCACCAAGTCCAAAAGAATAGGACCCCAGTCTTGTTTCTATGCTGCCCCATTTCTTTGGAATTTGCTTCCATTAAATCTCAGAAACACAACCAATATAAAATCATTAAAAAAAGTTTGAAAAACTCATATATTTCCTTTGTGCTATAGTTCATTAATTTCATATTTGTAATTGTGCATCAATGTGTATAATTTCTATTTATATATGTATGTACAGCGCTGCTGATTATTATTTTGATACTAGCAGCGCTATATAAATTCCTACTAAGATTTAGATTAAGATCTACAGACCATGGGCTATTTGTGTAACAAATATGACAAGAATCCAGTTTACCATTCTTGAGATACCATGCTTACAAGCTCTTTTCAACAAAATCATGTTAAGCCCTGCCCACTATGCATATTAAAGAATTTCAAGATTTGTGTACCATGAAGATGTACACACTAGCTAACAGCATAATACACCTAATATGAAACAGAGCAGACATGCGGTTGTAAAAATATGAGGATTTCAAGATATTCAGAGTCCCGCCTACTCATTAATATGCAGAGGTGCTGTAACTCAGTGATTAAGGAGTCATGCTCGTATTCGAGAGGTACCGAGTTCGATTCCCGTCGTAAGCGCTGCATTGTGTCCTTGATCAAGACATTTTACTCTACTTGCGTCAGTCCACTCAGCTGTAAAATGAGTACCGTCACTGCTGGGGAGTTAATCTGCGATGGACTGGCATCCTGTCTAGGGGGAGTCATGTACTCTCATCCACTTGCACCATGAAAACCAGTGATAAGCACCGGCACAATGAGCCTAATGGTTTGTATGGATTTACCTCCTTTTTTTTTTACTCATTAATATGCATGACATCACCACCAAAAAAATAGGGCACATCTATGCACCATGGGCTATCTGTGTACCACATATGACATGAATTTGGTGTATTGTTCTTCAAATATCATGCTTACGAGCTTGCTGTCACAGATATACACACACACACAAACAAGTATGACTGCATAGGTTCCTTTAGTGAGATAAACACCTCACTCAGTAGGCAATACTTGCATACTGAGTGAGACAACGGATAATACACTCGTAATGTTGTAAACCACTCAGACAACAACAAATAACATAATCATGAAATGAAAACACTTCTCAAAACTGACACAAGTACAGTACTTACAAGCCACGATTTTGATTTCATTAGCATCTTGAAATTGTAAAATATCTTTTAAATTTAAGTTACAAATGAAATGATGCACAGTTTGTACGTAAAAAAACAACATTACAAAAGAATTGACATTCCGATCACTTTGCAAATCCCTCACTTTTGGAAACGTGTACACAATTAGTGCACGTATCACCCCAGCGCGCTTGCAACTGCTATTTTGAAAATGTCCATCAGTAAATGCTCGCAGTTTTCGATATAATGCTATACGCACGTTGACTTCACCGACGCTCTATTGTGCGAAGACTTTTCAACCAATTAGATACATCCACCCAAGGCGCTGTTCGAAAAATAAGCCCCTAGCGAAGGTTCTTGCACAAAACGCAACTTTTCAGTTTTCTTTATTAAACCAAAGTCCAAAACGTAAGTGAACGGCTTAATATAGTATGATTGACTAGCCTATATATATCTATTTAGCATTTCGTAAAAGTGTTTCATGACGATGAAAGGCATTGTCAAAAGTTGACCTTAGATCGTCCCAGAAAGGCATAATGTTAGGTCCTACTTATTCTAGCACGTAGTCGAAATTCATCTGCGCTTCTAATTCTATGATAAGTCAATGCAGCAGTTTGCAAAGTATGAAGCATTTTCTGACTGTGTATAGCAGCCATGTAGTGGCCATAGCGAATAGGGCTACTAATACTAACATTACAGTCAGATAAGATAAGATCAATCTTATCTGACTTAAGGTTCCCTATGGCATGCTAACGGTAGGTCCATGAGGATCGGAACCAAAAAGTAATAAAAAGAAGGGTTTATTACGTTACAAAGAATGCACAAATGTAAACAAAATAATCTGCTAAAAATAATCTGCTATAGTGCTAACGTTAGAATAGGCCCTATATTAAAACAATGCAAACAATTTAAACATTTCCTTACCCTGGCTGTAATGATATAGGCTAATCGTTAGGCTACATAGACAATACCGACAAAAGTACATGACACAAAACCACGTGCTGCCTTCCTCAATTATTGATATTTTTGCAGCCAACATAAAAAAAGCGCGAGGGGGAGGGCACAGGTGTTCCTAGCCTTATGGCAACCTATATACTTTTAAAAGGTAGGTCACTTTCTAACACAACTTTCGAACCGTATATGAAAATCCTTTTTTTTGACCACTCGCGAATCTTGATTACATTTTTTTACTCAACTAACATTTTTTGGAGACTCCCTTCTTTATCTATAAGCCATAGTATTTGTTCTTTTTTTCTGATGAGATGTAAAAACGATGGATTTTCTACCAACATTACAGTCATGACAGTGTAAAAGGCCAACAATTTGCTGCAAACCAACTGAAATGCTGTTCTTCATGACGTCATCGCAACGTTTTTTTTGGTTTGCGGCAAATTGTGAGGTTTTTACACTGTCATGACTGTAATGTCGGTAGAAAATCCATCGTTTGTACATCTCATCTAAAAAAAAAGATTAAATACTGTGGCTCTAAACGAAGAAGGGGGTCACCAACAAATGTGAGTTGAGTCAAAAATGTAATTAAGATTTGCGAGTGGTCAAAAAAATGAATTTTCATATACGGTTCAAAACTCGCGTTAGAAAGTGACCTACCTTTTAATATATATATGTATTAAGAGTATATCGCTTGCCATAACGCTACCAGGAACACTAAGTATATTGGTTGCCATAACGCTACTAGGAACACAAAGTATATCGGTTGCCATAAGGCTACTAGGAACACTAAGTATATCGGTTGCCATAACGCTACTAGGAACACTAAGTATATCGGATGCCATAACGCTAGAAACACTAAGTATATCGGTTGCCATAACGCTAGGAACACTAAGTATATCGGTTGCCATAACGCTAGGAACACTAAGTATATCGGTTGCCATAACGCTAGGAACTTTTAGTATATTAGTTGCCATAACGCTACTAGGAACACCAAGTATATCGGTTGACATAACGCTAGGAACACTACTGACTAAGTAGGCCTAGGCCTATACCGCCATCTGAATCGGTTAAGTGGGCAAAAATCCTTCAAGAGGACATAAACGCCGACCGAGCGTAAAAAGTATGAGTAAAAAATATTTTAAAAAACTAGTTAGCAATACAAGTGTTAGTAAGTTTAGCTTTAAAACAGTTAAGACTTGGTGCATGTACAATGTCTGACAGTAAAGCATTCCAATCCTTTAGTGTGTGAGGGAAGAAAGAGTGTTTATATACATTCTTTTTAGCGTAGGGAACCTGGAAATTAAGGTCATGATTATTTCTTGTATTAGTTCTGACGGTGAGGATAAGTTCATCTTTATTGATGGCGACAAGATTGTTATTGATTTTATATAGCATATGTAGCCGGGTGTTGTATCGTCTTGTTTTAAGCAGGGGCCAATCTAATTCATGAGGCATGTTTTTTACACTAGATTTATAAGAGTAGTCTGCCATACAGAACCTGGCTGCTCTCCTTTGAATAGATTCAAGTTTATCCACATCGCACTGGTGATGGGGGTCCCAGACTGCAGATGCGTACTCAAGTACTGGCCTGACTTAAGCTTTATACTTGATAAGCAGTGGATTTAACGTCGGTGGGACAGTTTGAGAGGTTACGTTTTAATAGGCCAAGTACAGAGTTAGCTTTCTTGGTTATGTTATGTATATGTTTATCCCATCTAAGTTTATTATCAATTTCAACACCTAGGTATGGGTGGGAGTTGACATGTTTTAGTGGCTGGTTGCATAAGGTATAAACAGGTGATTTAAAGTATTTCTTAAAGGAAATTGACAAGATGTAGCATTTGGAGGGATTGAAATTCATTTGCTATTTGTTTTGCCATTGTTCAAGTTTGTTAAGATCATCTTGGAGGATTTGTTGGTCAGAGGGGTTATCAATTGTTCAGTACATAAGGCAGTCATCAGCAAACAGTCTAACTGTGCTGTTTATATTATCAGGGATGTCATTTACATATAAAAGGAAACGTAATGGACCCAAGACAGTACCTTGTGGTACACCGGATAAAACCTGTTTAGAATCGGAGATTTTACCATCACAGACAACACGCAAGATGCGATTGTTGAGGAATGATGCAAACCAGGCCAGGAGATTTCCGTCAATGCCATAGGTGGAAAGTTTGGATAACAGGCACTGGTGTGGGACTTTATCAAAGGCTTTTGAGAAGTCGAGAATAGCCATAGAGACACTACTGTTCTGGTCAATTTGTTTAGAGATATCATTTATTGCTAAGAGGAGTTGTGTTTCAGTCGATCTTTTTGCACGGAAGCCATGTTGTAAATCAGTTCAGATATTCTGCTCATCAAGGAATTTCATCACAGGTGAGTGAATTATATGCTCAAGGATTTTACTACAAATGCAGAAGAGGGAAATAGATCTATAATTAGCTGTGTTTTGTTTATCACCTTTTTTAAAAACGCTACATATGTTTGCTTCTTTCCACTTGTTCGAGATAGTACCATTATCGACAGAGGTTTGAAAGAGATCAGTTAGAATTTCATAGAGGTCATCAGCGCGTGTTTTTAGAAACCATGGTGGTATTTGGTCAGGACCTGAGGCTTTGTTGGGGTCTAGGTTATGCAGTTGCTTTTTGACACCTTCTGGGGTAATTATAAGTTGGTTCATTTTGCTGTTGGTGAGTGGTTTACTAATAGGGATTTGGGAGGTGTTTTCTTCTGTGAAAACACTGAAAAACTGGTCATTTAGAATGTTAGCTTTAGTTTTACTGTCACTGCAGAGTTTACCATTATTTAGTAGATCAGACACACCTACAGAGTTACTTCTTAATCTTTTGATATAGGACCAGAATGCCTTTGGGTTTTCGTTAAGTAAGTTTTTAGGTTTATCACAGATGAAGGTGTTTCTAGCTTCTTTGAAGTTTTTATGGACAGCCTTCCTAAAGCTTTTATAGGTAGTCCAGTCATTGGCTTGTTGATTAGTCTTAGCTTTTTAAACAGTTTATGTTTTTTTCTGCAGAGACGGCGTTGGATACGGGTGAACCAGGGCAGATTTACTTTAGTTGAGGTGAATTTGTGAGGCGTGTTTTTGTCAATAATCAATTTAATTTCCTGTTCAAAGAAATTCCATTTTTCATCAACATCAATGGAATTATTGAATTGAGTATAATATTGCAGTTCAAATTTGGTCAGGTCTTCTTTTATTCGTTTTATGTTAGCTTTTTTCTTTAGATAGATTTTAACGTTTAGGCAACTTTTTACGAGGAGGGGAGATATTTAGGGTCAGTTCAACAATATCATGGTCACTTATACCGGGAATGACATTAGCTGAGGTAACAGCTGGTGAATTGTTAGTAAAAATAAGATCAAGGATGTTGTTATCTCTGGTGGGCGACTGCACCATTTGAGTGAGAATGAATGAATTGGTCACTTCAAGAAGAATTTTGGCTGCTTCGGAGAAAGCTTCGGAGAAAGCTTCGGAGGAGTTCCTGAAATAATGTTTTGACTCCAGTCAATGTTAGGTTGGTTGAAATCACCAGCAAGAAGAACATTGTTTTTGTCAGCATTTTTAACCAAGCTTTTGGAGGGATTTTTTCAACTCAAGTACGCTAGTAAGATCATTGTGACTGGGTCTGTAAAATGTTCCTATATACATGCTCTTTTCCTTAGGAAATTAGAATTTGGTCCAGATAATTTCACAGTCAGAGTCTAATTTAGTGAGCTCAGTGAAAACCAGGTCATTTTTTATTGCCTGTAAAACACCACCCTAACTATTTGCAACTGTATAGTTGTGCGGGAAATTTTCAGCGTTGGTAATTTGGGAATTAAGCTAGGTTTCAGTGCCAATAATGACATCTGGGTCTTTTTCTTTGATAAGCCTTTCCACGGAGGCCGTCTTGTTTCGTACACTCTGAAAGTTGATAACAAGAAGTTTTAGAACCTTCCTTTTTTTCCCTTTTGGAATATGTTTTTAATTTGACATAAGGATGGTGGTTGGACCCCGAGTCAAGGCCAAAAGAACAATTTTGAAGTGGCTCATATGAGTTAGTACAGTTGATGGAATTGTTAGTTGAGAAGAAAGAATCAAAGAAGTTCATGAAGTCACAAGTGTCACACACCCAGGTACAGCTAGAATGCATGATATCGCTGTATTTTGAGTCGTCAATGCTACAGCACTTAGTGTGGATCCATAGATCACAATTGTCACACTGTACTGCTTTTTTAGATCTCCCCCTACACTGAAGTCCACACAGGCCACAAGGTGCCAAACATTCCGAACAAAACCAATCATCAGATGATGATGCAAGAGTATTGTAAGCTGCATTACTAATGCCTGCACACTTACTATGAACCCACGAGTTCATATATCGGTTGTCATAACGCTAGGAACACTACTGACTAAGTAGGCCTAGCCTAGGCCTATATCGCCGTCGGTTGCCATAACGCTAGGAACACCTGGAGGGAGGGAAGGGGGAGGGGGAAAAGGGGGGTGAGTGGCATGCGTTGTAAAGTTATGTGGTGAATGAGATGCGAATTTATTAAGACGTGGTTCTCATGTGTTTGTCTTATTAATTTTGACGGAGATTGTAGGCCGTACTCGAGCTCAAAAAACTAACTAGGAACAGTTCCGCTACAAATACTTTCCAAAGATCACTTATCACATGTCATCAGTCAAATCATATTCATACACCCCCCAATCGTGTGTATGGAATTTCAAATTGAATGGGAGACTGGTCTACAAAGGGTCAATAATTGCATTACCATTTACTTGTAATCCTTGACTCCTTATCTTGAGCGGTTGAGGATTCGGATTTTGACGTACTGTAGGCCTAAAAATAGTGCACGTTACCCGGGGGCGCCTCAAGTCAGATTAAAGGTACAGTGCTCTCGGATCGGACGAAAAGTGAGGGTATGTGCTGTGTGGACTGGTCGCACTAAACCGAATATCATAAACATAACAAAATCCCGACCCGAGTACTCGAAATTTGTACGTGTTTTCTCATTGACTTTTAGAAATTTTTCGCTTGCGCGCGATGGGTGAAAATTTCTGTAAAAAGCAGACCTACTAATTAAAATCTACATAAATTAGCCACAGTTATAAGATATAACTATGACAAAATATATCTATGAAAAATATCTCTATGAAAAAAATCTCTGTGAAAAATATCTCTGTGAAAATATCTCTATGGAAAAAATATATATATGAAAATATCTCTATAAAAAATATCTCTATGAAAAATATCTCTGTGAAAATATCTCTATGAAAAATATCTCTATGAAAAAATATACCTATGAAAATTCAGTCTATGAAAATTATGTCTATAAAATATATATCTATGAAATAGATCTATGAAAATTATATATATGAAAAAACTTGTTGAATGCGGATGTCAGACTCACAGTCGACAGAAAAGCTCACCGACTGGGAGCGTAACTTAGAGGAGCACTAGACCGAAAAGTAAGGGCGCTCGATTTTGCGAATTCCACAGACACATTATAAAAACATCTGTGGCGAATTTCACAGATATTTATCCACAACAGAGTAATAAACTGCATGCCTCCACAGCCCACA
Source organism: Chiridota heheva (assembly GCA_020152595.1). Taxonomy (NCBI): domain Eukaryota; kingdom Metazoa; phylum Echinodermata; class Holothuroidea; order Apodida; family Chiridotidae; genus Chiridota; species Chiridota heheva. Next base: position 3,410,245 of record JAIGNY010002621.1, on the reverse strand, counting down.
TACGACATAAGGGTAAAGGTGACTTGAATTTTCATAGTAACCAGAAATTTGCTATGCCGTTGCATGCTATATAAACTTTTTTCCTTTTTTTATTGGGAGGGGGGGAGGGGACCCCTAAACGTAACCAGAAATTGCGGACATGCAAAATATCGCGCGTAAAGTTAATTTTTCATAATCGTGTAGAACAAATGACGTGAGGGAAGTTGGATCAGGTAGTCCTATAGGCCTATTGCTAATGATTTATCTATTTTCTTCCACACAAAATGTATACAAATACACACAAAATATTGTTGAATCAAAGGATTAGTTCAGTGGTCAAACAAGTTATCTCAAATGAAAGAGGACTTAAAAAGAAACTACATGGTAAAGAAAATACTCTAATACCTTATTCGAACCCGTGAAGGAGATATTCAAGTTAAAAAAACTGTCTTATCTAGGCCTATGTTATGACTGGAGTAAGTCTACTATCATGGAAATTGAAAGGTTGGTGCACTCGTACTCATCCTTACATTTTTAACAGTTATTGATGTATTCTACAGAAACTTTTCACTTTTTTAAATATTTGAATTACTTTTCCTCGAACTTTCGGTAGTAAATTATTATAACCCTTAGGTTCCTGTATATGTTTTCCTACTTTCCATACATATCTGATGGTTTTTAAACAACAAAGTCGCAGGACGAAATATCATAGAATACATCAATACTTTGAGGAATCTGAGGCTGTAATGTCACAACTAGTCTGGTTTCAGTCGTTTTTACACAAATGACACCCAACTTTAAATTGAATTGAATTAAAGATCTTCTTAGCGGAGTAAGATATTTGAATGCATTCTCCTCTATTAAGTTTAGTTTAAAGTCCTCTCCCATATAAGATGGACTTGCTAATCCTTTAAACTAATTATTATTTTCCTATCAAAAAGTATGATAAAGTGCACCATAAAACGTGGGAAACCAAAAGTTACACTTTTTGGGTTTTTTGGCAAACAGTTTGGCGAGTAACTAGCATTAGCTATTGTACGAAAGTGTACAAAATGAAAAGGAATTATTGTTCTTGTAGTGTCTGAGACTTACTATAACGCAATTCCTGGACACCTTGCAAGTTATACGGGGACATAATTTATATAAGTTTGCTAAAAATTTAGAAGAGGATTAACACCACACATTTCATATACTTTTACCAGCCGTCTCACACACTTCATGTGGGCTTATAGCTGTAACCTAGTAACAATACTATTTTAATACCACTCAGGAGCTGGGCAGGGGTGTAATTTGACTTCAAGGCCAGAAGGGTGAAAGTCAAATTTGCCCGACGAAAATTTGCATTTTCCCGACTTATTAAAAGAGATATACATGTGTCCATATACAATCACACATATAGAACAGTTGGGGACAGATCAACCCCATCCCCTTCCCACCAATGCGGTCGAAGTGAAATGTCAAACGTGGTACTGTGTAACACCATGTGCCCGCTTACGGGTCCCTAGTGAGACCTATAGGGCGAAACCTTGGGTGGGGTCCAAGGAGCGAAGCCCCCGGAAACTCCGAAGATTTCTTGTTTTTGATGCTCCAAGGTGGCTAAAAATCAATACAAAGTTCGATCATTTTATTTATGAAAAGAAGAGAATTTTTATTTTAATGCTAAAATCTACTCAGATAATCATTTGGGCTACCATTTCTAAACAGGTAGAGGGAAAATTGACTCTGCAAATTAAGTAAAATCTGGCAAAATTGTGGGGCTCATGGGTGGAACCTTGCAATATAGCTAGGGTATAGGGGCGAAGCCCCGGAAGCTCTGAAAATTTCTTTATTATGATGCCCCACAAAGATTCAAAATCAGCACAAATTTCCATACTGTAAGTGATGAAAAGAAGATAAATTCATATTTGCTTAAATCTATTCAGATAAGTATTTGCAAAATTTCCGCACAAGTTGAGAAAACTTGGGGAAAATTGTGGGATTCATGAACAAAACCTTGGACTGTTGAAAGCAGCGACATAAAAAAGTATTTGATATTGGGGCCAGATTGTATCATTTCTCAAAGGATTAGTTCAGTGGTCAAGCATGTTCATCTTATATGAAAGAGAACTTCAAAAGAAACAAAATGGTAAAGAAAGCATTCAAAAATCTTATTCTGTCAAGGAGATATTTAAATCTAAAGTTTGGTATCATTTGTGTAGAAACAACTGAAATCAAACTGATTGTGACATCACAGCCTCAGATTCCTCAAAGTCTTTATCTATTTTAGTTTTTTTCACTATTTAAATTATTTTCCCTCAAACTTTCTTTAGGTGGAATATTAAAAATACACTTCCTCAATTCAGTTTTACTACTTTTTTGACATATTCCATGGTTTTTAAGCCACAAAATCGCAGGACAAAATATCATAGAATACATAAAGACTTTGAGGAATCTGAGGCTATGACATTACAACTAGTCTGAATTCAGTCGTTTTTACACAAATGATACCCATTTTTAAACTTAAATAACTCCGTAACGAAGTAAGATTTTTGAATGCTTTCATTTGTTTCTTTTAAAGTCTTTTTTCATATAAGATAAACACGCTTGATTACTGAACTAATATTTCAACTGCTCAACAAAGCTCAATACCATGAGTCTTTTATCACGGTCCAACAAGTATTTGTAAAGGGAAGGGGGTGGTCGTTAAATTTGGTACAATTTTCCCCAAATTGAAGAAAATTTTCCAAAGCTAAAGTAAATTTTCCGAAAATGGAAATTGAACAAAAGGGAAACAAATTTTACAAAAATTAAGAAAATTATACAAAAATTGATGCCAAATTTCACAAAATGAAGGAGATTACACTTATTAAAGCAAATTTCACAAAAATGATCGAAAATTGCACAAAAAATGATGCGAATTTTACAAAAATGAAGGAGATTGTACAAACATTGAAGCAAATTCCACAAAAATGAAGGAAACTGCACAAAGATTGTTGCAGTTTTTGCAAAAAGGAATAAAATTGCACAAAAATTAAAGCAATTTTCCCGAAAATGAAGGAAATTTTATGAAAATTTAAAAAAATGCATACTCCGAAAATAAAGGAAATTTCCCGAAAATGAAGTAAATTGCATAAAAACTGGAGCAATTTTCCCGAAAATGAAGGATATTGCACGAAATTTAAAGCAAATTTCACGAAAATTGAAGAAAATTTCTCAAGCAAACTGCAAGAAAATTAACAAAAGCTTACGAAAGTGATGAAAATTTCCAGAAAATTGATAGAAACTTCTCGAAAATTGAAGAAAATTTCCCGAAAATGAAAAAAATTGAGCAAAAATTGAAGCAAATTTATTAAAAATTATGCCATGTAATCTGACTGGACTCTTCAAAATCAATTGGTTATAACCGTCATTCCTTCATTATTGGGGAAAGAATTAACTTTATTGGGGTATTTGCCCTCCCCTCCCCCCCCCCCTCCCATCCTCTCCCCACAATGAAATCTTTGGAGGGCCTTAGGACATTTGTTCCAGGGGCGAAGCCCCGGCTGCTCGGAAGCTCTTAAGATGATAACTCACAACGGTTTAAAATCAACACAAACTTCCAAAATGTAAGTGATAAAAAGAAGATAATTTCAGATTCTATTGTATTTTCTCGTATAAAATAGTACGATTTCGAAACAGACAGACTGACAGAGGAGAAAATTTGGCTGAAAACAGAAAATTTTGTCAAAATTGTGGACTCATGGGCGAAACCGAAGGGGCCCACGGGCGAATCTATGGAAGCTCTGAGAATTTTTGTTTTGGATGTCCAAAAAATAATCTAAAATCAACATAAAGTACCAAAATGTAAATGATGAAAAGAGGACAATTTCAAATTCGAATGTTAAAATATACTCAGAGAAGTGGATAACCGTTTAGGTTACCATTTTTAAACACTCAGGCAGAGAACGGTAGGAGAAATTTTCCCTGAAATTGATCAAACTCGGGCAAAATTGTGGGGCTCATGGACGAAGCCCTGGTTCAAAGGTTTCTTGTTTGTCATGCCCCAAATGGCTAAAAATCAACGCAAAGTTCCCAAATGTATATTTTGGTGTCTGGAGGCGAAGCAAGAGTAGGGATCCAGGAGAAGAAGTCCTCATAAGAGCTCCTTGGAAGGGCTAGAGGGCGAAGCCCCGGAATCTCTGAAGATTTATTGTCTTTAATGCTCCAAAATGTCTGAAAATCAACACAAACAGATCAATTTTGGAAAATCAACACAAACTGATGAATTTCGAAATGTTCCCTGAACATTTAGAAAATTCAGGGAAAATTGTAGGGCTCAAGGGTGAAGGCTTGGTCTGAGGTTTTTATTCCAAAGTGGCTTAAAATTCCAAAAAATGTAATTGATGTAATTGAAATGTAATTGATGAAAATAGGGGGAAAAAATCCAATTCTAATTTTGAAACATACTCAGACAGTCAGATAAGCATTTGGTTTACCATTAACCAGTTAACCTGTTAACATTGTCAGGCAGAAGAGAAATTATAAGAAAAGATATTGTAGCGTCGCCGAGTCTTGGTGGCGGTCTCGAAACACATATTAAAAAAAATACTAGAACACAGCAATATCAGGATTAAGTAGAATATATTTTGAGCTACATGATTGACTGATCTGAGTCTTCCTCCCTCTTTGAGTCTCAATCCAATTCTGCTCTATTTACAGCTAGTTGTGTACAATTATTTATCATCAAAGCACAGTATAATAATGCAATGATTAACATGATTAATGGGACAAATTAGTACTATTATCATGTCCAACCCACAAACCCAGACCAGGCAGAATACTGTCTATTCCTAATTACTCTTTGTGGTTATGCATGTTGCACACCAATACCAAACATATTTTAGGTACCAGGCTGGATGGTTTAAATAGAATGGTCAGGGGAACAAAAGATTTCTCCAAGTCATTAACTATTTATAAGGGCCAATTTGAGTCTAATGTAAGTAATGCAACCAGATTACATTCACCCCCCCCCCGTTCCCAAGAAAAACAAGTCTCTTTGCTTTTGTTGTTAACCATAACAGGTTGTCAATTAATCAGGTTAAAACTTGAGAAGTTAGCCACAATTAGAGTACAAAGTATAATACACCCAGTAAAGTTATTGTGGTTTCCGAACACTACACAGAATTATCCCAAAGTGTCAATTGATTTCTCTTTTAGATTAACATCAAAAGAAATTGTACGTAGCAACTAATAAGTAAGATTGTTATTTTCTAAAACTACGTATCACACAAACATAATGATATAAACAAAGTAATCATCAAATAATTTACTCAGCCACAAAATCTTCCATTCATACTAGAGGTTTTGTTTGTCTTGAAGACCTTCTTAGGAAGAATCAGAACTCACTGTCTCATTTTGCATAGACTGAGTATTAACAAAAAGATAATCATCAAAATTTGCATGCCAATAAATTGCTGTTTAATCAGAACTTTGCTCAGAATTTGTAGATGGTCCTGACTTAGATTCAACTCCATCAGGAGATCTCTGAAAATTTTCAACACTTTTTTCAACTGGTTTTGAAAAACACTTTTTAAGTCTGTTGAAATTGTAGCGTTGCCGAGTCTTTGTGGCGGTCTCGAAACACATATTCAAGAAAATACTATAACACAGCAATATTGGGATTAAGCAGAATATATTTTCAGCTACATGATTGACTGATCTGAGACTTCCTCCCTCTCTGAATCTCAATCCAATTCTGCTCTATTGCAGCTAGTTCTATACATTTATTTATCATCAATGCACAATATAATGATACAAAGAATAACATGATTAATGGGACAAATTAGTACTATTATCATGTCCAACCCACAAACCCAGACCAGGCGGAGACAGGCAGACTACTGTCTATTCCTAATTACTCTTTGTGGTCATGCATGTTGCACACCAATACCAAAAATATTCTAAGTTCAAGGGGACAAGGTTATTTCAAGTCATTAATTATTTATAAGGGCTAAATTTAGTCTAATGTCTGAATGTGAGTAATGCAACCACATTACAAAATGAACAACCTGACGTTTCTTTTTGTTATTTACATGTTGAATTTTATAAAGCAAGTCAGATAATTTCTTTATTACTTTATATGGTCCTTTCCAAGGCGAAGCAAGTTTTGCCGAAATACCTTTTTGAACATGAGGCACATGAAGCCACAGGAAATCACCAACAACATACGGTTGACCATGTTGTTTCTTATCATAAAATTCTTTTTGCCTCTTTTGTATGAATTTTATATTCTCTCTGACTTTGTCATAAGTATTTTCAAAGTTCTGTTTCAACTCAGAAACATATTCACTAGGAGTTTTAGGATCCTGTTTACACCTATTGAACATTATGTCAGCAGGTAATTGAACTTCTCTTCCAAGCATGAGATAGTATGGAGTATAATTTGTAGTTTCTTGTACACTAGACCTATAAGCACACATTACTTTAGGCAAAATTACATCCCAATCTTTTTGATTGTCAGAAATAAACATTGACAGCATAGCTTTAATTGTTCTATTCGCTCTCTCAACCAACCCATCTGACTGTGGATGGTATGGGGAAGTCCTTGTCTTTTGAATATCAAAAAGTTTACAAATATCTGTAAAAAGCTCGGACTCAAAATTTCTTCCTTGGTCTGTATGAATATAATCTGGTGCACCATATCGACAAATAAAATTATCCACAAGAATTTGAGCAATAGTCGATGCATTTTGATTTGGCATAGGGAAAGCTTCAGCCCATTTCGTAAAATAGTCAACAATTACAACAATGTAACGATTATCATTATCAGTTTTGGGCATGGGTCCCATTATATTAATAGCCACTCTTTTAAAAGGATAACCAACTTTACTTGTTTTCAAAGGAGCTTTAGCATTTTTAAGTGGTCCTTTCCTTTTTGAACATTCTTCACATGACCTACAGTGATCTTCCACATCACACCTGAGACCATACCAATAAAATCTTTCCCTAATTTTCTTAATTGTTTTAGTCACTCCTAAATGACCTGAAGTTTGAGTGTCATGGTAATTTAAAAGAATTTCATTAATCATAGCTGATGGAACCACAAGTTGAAACCATAAACTATTGTTCTGGTCAGAAAACCATTTCCTGTATAAACCTCCATCTCTCAAAACAAGTCTTTCCCACTGGGACCATAAATTCTTCACAACTTTGGAAGCACCCTGGATTTCTGAATTTGAAGGTCATTTAGTGGAACTTTTCAAGCCACTCAATAATAACTTCCAATGCAGGGTCTCCTAATTTTAACTTCCTCAAATCATCACTGGAATAATTTGGAGACCAATTTGACTTGATTTTGCTTGACACTCTTGAAATGACAAATGTGTTCTGACAGAAGGTGGCAACCTCGACAATGCGTCAGCATTATCATGACGTCTACCAGCACGATGCTCTACAACAAAATCAAATTCAGCTAGTTGTTCTAACCATCTGGCAACTTGACCTTCTGGTTCTTTAAAACTTTGTAACCACTTCAAAGCACCATGATCTGTTCTAACAGTAAATTGACGTCCTAATAAGTAATGTCGGAAATATTTGCAAAAATAAACTAATGACAACATCTCTTTACTAGTCACATTATATTTTCTTTCAGGCTTAGTCATAGATATACTCCCAAAGGCAATGACCCTTTCAATGCCATCATCACCCTTTTGAGATAACACAGCACCAATCCCAAAGTCACTTGCATCAGTGTCAAGGATAAATAGCTTGTCAAATTGTGGATATGACAAGACGGGTGTTGTCGAAAGACAGACTTTCAATTTCTCAAAGGAATTTTGACAAATTACACTCCAAACAAATTTTGATTGTTTGCTTAACAATTTGTTCAAGGGGAAGCAATTTCTGAGAAACCTTTAATAAACCTTCTGTAATAACTTGCTAGGCCAAGAAAACTTCTTAATTCTTTGACATTGGTCGGAGTTGGCCAATTTTTAATGCTACAAATTTTAGCAGGGTCAGTCATTACTCCTTTATCTGAAATAACACGACCTAAACATTATACCTACTTCTGCAGAAGTTTACACTTTGAAGGTTTTAATTATAAATTTGCGTTTCTTAATCTAAGGTAAACTTCCCTAAGTCGAAATAAGTGATCATCAAAATTTGTACTAAAAACAATAATATCATCAAGATATACAAGACAAGATTCGTAATCAAGACCTAATAAGACACTCTCCATTAATCTCTGAAACCTTGCGGGGCGTTACATATTCCGAAAGGCATAACATTAAACTCGTAAAATACCATGACAAGTGACGAATACTGACTTCTCCTTAGCAGAGGGATCCAGCTCTACCTGCCAATAGCCGCTCACAAGATCGAGAGTTGAAAACAAGGTCGCTCCAGACATCTGGTCTAATGTGTCATCAATTCGTTGGAGGAGGTAGGCATTCTTCTTGGTCACTTTGTTGAGCCTTCGATAGTCAATGCAAAATCTTGTTGTACCGTCTTTCTTCCCAAAAAGGACAATATGGGAAGCCCACGGACTTGTGGAAGGTTGGATAACCCCCTGGGTACTCATCTTCTCCAAATGGGTCTTCACTTCCTCTCGGCGGTGGTAGGGTAAACGCGGCCGCGGTCGCTCACGAATAGGGGACTCATTCCCAGTGTCAATTTGATGTAAAACACGATTGGTCCTGCCAATATCGTCAGGACCAGTGGAGAAAATATCTGAAAATTCATCTAACAACTCCACTAAATTATTCTTTTGTTCAGAATCTATATTTAGGCCTTCTAAATCAAACAATTTACTCTCAGTGGAACACTGGCTGATTTTAGTTGGCTTAGATTTAGACGTAGAATTAACAGTGTGTAGGCATTTATCCTGCTCTTGAAGTATATGGTAACCATAACCATCTTTACTGTGTAACTCTTCAGAGAGTAACGGATATAACTTCCCTACTTTTACACCCTGATAAAGTGTAAGGGGAGTAGACGAAAGGTTAATCAACCGCAAAGGCACTATATTGTCAATAGCATTAACCAATACTCTTGCAATAACAATATCATTATTGTTTGAATGATCCAGATTCCCCTCAATTACTCCTTAATGGAAAATACACGATCCAGAATTGCCATCAAGACCAACATTATTAAGACATGCTTTAATGAGTGCTTTATGGTGACCCTCAATTTGAACTGTATCAGCAATTAAAACATCACATATTTGTGGCAAAGGCACCCAACCCAATTGGAACTATAAGTCCAACAGCTGTTACCTGGCAACGATCCAATTCTATGCCAACACGATGCTTGCGTAAGAAATATGTTCCTACCATACACAATTGCATAATATTATCCACCACAAAAATTGAATGCGTGGTCCTGATACCACTAAGACAAATTTCAACATCTTAAAAACCTAGAATTTTGAGCGGGTCACCATTTATCGACACAAAAGACCCAGAATAATCAAAAAGTGTCTGGTTTGGGGATTTAACTTGTTCCCAAAATGTCCTTTTTAATAGTGTAACAAATGACCCGTTGTCAATCAAAACATCAACCAATTGATTCCCGACATAACCCGCGACATATAAACCATAATCTAATTCCACACTATTAATATTTATTTGATTTTTCAACTTATAATCTAGGGTCTTTTCAGCGGTGGTCGTCGCCTGACCCACGGCAAGGGCCTCCTCTAGTTTCCCTGTTGGGACTGCGCCCCTTCCAGCCTTGCCCCTTCCTGTCTTTTCTTAAGCTTAATTTTTTTTGCCCTAATATGACCCTTCTTCTTACAATAGAAGCATACTATACCATTGGGTTTTGCACTAGATTGCTTTGACCCAAGGCCATTCTTAGGTTCGGGCTCTCTTTTAAGTAACTGGATAATTTCTTGCAATAGCTTTGTCTCATATGAGGTGCCATCTACTGCCCTAAGAGTAGCAGTTGAGCCACCATTCCTCCTAAATTCTGCCTCTTGCAGTGCCTCCATCTGCAGGGCTCTCGTGATTGCTTGATCTAAAGTAGAGGGATCAGCTTCCCTTACTTTCATTCTAAGGCTTTTATCTGTTAAGGCTTCTACGAAGTGATCCTTAGATAACTCATCCACAAGTTCGGCAGGGGCTGTTGGATAAGCCCGTTTCGCTAATGACTGTATGTTACTAGCAAGTTCTGGGATTGCCTCTCCTTTTTGCCTTATTCTGGCCTTAAAGTCAGTTTTGTACAAAGCTAATTTTTCTACCGGCGTAAACTTGTTAGTGAGTGCCGTTTTCAAATTAGTATAACTACTTATGTCGGTGCCAGATAAACTTTGCAAAGCCCTTAAGGCAGAACTTGTCAGCCTTACTCTAATGAATTTACATTTTACATTATCTGACCAACCCAAAGGTGTCAATACCGTGAATCTCCAACACATTATTAGGGGTACAATACCGAAAAGGGTGTTTGTTTTCTTGGTTAATGATGAAGCATATGCAGGAAACAAGAAGAGAGACCCATTATATTTCCAACACCACAAGATGACCGAAATTCAATTGAGAGCTGGAGGCAGGCCTATACCTAAAGATAAATTAGAACGGCAGTTTAATACAAATAGTCCTCAAACGATATTAGAAACATTTTACAAACGCTTACAGGTAGTAGGTATAGCTGATACTACATACAGTATCAATTTATGGCCTGATCGCTGGAGTAAAGGATTTACGGTTTTCGGGTTTGACCTGTCATCTGATATGTCGGCTGGGAAGCATTATAATCATGACGTCGAAGGACAGTTGGACGTGACTATGCAGTTTGCTGACCCTCTACCAACAGCAATCACATGTATGGGATATTGCGAGTATGACGAAGTGATATCTATCAATAATCATAGGGAAGTCATTTACAAGACTCAGAATGTATGAAAAAGATATAAAGTCAAGGGAAAAGGTATCATTCGTAAATAGAATTTAGAAAATTGAGGGTTATTTACCAGTATCAGGGGCGGGAGAAGATCTCCTACTTATGTTTTAAAAAAACACGAAAAGTCGATGACACTTCGCACAACGCAGACGTAACAGACTTAAGTTATTTCAATCATGATTCCGTTTCACAATTGGCAATCTTGGACACTGTCATGACTGTAGAAGAACGGAATGAGTCCTCAGGTGGTGTAAATAGCTACGAACAGTTGAAATTTACAATACCGGCTGTTAAAGATGGAAATTTCATTGATCTAAGAAATACTAGATTATAGTTCAGACCCGCGTTAGAGAAAGAAAAAAGGGTCGCAGTTGCATCTGATAAAGTTGTACCTATCAATGTCATATTTCACTCTATGTGGAAGTATGTTAATGTTGATATGAATGGTGTTTCCGTCACCGACAAAATGCAAGATTATGCCTATAAGACTTATTTTAAATCACTTTTGTCATTTAACAGTTTCTATTAGGAATCTAACGCACAATGTATAGGATGGTACAGTATAGGCTTACCTCACATGGAAGTAGATAACTATGTCAATCCGTATACAGGAAGCTTTGGTAATACCAATACACCTGTTGAAAGACCAAATGAAGGCATGTTGCAAAAAAAAAGATTGGATGTCCTTTTTTGAGGGTAAGGCACTGCCTACCTCTTATACTTCAAATCAAGGGATTCATGAAGGATTATCCGAGGTATGGAACAAATGGAAAGCAAGCGAAGAGCAAAACTTTTATGGCGATATTCGTGCAGATGACAAGTCTCAGAGGTTAGTACCTAGTGGTGTTAAAATAGAGATTACATTACATATAAATAAATCAACAGTTTATATGTTAGCAGAAAACTCAACTTCGGCAGACAAGAATGATAATTTAGCTATACAGAGGGCAGAATTAGTGTACCCTAAAGTCAGGGTACATCAAAAGGTGACAATCTGATATTGAACGCATGCGCAGAGAACCTATGTTATTTCCTCTGCAAAGAGTTAAGATACAAGCCATTACAGCATCCCAAGGGGTCAACACTGTTCCCCTTGGTTATACCCTGTTTGCTTACATACCTAAACGGCTGTTCATTGTCCATGTAAAAGATAGCGCATATGCAGGCAACTACAGACAGCATCCATTCTTTTTTATGGAAACAAATTTAAGAGAATTTCAACTTTGGGCAGGTGGTAAACTTTATCCCAATGATATATGGGAGAGAAATTTTGATACCAGGGAAGGAAATGTTGAATCCTATGAAAAATCTAAAAAAAACTGAATATGGGCATTAGGGATCCAAAACGTTGACGACTGGGTAGGCCTACATAATCTAGGTGGTGGAAATAATATATATGCTTTTGATCTTATCCCAAGACTAAAATCATTGGCAAAACCATTACAATCCCGACAAGACGTGGGAATTACAATTTAATTTGACTTACAGAACCCCTTTTGCTCAGGCAACACAAATGTTAGTACCAGCAGAATTTGATTCTGTTGTAGAAATATATTACAATAGAGAAATCACCATTGAGGGCTGAAAAGGACTAGTTAAGAACTTAAGATTAAGAGTGTTTACCTAAAGTTGATCCCATTTAAAAAAAAAAAAAATTGCTTTGTACATGATGCAGTACACGGCTTAGATGAGTTATTAAAGCATGTGTATTTTCTGCCAAGTGCCTTTATTGCCAACACCCAGAAAAGAAAAGAACCAGGTGAGCATTAGGTAGCTTTTCACATACCAAAGCAAGGTGTGATCGAATAGTTTGATTATGTTGCCGAACAAGCCCCATCATGTTAATAGAGAACTTTTTGAAAAAAGTTTTAGAATGTTAAATTTAGTAAAAAAGCTGTGCAAGCGGAGGGGAGTTTTCTTTGCAGTGTATATTGAATGTCTTGTTTTTACATTTCAGGTGTGCCGGCGAGTCTTATGATACTGTACTTAACAGATTTTCTGTAAATAAGGAAGACAATGAGGAGTTAGTTTTATTCCTATATATTTAAAGGTTAACTTTTTCTATAAGTTTGTAGACTTTACATGTTCGGAGAGAAAGTCGATGTTTTGTTATTCTTATGAATGGAAAAGACAGTATAATGCTTAGGTTGTCCTATTACCTCATTGCTAAGTGCACCATAGACAGAGACAAAATGATATCTAGTTTATCACAATACGTCATTGTAAAATAATCAATTACCACTGGTTAAAAATAATTGACGTCATATCAAAAATTGTATAAATACGATTGCATTTTTCTTAATCGAACTAAAATCCCATCAGAAATCAAATAGTATACTACTATTACTGCAGCATTTACTCAAAGTTTCATTTGAAGGATTTGACTTTAAATTTTCGTGATGGAAGCAGCAAAATAATGTCAAGACCAAGAGTAATGTACTGATTGCCAGTGCCAATGAGACCACTAAAAACCGTCAAGTCAGAGAAGCAGGTCCCCCAACAGCCCTTGGCGTGCACCCTATACTGCCAGAGAAAGTTATACCATGGAATATGTCAAATACAGAGCAGGCCGGCTCTTCTACAATAATCAACAGCATGACTCCAACAGAGAGGGACCACAGAAAGCGTAAGGTTGATATTGATGAGGTAGAACGTGTACACGACAAAGAAGTTGAAAGTTCGAAGAAGCAAAGTAAGTACAAACTTATTCAGATAGAAAGTGGAAACCTAAGGTGGTCTGATTATGACATTGGAGGAGGTTTTGTAGTGTACACTTTAGATGGAAATGTATAGCTACTGGCGCTCCCTAAAGAAAAAGCAAGAAAAGGTCAAAGGAAAACAAGCAGGGTTCCGGAAATGCTGTTTTCAGACTCAGTGATAATCCTTTTACCTATGTGTTAGGTGGAAAACAATTCAAAAAGTTGGTCTTTATCATTTCAGATAATATTTGCAAATACGTGACCGCTCTTTTCTGGAAAAAATGATGAACTATATTTTGTACATTGATATTGTGTTTTACGATGTGACAACCAATGAAAACGTAACTGGCCGATTTTTGGACGGTACTTACGTTCATAGAATGCGCCGAAGGTGTGATGGATTATGCAAGTATCTTGCTATGTGCAAGAGACATTGGGATGAAGGACCGCTGAAAACTATGTAATGTTTTGAGAACAAAAAAACTTACGAAAACGTTCAAGTTTTAAAATAATTTTAATGGAATAAGCAGAGAGTTTATACCTATACGTAGAACCACCCCAGACGTCGCACACAATGAATGGAGCGTGTTACCTGATGACAAGGAACTTACCGCCGCTTTGGAAGAATTGGAACGATATTCAAACATATCGAAGAGATACAAAATAGTTCTCGGATGACAAGGAACTTATTGTCGTTTTTGAATATTTGAACAGATATTCAAACTTACCAAATATATTATTTTTTAAATATCAAGAACATTTGACACTTGAATAAGTTTTGATTTGTAAAAAAAAAATCAGGATTTAAATGAATAATGCTGTGTGAGTTGAAAATAATAAAAAATGAAAAAAAATGAAAAAAAACCCAAAGGTATTTCATTAAATTTGCTGTGTTTATTGAAAACAAAGTGGTTTTTCAAAAAAGTGGTTTTAATCAATTTGCTGTGTGAGTTTAAAAAAAAATGTTTTGTGTATTTTTACAGATTCTGGTGTCGGAGACGTCTCAGATTCTATGCCCAAAGGTTGGAAAGTCTACAATTGGCTACTATCTCACTCTGTGGCTATCGATTGCGTCACATCGGCAAAATGTATACGGAGGGAGGAGAAATTAAGTCTAGCTCATACTTCAGAAAAGAACTGGACGATCGAAGACAAACTGAAGGCAGTTTATCAACACTTGAAATTGTTGAAAAGTTGATCTTAGGGACAAAACGAACTTCCAGCCCAAGATCTAAAGACGCGTTTTTCTGCATTTAATTACCCTTATGATGTAGATTATAAAAAAAAAAAAAAAGTACATTCACTCGATACAATTCTGATCAGGTCAAATGCATTGGTTCTTATATGTTAGAACAAATGGACTTAGACTTTCCTTACGACAATTTAGTTTGTTTTGATAGCGCTGATGATGTATTGGGGGCAATGAAAACCGAATACACCATATTGACAAATTGTTTCTCTTGTTAAGATGGTTAAATGCAGTATGCGAGCAGCATACTGAGACATGTATCACTAAACTTACTAACTTCACTGACTGTTTGACGAAGGCCTTCTGGGAAGACGCTAGATGGAAACCCAAACCCATGGGAAAAAAATAGGGCGCCGTTTATTTCGGTTGTTTCTACCATATGAGGAAAGATTGTTGGATCAAGTTGGAAGACAGGAAAACCCAATACCACGCTAGGCCAGACTATAGTGTGAAGCATGCATTAGATGAAGACGAACAAATCGGAAAATTGTACAGAAAAAAGGGGGACGAAGGGCTGCTCAAAGAATTAATCGACATTCTCAAGACCGTTATAGGCTTTATGACATGTAACATAAATTATGTATTGTTCATGGGCGTTGCAACGTCGATTATGGTAGCGGAAAACGCCGCTAATTCCCCTCTATGCTACAGGGAGAGGAATGGTAAGATACTGACTAAGGGGTTTATTATGACGCTTCTTGATGTCGTCAATGTACGCTACTCCCGCAAGTACCATCGTAGGTATCCACGACGTAATAGACAGGATTATGTAGTTAAAGTGATTGGAAAAGTGCCCCCTCAACTTATAATCAGATGAAGAGCTTTTCACTGGAGTCAATACTTTACAATTGGCTTATTTACCAACGCATTACAATATATATCAAAATTTACAGATGATTAATGGTATGAAATATTAAGATTGATAAAAATTATTCGGCCTACAATCCGTGTTATATTGCCTGCATAAAATCAAGCTCTCAAAAATAATCATTTACGAAAATGAAAATTAGATAAGAATCCGAAATAACAGAGGTTAGAACAGAAATATAGCTGTCTCCTCGTCTACAGTGACAGGCCTCGACAAGAGTAGTGAAATTTTTAATTTGTTTATATACATTTTTTCTTCTGCAGGAATAAATGTTTTGCCTAACTCTACGGATGGCGAGACAAGAGCAAATCATGTGACAGTAGAATTACATGAACTGAGTCCCGCGTCAGACTCGGCCTGTTGGGCACACTTAAGAACATATTTCCTACACTTCAGACAATGTAGAAAACTATTTACACATTTTCTTGAAAGTACGATTAGTGCTCAAGTTATGTTTTGTACTTAGACATCTAGAATGAATGCAATGTTTGACTTACCAGTGGAATAGTTCAAGTCGTAGACAGTGGAATAGCTCAGTCAACAGTCAACACATACGAAATGCCAAGTAAGCCCGGGAGACGGATATTTGTATCTGTTAGGTTTATTTTAAAAAGTTGTTAAATTTGTTTTTTATCAACAAATTGTGTTAGCATTTTGTAGTAGGGTAACTTCGATTTTTAAATCAATATTAAATTAAGAGTTACACAACTGCATATGTTCCATTGTGTCGTAAACAATGAAATGTATTTAGAGGTACACACTTAGAAAACTGTGAATAGTCTTTATCGTCCCTCATCATCTCACTTGTTTACTCGGTACTCTATCAGTAATTTTAAAGAGATGAATTATTTAAACAACGGGACGTTTGCTATTCAGCTATTGTACTGCTTCCAGCAAAGTCAATAAACCATTTTAAGCACAGTTATAAGCTATCAAACTTTCAGGGAAGAGGATTGATTGACATATCCACTGGTCAATACAAGGATTTAAAACGTTGATAAAGCTAGATGAGGATCTGAGTATGGACTGAATTTAACCCTATGTAGATTAAGCAATGAGTAAAGTAAAACATTGTATTTATTAGAGTTAATAATAGTTCATACATGTATGTATACTTTGTTTGCTTATTGAAATTTTAATTTAAAAAAAGAAAAATTGTGTAGGGGTTAGCGGGCTGCATATTAACTATAGCCCAAACATGCTTGGGCCGCACTACGGCCCTCCCAGCTCCATAGGTGACCCTCTCAGGACGGGGTCCAAACGGTCCCTTTTCGCTATAAGAGAGGGGGCTGAGTTTACTCCGGGCAGATTGGACTTACCGTTTGGACCCCGTCCTGAGAGGGCCACCTATACTACTGAATACAGCTGGTAGAAGCTTTTCGAGAGAGCACCAAATGGTCACAGGGGCACAGATATATAATGATATATCTGTGCACAGGGGCGCAAAAATTGTTATGAAAATATACTCTTACATAATTTTTATTCTCAACGTTGTAAATATTTTTCTTAAAACTTTATTCTTACATAAAAAAACATGACTGCATGAAAACCATTCCTAGAACCCAAGTAAAGACACATATTGTCAGATTGTAGTCAATGAGATCCTAAGCTACATACAAATTTTAAACATTCGTTCCCAAATAATATTCCTTGTAACTAAGTTTAATTCGGAATTGACACGATCTTGAGTAATTTTCTGCTACCAAAGAACGCTACTAGGTTCCTGGGGCTTCGCCCTCTCGGCGGCTTAGACGTCGACCCTGGATTTGACACAATATTAAGCAATTTTCTGCTCTTAAAATCGTGAGAAATGCAGCGATTCCGGGGGTTTCGCCACAGCGCCCCTGGATACGTGAAGCTTCACCCAATAGATGTGACACATTTTAAAACACTTTCTGCTATTAAAACCACGAGAAGCCCTGGGTCTCAACCAGGTCTCCACCAGGGCTTCGCGGTCTTTGCCCCTATCAGTCCGGTCCACGCTCTCGATCGGGAGATCTCCCAATAGGGATTTCTTGACATCGTAACCCGCAATGCATATTTCAAATTCAAATTTCTCTAAAGAAACACATGACGATAAAATAGGTTTAAGCCAAAGGTAGCCAAAATGCATGTGAAATTTTATACTTTTATTGGTGCAACAGAACGATAAAATCATTTTCTCAAAGTAATCTTTGAAAATTCATGAGTAGTCTGATTCGCATCCCTGATCGGGAGAACAGTTTTGTTCTCCTAATCCGGGAATCCTTTACATAAGTATCCCTCAATGAATCTATCCAAATTCAAAGTTTGTATAGGAATAATATAAGAATCAGACACATTTCGAGCGCGGGGAAATCAACCACTGCGAAGGGTTCAAATTTTTCTTCACGATGTGAAATGGCATATGAATTATCTTTTAACCGTGCGCTTTTAAATTCACCATGCAGTTTTCGGGAAATTTTAAGAAAAGGGATGAAATCCTATAATATGTTACCATTAGGCAGTCGCGCTTTAACAAAGTTTTTGAAATTATGAGAAATAACTTGGCGATTTGTGATAATTATTTAGCAATAACTACGTGATAGTTACGAAGTTGATTTACTTTCGCGAAATTGAACATGAACAAAGCAAACTTTCTTACAAACCTTTAATGTAACGACTTATAAGCGTCTATGACTGAAACTTCACAATAAAAATGGCGGCTTCCATCACTGTAAGCTCAGTGCGCATGCTTGAGTCTTTCGATCGGGAGACAAATTGAGTCCCCCAATAGGTGGTACGAACCGAACTGATAAGTGGATTTTAAAACTTTAGACACCATCGTAAAATGCTTAAACTATACCCCCCAAAAAGTTCCAGAAATATCAATTTTAGTATCATTTTCAATGTATACAACTTTGAAATAACAGAATTTGAAAAGCAAAAACAATTTAATTTTAGATTATGGCCACTGCGCATGTCTCGATTTCCCAATCGGGAGATCTCCCGATCGGGAGCGTGGACCGAACTGTCCATAGTATGCCTAGTCTTGACACAATTCTAAGCCTCTGATAATGAACGTGTTACGAATTTATCTTCCTCGGGAAATCATCTGCAATTCAGGAATATCTTCTTTCAATTTCTAGGAAATCATCTCCAATTTTCGGAAAATTTCCTTCGTTTTCGTGAAATTTTCTTTAATTTTTCTTCAATTTTCGAAAAATTTCGTAAAATTTTCTTCATTTACATTAAATTTGTTTCCATTTTTGTGAAATTTCCTTCGGGACATTTTCTTCAATATTTGGAAAGTTTTTTTTAATTTTGGGGATATTTTTTTCCAGTATTTGGGTAGTTTTCTTCGATTTTTAAAAAATTTCCTTAATTTGCGGAATTTTCTTCAATTTTGGGGAAGTTTTTCTTCAATTTTTCGGAGATTTCCTTCATTTTCCGGAATTTTTCTTTGGGCAATTTTCGAGAACTTTCCGGGAAATTTTACTAAAGCAGCGTTTCTGGACGTCTTCCAGGGCTTTGCCAGTTCGTAGATTTGAAACACTGCAATTTCCTAAACGGTTCATGTCAATTTAGATTTATGTGCCCAACGTTTTACTCTGATGAGCATTTTTTCGGGGGGGGGGAGGGGGCGCTAAAACTCACTTGCCCCTCCAGTGAAACAAGACCCACCACGCCACTGTTACTTCTTATTAGGACGTCATCTTGTTATGTTATGCTAAGTTAGTCATATGCGCACTGAATGTTAATGAGACGTGTACAGTTTTCACCCAGCATATTTACTAATGTTGACCTTTGGATATCGGTACGGTACGATATAGGATATACATGTACAGTATTAGCCAAGTTATAACTTTAGAAGGAGTGGACGCTTAATCAGATTACAGACACACTTCCTTTCGTTTATAATGGTAAGTCCATTAATACTTTGCTGATGATTTTGCAGCAATATGCGTTCAAATTTGAGTTATCTACTTTAACTGTTTTTTTCATTCTCTTCGCAGGCACATATGTTTCCCCAACAGAAAATCGATGGTAAGTAACCTAAGTTGTTGACTGCAATTTGCAAATATTTTTCGCGAAACTAATGTAACAGTGCACAAAAATTTGTTTAACTTCCTTTTCGCTGATGATGTAGTTTTAGTTGTACTAACATTTCATGAATTTTCATGCTTGAATATTCTTCAGAATATCACAGTTATTAAAAAAATACATATTTGTAACGTAATAAAAGGATATGGCAGAAAACAATTTTATGACACAAATCAACTTTTGAAAGTTTTGCCCTAACTTTTGTTTTACCTTGGAAATTACTTTTTTTCTAAGTAGGCCTAGGCCCCTAGCAAGTTATTTAAGTAGGCCTAGATCTTTGAAGTTTCAGCAGGAAACTAACATTTTGTCTTGGAATGAGAGTAATCGCAGAATACCCTGCACTTGCTAATTACTCCTTGTAGCCCGCTCCGTGATATGATATGATGGATTTTGAAGAAACAATTAATTATCCAATTTCCCTCGATACCCTTTGGTTCAGCTTCATTGCTCCTTGGACTGTAAAGAAACTATGCTGGGGAATATCTTCTAAGTCCAGCAGACATTGAAATTATCCAAAGGCCCATTCATAATCTTATGAATACATCCCGAAGCGGCTCTGCGGCTCCAACGCTTGTGATGGGAATTTTTCGTAATCTCGTAAATGCACCTTGGAGCGACTCTGCTGGCTCCATGTGTGTCACAGGAATTTTTTATTTTAAAAACAACCCATACTTCAATTTGGGTTTTCTTTAAAGGCTTTATCAATATTGTTTCATAATTTTGAGTGTAGTATGGCGAATATATTGGTAGTGTTTCTTTAAAGGTTTTATTAACATGGTTTCATGATTTTATGTGTGGAGCCAACTCCACGGAGTACTTAACAAATTGCAGGGTATTCTATTTAAATTATTGCAATTAAACCTTGGAATGAAGTAGTGCTGATGGAATGAAAAATTTATTGGGTGACTGAAATTGCTGATGAAATTTGACAAGCATAGCATAGGGTCCTAGCCCAAATCCCAAAGGGTGTGGGATCCAAGACTATTTGGAAAATGTACAATTTGCGAAGTGGCTATGTACAGGTCTGGCCGTACATATAGATCAGTTGTCAGTAGCGCTATTTGTAAGGCCCAGAGTTTCTGGGAGTTCTTGATAATGTCAATCATGTTTATTCATTAGCTGTTTCATATGCAGTGCAAAGCCATGCTAGCTGTACCAGTTCAGTTTGCTGCAAAAGAAGATGGCCGTTCAAGATCAATAAAGAAAGTTTTAAAAGCTTTGACGAATTACAGAAGTACTTAAAGTCATGCTGTCAGAAGAATAATTGCCTATACATAATCAAAGATAGCAGGCTGGTTGTGTGTGCAAACAAAAGATTAAAACAAAGAAAACCTAAGGCCTATGCAAAAAAGTTTCGCTACTCATATGTAAATTTTGTTTGCAAACACTTTGGTTAGAAGCAATCATCAAGTAAACTATTCGGCTAAATCAAAGGTTGTTTTTACTTTTCATATCACTGTAATTTTATTTTAAAGAAATGTCCCCAAATCCTGAGAAGAAATCGCCGCCAGTGCCAAAAAGGTTACAAAAGTTTAAATAACCAGTCAAACCACTGCAGTCAAATCAGTCTTGATTAAAATTTGACTTCCAGAAAAGTCATAATAAAACTCTGTTTCCAACCACCAAAACATTTACACGCCTAATGCGTCTGCAAAAAAATTAAATTTGTGTGCGCCAAAGCAGGGTAATAAATGATGAATATTCAAGACCTACGCCAACAGGCCTTACAAATAAAACTCTTATACTCCTTATGCGTCATGCCGGGCCTGACAAATAGGCATTTCGGTACCTATTTGTCAGGCCCGCATTTGTTAGGCCCAGCCTGAAAAATAGGCCTAACTTACAATTTTAGGCATTCTTGTGGTTAAAATCACAGGAGACAAAAGTGATTGTATTTTACAAAATTTATGCGGAACTTACCTGAACTATTGGCCAAGATAAATTTATAGCCTGGGAACTAAAAACTAAATGTACTATGTAGGCCTAATGTAAAAGTTTGGTTAAAAAGAGTTTTACTGCCAAATATTATGTGTTGACCTTATTTTTAATTATTTTGCCATTTTTGGATGCTCTTTTAATAGTTGTTTGGGTAGAGGACCAAAAGTGGTATTTTGCATTCTTTGTTTATTCAATGATGTTGAGGTATACCATTTGGAGCATGGAGTTAGAAGGTTGCTTAAAGCAAATTGCACTCACTTGTTTTTATTGATCATCAATGCATTCATATGAATAGTTTGGGATATATTAGATCAAAATTTGGGGGCCTAAACATTATATAAACCAACGCCCTTACATTAATTCATGGGGGAAGGGCGTGTCCACCACCACTGGAATAAAGTTGATTGACTCACATTCATTCATCATATTATGTCTCAAAATCATATTAAGATTGACTTCATTCACCAATGAAGCTCCTTGAGGCATTCAGTGGCACTGTCATATTTTTTCTTGTCTAGTAATAGTTTTGCAGCAAAAGTTTGTACACGCTATAGTTTAGCCAAGGAATTAATTAAGAGGGGATTTTCTCTACAATATCTTGTAATCTTTTTGTTCATATACCAAAATGATGTTGGATAAATATCTCTAGTAACTGATGTTAGATTTTTGATGTTTGATAAAACTGTTGTTGGATTTTTGGCAACTAATATATTTTTCCATTATTTCATTTTTAGTTCAATGACGACTATGTCGTTGAGGTTATAAAATGATTTCTGTTAACTTGTGTCACCTATTTTTGCAATGTCAGAGGTTTTTGGCCAGAATCTTGGCAAGATTGATGATCATGAAAATCTACACACAGGGCGTATACAATTTTTCATTTACTGTTTGTATACCTGAAATAGAGCAATCTCATTTTCAGCATTTTCATGAAAAATTTCAGTCAAAACTGGAAAGTAATTGCTGATGTGAAAATAATTAGTTCCATGAACACGAAGAATTGCATGCAGCTATGCTATGCATGTGTAGCAGTTTGCAATTGTAATATGGCACCACACTTGACTGCTTGATAAGAAGTTGAACGAATCAACAAGTCTTTGTGCATAAGAAATTTGGTACCACGAATTAGGGAATGGGCAATAAACAAAAGGCACGCAAGGGGCTTGTTGTCCTGAACAAAGGATTGATTTATACGGATCAATACCTGTTGATTGAGTTGCATTTGGTCCCCAATACACTTGACATTAAGTTGTAGCCCTCATATATATGATGTACACTAATGTTGTTGGATGTAACATAAAATTATAGTGTTGTTCCTCTCCAACTGTGGCCAAAAAAGCTTTAATGATTTTTCAATTTAGGTACCAACAGGTTTACATATCATTCACAAGGGAAGTATATCTAGAAACAAAACTCACAATGCATAAATGACTTGTGTCTTTTGTTAAAAATGTTCTTTTTTTGATGTAATTATTTAATGCTATCATAGTCAGGCTTCCACAAGAATTTCCTCCCCAAAATCCATTCTAGAAGGGCTGTAACCAGTAAAAGCAGGTCCCTAAACATTATACAAACTTAAAACAGATCAGGTTTCACACACCCACCTGTTCACAAACTTTGCCAAAGCCAATAAGCTATGAGAAACACATTAATATTAATTTCGCTTTAAATTCATTCATTTGAAATAGGGATTAGCCTATATTTTTGTTTTTTTTGCACAAAGTATATTGGCAATATCTTTTGTGGGCAGGATCTGTTTTTCTAACTCAAGAGAGTGCTATCAAATTTCATGGAAATCACGTTAGATTTGTGGGTTTAAAACTTAACTTTGATTAAATGAGAAAGAAAAGTTCTCGAGTGATATTTTGACTGGTCATTGGGAGATAATTTCATTTCAGACAGACTTCTTTAGCCTCCACCTCCCCCTCCCCCCCTCCCCTCCCCCTCCATCCCCACACCCTAAGATTTCATGGAAATCATGTTAGATTTGTGGGTTTAAGACTTAACTTTGATTGAATAAGAAAGAAAAGTTCTTGGATGATATTTTGACTGGTCATTGGGAGATAATCTCATTCCAGACAGACTTCTTTAGCCTCCACCTCCCCCTCCCCCACCCACCCTCACCCCATTCTCCCTGCTTTTCCACAAGGTGGGATCATGTCTATTCCTGCTCTTAAATTAAAAATACATACTTTAATTTACCAAACAAAAGAAATATATTCTGCAAAGCTGGCAGCACCCACACTTATCTGAGAATCAACATGCTGCTAAACTTGTGACCTGATGAAGAGGATTAGAATAAGAAAACCTGTTTCAATGACTAAAATTTTCACCACCCACCACTGACTTGTATACGCCACATCAAGAAATAAATGAGCTTTAATATCATTGATGTTCTGATTGGAAATACCTTTTAAATGGAATTAGCATAGTATTTAAATTGATTCCATTGTATGGAAATATGTGTTTCAGCTAAGCCAGTGAGCTAAATATTGCTTGTTATGACATTTCATACTTTTAACTTCACATGATAGAGAGAGAGAAAATACAACTTTGTTTGATTCTGCCTGGTATACATATTTCGTTATGACTAAACTACTTTTAGAAAGTAATAAACCAACTTTAGACCCTCCCCATCTACCACTTGACAACAGCTGCATATTTCTATGTTCTTGGTAAGGTTGTGCAAATTTTAAAAATTTAGCATGAAATTAAGTAAACTGACTTCATTTGCCGATCCTATAGTTTCTTCAAGATTTCCTAAATTTTCATGCTTGAATGTTAATCAGAATATCTCAAAAAAAGGCATATTTGTAAAGTAATCAAAAGAGACCTTAATATTTTTGCAAAAAACACTATTACATAGTTATACCTTTATGCCTAGTTATTTATATGACACAAGTCAAAGTTTACTGACTTAAATTGCACTTCCAAATTTGGTTTGGCTCTTGAAAGTGAACATTATTGAATTATTGCAGAAAAGTGGTACATCATAGGTTTAAATCAGACATCTTAGAAAACCACATATCGACATTTCCCATAAACTACAAGATTTCCTTTAACTACAAGGTTTACGTTAACAATCTGTAAAGATTTATTTTCTGTCTCAATTACTACTTTCATGATATTGATAAATTTGATATTTTTGTGAATTTAGGTTAAAAAACCTAGGCCATATACAAAGAATAAGATTGTAAGTGACTATTCCCAGGATAAGAAAGTGGATTGTTTTATAGAATATTTTCATCTAGATGAAGATCCAAAACACTATGAGGAACAAAATTGATTGCTATTTTCAACTGCTTTCCTTTCCAGAATACAGGGAGTGCTTTTTAGTGTATGACAAGCAGAGGAGAGGCTTCATCAGAGCTGAAGAACTTGCAGATGTCTTAAGATCCCTTGATGTTTATCCAACAAGAGATGAAATCAAAGAGTTTCGGAAGCTGTATGAGCATGGTAATGAATGCTTATTACTTCAGTGGAAAAAAACGAGTTTAAACCCTCTGACAATAAATGAAACAAAACACTAGCAAATCACATTCCTTTACATGTGCATACTCTCACGATCCCCATCCCTCCTCTCCACCTTTTTTGATGGCGGTCACAAAAATGGCAGTGTGGTTTCTTTCATTTACTTTTGTCAGGATTGTAGGAATTACAAGCATGCACCATTACCTTGTAATATTCAAGGTATTTCATTACAAAGTATGTTCTGAAGATAGTTCATCTTTATGGAGGATAGCTTGATACAAGAGTATAACTGCTTTCATCACTAACAGTTAACCAAACTTTGGTCTTTGTAATCATATAACAAATTGCATAAATTCTCTCTGCCTTTTGATGAAAAAGCTATAATGGTTTACCCCATAAATCAAATACAGTCTCTGATTATCAAATTACTCTCCTCTTTGTATATTTTACCAGGTAAGTGTTGGATATATCTTCACTGTGGTGTTGTGGTTTAGAGCTATGTACTGAAAGATGTTATGATGCAAATAGTGTTTGAAATAGGTATTTTGTTTATGTTTGCTGGAACATGACAATATCTCAATATTTTCAAAAGATCGGCCATCGTTGCGTACCCAATCTCCCTCTTGTAGGATACATCAATCCAACTGTATTACTACTAGTGTTACATTTGTGTATATTTTCTAGGTATGTTCTTAATGATTTTGGGGTTATGTTTTGCATGAATAAATAAATACGCATTAATCTGTGAAGACCCCTTTGTAGTCCCACATCTCTTCCTCTCTAAAAATCTTACTTTTCTATAAAAAAATTTGTAGGAAAGCTGTAATATACCGTGGTTTGATAATTGCTTGCCCCCTGTACAGGCTTCCCTCGCTGTCCACAACTCAATAGCCGAGCTCTTCCAAAAAAAACCTTTAGATAGAATTATCTCCTTCCTTCATCATACTTCCCTCTGCAACCATATTTAGTCCTCCTTCCCCACTCCCTCTCTCTCTCTACATTATTTTTCCATCCATACACCTCTCTTGATCCCAGCTTTCTGGCTTTTAGTTCTCGTGTTTCTCTCAATCTCCCCCTGTTTACTCTCCTTCCTACCTCTGGAATGATCTAAACTCTCAGGCACAATTTGACCCTTGCTATTGTGGTGCCGTTAAACTCTTATCAAAGATTAGAACAGATATATTTGAACATTTTTTTTCCCAGGTGAGAAAGTAAAATTTGATGACTTCCTTAAATGTATGAATGCTCAGCTGCAAAATGGAAAGCATGACACAAGAAGAGAAATCCTGGATGCATTCAGGCTGTCAGATGAACAGAACCAAGGGTACATCAGGGCCATAGAATTTAAGAGGATAATGACAAAATTTGGAGAAGGTCTTCCTCCACGTGAAGGTATCAACACTTTTTATTATTTGAATGCACAGATAATGAAGTGCTTAAATATCTGGAGATGTTGGTTAATTTAATTGAAAATGATCTGCACTTTTTCAAGGAGATGATTTAAAGTAGTTACTAATGCAGAATGGGCAGATTCTCACAGCTTAGTTGAATACTTCACAGGAACATTATGAAGCTGCTTCTGGCTAAAACTATAATCTACCCATTTAATTTGTAAAGGATACTAACTAAACCATTACTTGTTCTGAAACAGAAGAATTGCTAAAAGACATGACTAATAAGGCATAATGAAATGTTTTTTATACGTGAACCTAATGTCCTTAAAGAGAAGAAACAAATTTTGAGGAAGTGATGCACACATTTT
Organism: Chiridota heheva; assembly: GCA_020152595.1. Taxonomy (NCBI): domain Eukaryota; kingdom Metazoa; phylum Echinodermata; class Holothuroidea; order Apodida; family Chiridotidae; genus Chiridota; species Chiridota heheva. The sequence goes on along the minus strand of JAIGNY010002621.1, from coordinate 3,383,357 downwards.
GTTTGTGTGGTTCACTTTGCTAACCTTTGGTAAATATTATTTTCAACATAAAATTGTGCATTATGTAGAACACTGATATGCACACTGTTTACCAGTAACCAGGCTGCATTAATCAACTTTTGTTGACAGTATTTTAAACTTGGATTTTAAATCTTTTGATAGGTTGCATGTGGATTTGTATTTTACATCTAAGAAGCCAATAAAAGTTTTCTTTTAATTGAAACTTAATTTTATGGGGTATTAAACCCTTAGTATCAAAGGAAAATGTTTATACCTTCAGTTGACCAGAACATGCATGTTTCAGATGTAAAACATAGTTACTGTGAGACAAAATTGATTTTACAAAACAAAATGAAATTAAACGCACTTCACCAGCAGTTGCAGTTTTCAGAATGCTATCACAGGGTTTTTGGGGTGCACAGGGATCTTGGAGTGTATAGAGGCAATATCATGCCCACGTAATTGCATATTTTCCCGAAAAAAATCAGTTTGCCATCTAAATTTAATGATCTGGCTATGCTAGTGTGTAAACAACTGAAAAAGTTTTTTGTCAAGGCCTGCACCCGCCAAAAGATGTGGGTTGTGTGAAATTATTTATATTGTACGTTTTTACTTGTAAGCCTGATAGCACTTGAAATAAAATGTCATAGGGGAGTATCTTCTATCCATGCAATGCACTTACCATATTTCCATTTCAAGCTCTCATGCATATTTAAAAACGTTTCCTTGTTTCCTTCCCAGTTGATGCAATATTGAGGGAGTTCAGCATCCAGCCAAATGGCGTAGTCAAGTATGAAGACTTTGTGGATAGGTTACTACAGCCGATACAAGATAATTATTAATTATTAGACCGCGCTTCATGTTCCACCCAGTCTTTCATTCACAAAGACAAGAATAATGAGACCAAGAGTTATATGAAAGTTTGTATTCCTTTTGTGCATTGTCATGGGCTGTAAACTGTTATATTGCATTGCTTTTAAACTGCAGTAGGATAATTAAAACAAGAGTTGGTAAAGCTGCAATATTGACCGAACATTTAGTATTTCTATTTTTAAAATGATGATTTGTTTGGGGGCATCTTAAATATAAATATGGACTAAAATTTGTTTAATCAAACATTTCACTAAAGAGCACTTAGACACACTGATGATCTAGAGGCTGTTGGCTGTTAATTGATGGTTTTATCCAATAATTGTCTCCATCAGAGTGGGTGAGTGATTATTATCGGTTAGTAGAGGTGAATATAAAAGCCAAAGAACGGGACAAAAAGGGGGCATCCTTCAATCATAGCTTGTCCATTTAAAGGATAAGTTTTTAGTGAGGGTGTGACCAAGACCATGAAATTATTCATTTTCCTCATATCTATCAATTTAATGTTTAAAATAAAGTTTCTCTTTTGAAAATTTCTCATGTGATATCACAAAATTGCATCCTTCCCTGAACAATACCTCTTGAGAAATGATTTTGCATTAAACTTATGTCCAGAAATTAATGTTTTCATACCTTTATCAATTTCTCTTCAATATTTCAAAGAGATCTTGTCTTAGTTTACAGGTCTAATTGTTTTAACAAGTATCTTCTTGGTGTCCCTTCGGTCTTTAATGAAGTCAAAGGGACATCTATCATAATTTTATATAATTATTTATGTTTTTAATTTTATTTGCAGCAGAACTGTTATTTCAAGGTAATTATAAGAAATGTTACTAGTTACTCTTTAAATTAAACTGTGTGGTGTTTGAAAAACTTGATTGGACCATTTATAATGCAATTGAAAACTGATCTTCCATGTTGAATCTTGTATGATATGGTGCTAGACTGTTATAGATGCCATGTTTTACTTTAAATTTGTGAGGGATGCACGCAAAATTGCCAACATGAACCGACTTTCCAGGAATTTTTATCGATTCTTTTATAACCTATCCTTAGCATGTGTTTCAGATGTCAATGATTTTGTTTAGTTTCTTTTGAACATTGATCAACTAAGTTGCCCCTGACCTTCGCTTCATTCAGTTTCAGTCCAACAAGGGTTGATACGTGTCTCTCGTCGACAGATTTGATCAATCATGACAATATACGTTCGTGCCTTAAACCTTTCATTTTGACATATGTGGAAATAATACAATCACCTTATTCAATCATTTATCAGAAATTGTTTTTGTAATGTGTTCTCCAAGGTACAAAATAATTGCCACTTTACCCTAACAATGCTTTCTCTAATACTAAAATGCAATGAATATTGAGATGCATGTTTAAGCATATACTCTAAACCTGTCCCTTATTCCGGAACTCCAGATCTTTCCTCTCCTCCTCCACTTCCATTTCTGATCTCTTCAAGAACAATCCCTCCTCTGACATCATGACCTTCCTCTGCAATATAAACTTATTCCACCTGATCTAACCCTTATCCACGCTCCCTTCCTTTTTTATCCTACCATCCTATTCCACCCTCCCTTTTCTTACCTCTATTCGCTTCTTTATTATTCATACCGTCCTAAGTCTTGCACCTTAGTTTTCTAACACCCTCTTAGCACATTTGACTGCGGCATTAACACCCTCTTAGCACATTTGACTGCAGCGATGCCGTTAAACATCAACAAACAAACAAGCATGCATGTTAAGAATAAAGATGTTAAGTTTCATCTTTTTTTGAGAGAGAGACGGACAGTATGGTCATTCTTCGTAGGAAAAATGAATAATAATACAAATATCCACTAAAAAGTAACTTTAGCATCGGTCCTCCTCCTGTAACCATGCAGGAGGCTGTTTAACATTTTCTTTCAATCATGAACATGCTATTTATGATGCTTTTCATAAGTTGTTTGTAATACGAACAGATCATATAATTCAACGTTTATTTATGATATTTGCAACTCATGTGCTTTTAACTTTAAAGTTATCTTCCATTACGTACGTATTCCTACACATTTTTCATCTCTTTAATGTACTTACCTTCCACTGGTACTTATTATATAGTTTGTTACAGCTTGTTAAAGATCTTAACTGAGCCTGTTTAACATCTTAGAGTCAGCTGTTATAAAGAATTTGACTATGCTGCAAGACGCAATTTACACTTTGTTGGGTTCCATTGAGCGTACCAATTTTCTGTCTTTTGGTCATGCAACATTAGTGAATTGCAGGACAAAGGATACAAAAGGATGAATGGAATACTCAGTTTGGTGGTCAACCTCTGTTAAAGGAATATTGGAAAATGTATTGTGAAAATTTGAAGCACTGCAAACTATTGAAGCTCACTCCAAACTTCCTAAGGGCAACAAATTAATTTCATTCATTTATCAAGTTGGGTATGTGTTCACAAAGATACCATCGATGGTCAATTTACTTAATTTTCTAAAATGTTATAACCATATCAGAATAATTGTAAGTCTTTCATTTAGATAGATATTTGTATATAATGGAAATGAAATAATGTACTTTATACGAATATATGTATAAAAGGAATTTGTTGTAAATTTATTATGAACACTTCAAATAAATTATGTAGTAGATAAAATATCAGCTGTCATCAGTATTTCATTATTTATAAGTCTCCTTGGTAAGATCTTGTGGTTGAGAAATAGTAAGTGATCATCTTAGCAATTATTCCGCACTCAGACCTCCGTCGCTCCATCTCCAACTACATTAACAAAACCTGGCAAAACTGGAATCACGAAACCAGTAACAAGCTTCACACCATCAAACCCAAAGTCGGAACCAACACCCCTCTGCACAGAAGCAACCACATAAAAGACATCATTGTCACCCGCATCTGCCTCGGCCACTACTCTCTTACTCACTACCATCTCTTATCTGGCTCCCCCGCCCCACTTGCAACACCGATCTTTCCATCAAGCATATTTTCTTAACCTGTCCCCTATACCAGAACTCTTCTCTCCTCACTCTCGGACCTATTCGAAAACAATTCTTCCTCAAACATCATCAACTTCCTCCACAAAAATAACCTCTCCCACTACATATAATCTCCCCCCTCCCTTTCTACACCTAATCTTACACACCCCTCCCTTTCTACACCTAACCTTACACACCACTTTCTTTTCGCCTAAATTTTTCCCCCGCATTAGCCTTTCCCCTTTATCTCCCTTACAAACCTTCCATCTCCTCACTATCCTAACTCTTACACCATAATTTATTAACACCCTCTTGGCACATTTGACTCCGACTGTCGGGGTGCCGTTAAACATCAACAAACCAAACCAAACCTTAGCAATTACATTTAAGGGTAGAATTGTTGTTAAAAACAAAGTTCAAGAGTTATTTCAACAAACGAAGATTAAGTCAAATTGTTGTTGGTGGTTAGCCATATACTTAGTCAAAAAGGCTTCGGAATCCAATCATGTAGTTGTCATGTCCAAGTTAGTCCCACATCATTTTGAAGTTGGTTGGTTGGTGATGTTTAATGGCACCACGACAGCAATGGTCAAACCATGCCAGGGAGGTTAAATTAGATCAGCGTAGTTGAAAACAGAGTAAAGGTGTCCTCAAAGGAATTTGAAAGAAATAAGTAATCCTCTTGGCCAAGAAGCAACATAGAAAAAGCCTGAACTGAAAATGATCTAATAAGAGATTAAGACCATTTTATAGCTGTTTATCAATTTAATGAGGAGTATTTTGAGAGTTCTACTGAAAATTTGAAGTGGTTAAACAGCTCGTTCATTTACCAATTTTGATGAAGTATTCATTCTTTTTGGTGTTTAGGTTTGAAAACAATTTGGCTTTTGTTGCCTCTGCTGTCCATGAACTTACATTTAATTCAAATTTGAAATACGCTACATATACTTTGCAAATTTGTATCCCACTTTCACACATGGTGTAACTTATTGTTTTAATATTCACAGCTTGTCAACTGTATGTGACTGTCCTCAAGGCTCGAGCTGTAGGCACATGTCTTAACATTGGTGCTTCTAACAAAGTATTTAGGGTAACTAGGGATTGTCATATGGAAAACTTATCACAACAGACACTGGTCACAATTAAATTGAGCCACACAAGTGAAATGTTACACACCAAAATACATATTACCTTCTTCCCTATGCCATCCATGTTAGGAAGTGGCAGTCAATACCCAAACTGTTATGAGGCATTTGACATTCTCTTCGAGACGAGCCCCACCTGCCCAATCATTTTTGACATTTTGTAATTTCTTTTTGGAATAGGTACCACTACTTCAGCGGGCCATAAAATGAAATCCATTCCGAGCAGGGCTGTTTTTAAGATGCCCTGGGTTTGTTATTGTGTTAATCTTGGAAAAATAACAACTGTAGATCAATTTTTTGTCTGTTAATTGGATAATTTTTCAAGTGAGGTTTATTCGGAAAGTTTATAAGATGCCCCATTTTCATATCCAAAACTGATGCAAAAACGTTCAGGGGATTTAGAAGCAGATCCAAAAGTGTGCATTTCTCCCAAATGAATTGTTTTTCATTGTTTCCAAGAAGTATAGTGTGGGCCTATAGTGTTACTTCACAAGAGTGCATGTAAATGATACTTTAAATGTTAATTTCCTAAGATTTAATTCTGGGAAAGTTTAATAGTAACGTTAGAGCCTAACGTCAGCCTGAGACGGATTTCATTTTAATTCATGCCATGTATGATTTATTATTTTTAATCGAGGCCTAATTCCGTAATCTATTTCCGGGGATGTCATCTTCATTTACCTAATAAATTCATCCAAATCATAGATCATAAGTTTCACTTAAAATCCCGAATTCATAGGATAGGCACATACGTTAGGATACCAACACTCACAATCATGACCCCACATGGGTATGTGTAGTCCATTATTTGCGTATCAATCTGGGCGGTGTTGTCAGATGATATATATACACCAATAGCAGTAGCGCATTTACCATAATTACACTGGCCTAGGAATAGGTCTGTATTTGCCATGCTCCTGACTGGTTTGGCAGGTTTCACAATTAAATATTACTCGAAAGATATGCAAAAGGAAATTCTACATCACATAGTCAAAATTCGTTCTGTTGCGAGAATGATTACCCACATCGCATAGGAGAAATTCATGGTGTATATTTTTTAGTTTTGTAACCGTTTTATTTGTCTGTAAATTTCATCCTTTCTTCAATAATAAGTTTAAAACACCAATGAACATATTTATTAAAGCTTTAAAGATATATGGACAAGAACAATAAATTCTGGGTTTAATGGTCTTTGAATTTTGAGAATAGCATGTGTAGTTTTCAAGTTATAAGCAATCAGTTTGATAAAAAAAAAAAAAATTATTGAAAAAATGTGATTTATATGAACAGAAAAATGCCACAAAATGTTTGATTTACCCTTAAATTTAGACATTGAAAATATTCAAAATGCCTTCTCTAGCTTGAAATTGGTAGGGGGTGTGGTAAAGATCAAATCCTTTTCATTAGAATTATCTACCCTTTTTCCAAAAGAAATGGCAGAGGGTTGAAAACAATGGATTTACATAAGAGAATAGAGACCAAGTCCCATTCCTACATCACAGAAAAATTGGCATATTTGCACAAAAATCTGTATAATGGCAAATTTTACACTGATTCTGAATAAATTTTGTGCTTCGTGTTTTTTAGGGGATTTTAAAATCAATTTAGCAAATGCTACCTCTACCTATCCATACACCTTTAAGTAAAAGTTTTGCAAAAATGACCATCATTTATACATTCCTCAACCATAATATCATCGTCGGCAAATGGCAGGCTTAAACTTGTTATATAGTCATAAATCTGAGTGGGCGTCAATACGAACAGAAAAAAGGAAGGACTTTTCAGAGTTTGGGGATTGACTGGTGGTAGGAACGCACTGCAATGTGGTTGCAAGTTCACTAAGGTGCAAGTCCTTTGAGCAAAGTGATGTATGGAGTAAAAGCACTAACAGTAACTCTTAATAATTTCAGGAAACAATTAAAAAACACTTAAAAACAATACAAGATCCAGTTGAAGCTCTATTCACATTTGTTCTAATGACAGATTCAATTCAATGCACAGCTAGCAAGAGGAAATATTCGTTTATACAAATCAGCTACAATGCACCACTGTAAAAAACGAACCCATGTTACACCTGTATTAAGCAGTATGCTTTTTATAAAGTGATCACAAATTCATGTAAATCTTATTTGAACAGGAAGTAATTGATATCTATATACAACTTTTTGGACAATGCAAGTACACCAAAAGAAATCGTGTAAAATGATGACCATTTTGAACGTACTGCAATTTGTTATGGAAGACCCAAATCACATTGATAGGGGAAGCCATATTATTTTGTATGTACTGAAGCTTGTGAGTGTTAACAACATACCATATCTATAAATGCCACAAAATATGAAAAAATTCATAACAGTTGTGGTAAGGGTATGGTGTCCAAGTCAGAGAAAGGGTAGGAATAAAGATAAATTCTTTGTACAAACAACAATAGTATGGTATATTATATTCATAAATGATCACCATAAGAAGTATAATTATGTTGTGTTACATACAAAAGAAAGTGATGTTAAGTTTGTATAAGCAACTTTTTCTTACAAAAACTAGAAATTCCAAATAGATTTTGGAAAGAGGTAGGTTCAAAATGTGTTCAGAATTGCTAAAAAGTATTTTTCCTATTTATTACTGTGACAAATATTAAATCTAAAAAGAAATATTAACAAATTTCTTAAACTATAAATTACAAAATTAAATAAAATTTTCATCGCTATGGAAGATGTTTGCATCCCAAAAAGTGAAAGCACACTTTACTTTAAACTTCTGAATAATATCAAGGTGATAGAAAAGGAATGATACAATTAGGCTGGAAGATGATATCATCATCTTTGCTAATCAAGGTGAAAAACATCTTTCTGTGACTGCATATTTCAAACAACTAATAAAGAATACAAATTTAGTTTTTATAATTAAAATACTTTTTTTGCTTTTTGTAACAATATTTACACGTTTATTCTCTTCTAATGCCATACGCTTAGAAGATGTCTAAAGATAACTAATTCTTAATACAAAACTTGAATAACCTAAAATATATTTGGAATGTATAAAATATTTGTAAGTGTAGCCTATTGATCACTACACTATCCATTTGTTTAACTCAGCAGAATATGAAGTGACCTGCTTCACTTATTTTTTTTTTAAATAATACCCATCACATAACAGAAATTGATGAGTTTCTATAACATTGCATATTCTTATCTGCATGTTACGTTTATGGCAAACAATACATTTAATTTGAAAGGTTATCAGCTTTAGCAACTCAATATCATACAATAATTCCATCTATATACTGATTGTCTAATTACATATAGCTACTTGGTTTTTCGTAAGTTTTAACATCATTCCCGTGATGAGGTGACTAACTGTCAATAACAGATATATTCCCATTGTATTTGTTCCAGTACCTCAGTCTGAAAATTTAATAAATAATTTAGAAAATTACACAGAATTTGCATTCCTTTCAGGGTGGGAAGTAAGTCTTATAGCAATTTGGTTCATAATCATTGTTAAAGGACAAAGCTGTGAGACCTGATTATGTATAATTCACTGTTACTTTTCCATATTCTCATTATTCACATATAAAATGTTAATTTAATTTGTCCATATCTATCAAAGCACTATTTGTAGAGCCTTATTCACTTTTGAGAATGGGCCACTAGGAGCCTATATAAAAGCCATATAAGAGAAATCTATGGTTAAGGCATCAGAGATATAGATTATCAAATTTGGTACAAACTTTGGGTATACTGTGTTACACTTATAAAAATGAATAACCCACATGGTTCCTGGATGCTTCTGGTTCACTGATCACAAACTAGTTAACACGGGTGATGATGATGATCAAGCTAAAGGCTCTTTGCAATTGAAACCTTTCTTATTCTTAAGAAAATCATCAAAAGTAAACAAATTATGACAATATTTAAAAATTGTTCTTGTATTCAACTTCAAGAGCTGCAATAGCTTCTAAGTTTCTAGAAACCATAGAATCTACCATAGACCCCAGAAGAGTCACAATTGAAACAAACTTGTATTGCGTGTTACATACCACACACAAATAGATGTTTGCAAAAACTTTATATCTGTCAGCGGGAAAGTCATATATTTTACTGTTACACAAATATGAGCAGGAATATATTTAAATTAGTACATGCAAGTACACCACATAATATTTTATGTAATAATAAAAAGATAATAAATATATGTGTTGAAAGACTATGTATGTATTTATATATCAAGACACATTTAAGTTTTATACAACATAAAACCACTCTTTCTGAACTACAGATTCAAAACAGCCCACAACCAATGTTTTGGAATAAAATACAATCACTGTCCCAGGGCTTCAATTTCTGCCTCCTGTTGCGCCATTCGTCGTCTTCTGCTGCGACGGTTTGCCAGTTTAGCCTGTAGGTCATTGTTTGCTCGTGCCCGACTCACTTCCTCCTGCTTCTCAAGCTGTTTGCTTGTTTCTTCATGTTGTTTCTTGAGCTCTTCAATATTACCTATGAAACAAAATATAAAATCATACCATTAGAAATGATCAGTATCCAGTTAGTCGAAAAATGATGCAAATTTGAAATGTTTTGTCAAGAAGCATCTCCAGTAAACTAGTCATATAAATTTCCAGGAAAAGATTCACTAACATCCGTTTGTTCATTATCTTCACTGTACAAAACACCAACTTCCACCTTTTATATTGTGACCATTTTCTGGTCAATTTCAGTCATATATTAGATACCCATACAAATGTGAAAGAAAATTTGTATCATATAAAAACCTAAAATTAGGATTCCCTGATCAAATGGACTGATGTGATTAACAAACAATGCAGCTACCTCTTCATGCTAAATATAGATCATGATAGAAAAATCAATTTGTACAAAGGCGAATCCAGGATTTCCGAAAACGGAGGTCCAAAATTTCAAGTCATGAAAAAATCACCATTATTTTATATCAGTAAGCCCAGTGGCAGATCCAACTAAAAAAAATTCTCACAATTTGGGTCTTACTCTTCATTTTTGCTTTATAAGCTCTAAAAATTAAAAAATTAATAACATACAAGAGAGTTTGGATCCAGATCCACCCTTGTATTTCTTATTTGCTAAACTAGATGATGCAGTGGTTAAGGAGTCATGCTTTTATTCGAACGGTACCGAGTTCCATTCCCGTCATGTTTGTTTATTTAATGAGGGCTTAACGGCATCATGACAGCGAGGGTCAAATTGTGTCTGAGAGGTTAGATTATTCCAGAGGTAGGAAGAAAAGAAACAGGGGGAGATTGAGAGAAACACAGGAACTAAAATCCAGAAAGCTGGGATTGAGAGAGGAAGTTCATGGGTGAAAACAAAGTAGAGAGAGGGGGGTGGGAGAAGAGGACTAAATATGGTTGTAAAGGAAGCATGATGAAGAAGAAGATAATTTTATCCGCAGGGTTTTTATAGAAGAGCTTGGCTATTGAGGAGTGAAAGAACCTCTGGAAGGTTGTACACAGGGCAAGCAAGGAGGACGTGGTGGACTGTGAGGGTGCAATGGTAATTGTTGCAGAGGGGTGGAGAGCCAATAAGGAGGTGGGAGTGAGTGAGGTGGGTGTGACCTATTTTAAGGCGGGTAATGTGAATGTTGTCGACAAGGGAGAGGTTATGGATGGTGGGTTTGATCAGAATGGTGGGCTGGATGATGTGGAGTTTGTAATCATTTTATGAGTCCCATGAGGTTTGCCAGCGGTCACGAACAAGAAGGGAAGCGATAAACGGTTTGATGTCAGAAAAGGTTTTGGGAAAGGGGGTAGGGGGAGATTGAGGGCAAGCTTAGCAGCTGCATCAGCACTGTCATTGCCAGGGATGCCAAAATGGCTGGGTATCCAGAAAAAAATAATACTTTTCCTGCAGAGGGGGGAAGGGGGGGGGGGGCAAAAGGAGTTTATGGAGGAGGTGGGATGTGGGATTATCCCATTTAAGATTGAGTAAAGAATTAAGGACAACCTTGGAGTCCGAGAAGATGGCAAAGTGTCTCAGCGGGGAGTACTCGATAAAGTTGAAGGCGAGGGAAGAATGGCCTCGGCCGAGAAGATGGACGAGTAGTTGGGAAGCCTGCTACTGAGGGTGATGTCTTGGATGACGGCAGCAGCAGCTGTCTTGTCACCTTCCTTGGAGCCATCGGTATAGATGGAGGTGTAGTTTGAGAGTTGTGATTTGATTTAGTTGTGAAGGTTGATGAAGGGCTTAGGGTGGGTTTGGGTTTTGTGATGAGTGGAGAGGCCCAGGTGCATAGAAGTGAAGGGGGTGGCCCTGGGAGGAAAAGTAGGCCAGGAGAAGGTGCAAAGAGTGGCGGGGTCGAGATGGAGGAGGTCTGGTTTGATACGTAAGCTGAATGGAGGGGATAGGCTTTTAGTCTTATCAAAGAGGGTGGAGAAATTGGAGTACCTAATGAGGTTGTAAACAGGGTTCTGGGTGTTGGTGAGGGCTCTAAAATCGTAGCAGAGGCTAAGTTTTCTACAACTTAGCAAAAAGGGGGGTTAGTTGGTTTCAACGTGAAGGCTGGTGATGGGGGAGGTCCTGTAGGCACCCAGACAAAGCCTGAGGGCTTCATTTTGGATGGTGTTGATGTGGTTGAAGTAAGAGTTGTGAGCGGCACAGTGGACAATATTGCCATAGTTAACCTTAGCACAAATGATGAGCTTGAAGATTTTGAGGAGAGCATTGAGGTTCGCACCCAAAGTGGTGTTGGAGAGGAAGCGGAAAATGTTGAGGGAGCTGTTGCATTTCTGTTTCAGGTTGGTGTGCTGCTTGTAGGAGAGGCTTTGGGTCTAGGGTTAAACCCAGGAAACTTATTGTGGTCAACTTTAGGGATGCGATTGCCATTGAGCACAAGGTTCGGGTTGGGGTGGAGGTTCTTGAAGTGACAGAAGTGCATGTCTTGTTTTTGGAGAATTTAAAACTATTATTATTGCACCAGTCTTGCAGCCAGTTGAGGCTGATTTGGAGCCTATTTTCGACAAGAAGAAAGCTAAGCGAGGAGTAGAAGATGGTTAAGTCTTCCACGTAGAAGGCACGTTTGATGTTGGAGCCAAGGTTGTCTGCGATGTCGTTAATGCTCAAGTTGAAGAGAGTGGGAGAGAGGATGCTGCCTAGGGGAACGCCCTCTTCTTGGGGGTACATGTTGGAGAGGGTGTGGCCAATATGAACTTGGAAGTGCCTGGGTGAGTGGAAGTTTTGAATAAAGATGGGGAGGTGGCCTCTTGAGACAAATGGTGTGAAGTTTGCGGGTAATGGCGTATTTCCAAGTAGTGTCAAAAGCTTTCTCGAGGTCAAAAAAGATGGCAATGAGGTGTTCCTTTTTTGCAAAAGAATCTTGAATAGCGGTGACGAGCGTAATTATCTGGTCCAGGGTATTGCGACATTTCCGGAAGCTGCTTTGGTGAGGGGAGAGGATTTTGTTGGTCTCAAGGATCCACTTTAGTCTCTGAAACCTTTCCCCAATTTTACAGAGACATCAGGTAAGGGTGATGGGGCAGTAGCTGGAGGGGTTGGTACTCTCCTTCCCTGGTTTGGGGATGGGGGTGACGATAAATGTCCTCCAGGTAGGGGGAAAGAAGTGCGAGGACCAAATGTGGTTCAGGATTGTGAGTAGGGTAGTAGTGGCCTTGTTTGGGAGGTGTTTCAGGAACTGGTAGGGAATATTATCTGGGCCCTTGGAGGTGCAGCCAGCATCGTGGATGGCTTGGTTTAAATCAGAAAGGGTGAGAAGGGTCTTGTAGCTCTCGGTGTTGTTAGAGAGAAATTGATACTCCAGGCTTCATCGCGAGTTATTTTGGCTTTGAATGGGGTAGTTGGCCGAGGACGAGATGTTACTGAAATAGGCGAGGAGGTGGTTAACGATGTCCTTCTTCGTGGTGAGAAGGTTACCATTTCAGGAGAGATGGGAGATGAGAGACTTGCCCATTTTGCTATGGAAACTGTTAACCATTCTCTAAATTTTCTTAGTGGGGGTGTTAGTTGTGAGAGATGAGATGCAGTTGTTCCAAGTGTTGGTTTTACTGTTTGTAATAGTGCACCTAAATTTGGCACAGCTGATGCAAAAGGGGTTGAGGTTGTGGGTGGTCGGGTTGGTTTTAAAGTTTCTGAGGGCCCTTTTTCTCTTCTTAATGGTGATTTTGCAGTCATCAGTGAACCAGGAGTTGGGGGGTACTTAGGTGGTTTAAAGGTTTTAAAAATAGAGCAGGTGGCGATGTTGATAAGAATGTTACTGAAGTTTGACATGCAATCCTCACCCCCGAGGAGATGGGGGAGAGGTGTGAGTTGCAGAGGATTTCAAAAAAGAGCCTTTCGGTCTTTTTGAGGTTCCAATTGGGGGTGTGGTCTGTGGGGCTTTGAAGTCCATCATGAGCACCCTTGAGCAAGACACTTTACTTACTCAGTCCATTTAGCTGTGTAAATTGAGTACCAGCACTGCTGCGGACTTAATCTGCAATGGACTGGCGCCATTGAAACCGAAGATAAGCACCGGTTCTATGAGCCTAATAGCTTGGATGGATTTAGCTTTTTCAGATACAATAGAATGTAAATCTCACTATAAGTAACTCTTGCACAAGAAACACAACAATGCATTTACCAAATATATCTGCCACACTTGGCATTTCTGCTAGCTCATCTGATGGCAATGGTGTTGGTCCACCCAAACTATCATCATGCTTGAAATCCTCATCCTGAAATAGAAATTAAAAACATAAAAACGTTAAAGGACTGTGCATCCACATTTTAGAAAATACAGCAATATGTTCAGTGCCATGTGTGGTCAAGTATGTGTGCTGGAATCTGGAAAAATCTTCAAACCTCTTTCTGTATTATATCAAGCAAAACTACATTCTTAACCCTTCAAGAGCAACATACGAGCTTTATGTTCCTAATTTTGCATTGAAACAAGCACAGCATCCATTGAGCTATTCATCACGTCCATGAATTGATGCAACAATATAGCAATAAAACATCAATGTACTTAATCCTAAGCAACAAAACTATGGAAACAAAATAGAAATATTTATCACATATGATAGATAGCATTTGCTTGTTTAACAAATATGATATCATGATGAACCAAACATTTGTTCAAAACTTTCCCATGGTTTGAAATAATCAACTTTGTCTAAGTAGCTTTCCCCTACCTCCAAGGCGGTGGTTGAGGGAGGGGGGAGGGGAGCAAAATTGAAAATAATTCTTAAAGTGAATTACAATCTTTAACAACAGGTTGAAAATAGTCAAAAAGTACTTGTCAATATTAACTACTGTGGTTACATTACATAATCAAGTTACAGCAGTGCTCACTCAATTTTCCCAATTTACTTGAAACTCCATTTAATGCAGCTTGTTATCATTAATCATCATTAGACTTGTTAGAAGGACAGCATGCTTGAATATTCAAAGCTAGTAAGTACAGAGAATGGGCTTATTTAGGGGAAATATATGCAGAAATAGGACTAGTAGGGGCAGATTTCAAATTAATTGCTTTCAAGAATGCACTTACATTTTCATTTGCTTTAGATTTTCACAACATTTTACTACAAGCTTCAAAATATCTTTGTGCTGTCCCAGGTATTTTAAGACAAAAACAAACTCAAGGTTACGATTTCACCCAGTAACTCAGAAAACATGTGAAAGCTAGCACTCTTTATAACTATAACACCTCTTTTATTTCTATCTATTGAACAACAATGAAAGCGGAGGCCCTGACTTGCCAATGTCAATAGAAGAATTAAATATTACAAAACATCCTTGTGGTATGATGCAATTAATTTTTAAAGTCATTTATATACCAAACTACCCTCTATTCATCTTAAACCGTACTTGAAAGCAGAAAACAATGTTATTTTTTAATATATAATTCACACCTAACCTTCTCCCCAACCCACCCCCTCCCCAATCCCTACACATTCCCTGATTGTAATCCAACTTTCAATTTAAGAAAATAAGTTTGTCAAGCAGCATGAAAAATGTCCAAGTGTAAAGCAACATTAAAGCAAAATTATGCAAAATAATATTACTTAATGTATGACAAAGTAGACATTGCAAACAATACAAATCCCTTCACCACAAATAATGACACTTCCAGCCTGTCCCACATGCCATCCCAACCTCTGTCCCACATGCCATCCCGACCTCTGTCCCAATTGTCATCCCACGCCCTATGTACTACATGCAATCACACCTAAAAACCAGATTTGTCATTCCACCACATGCATGATCCACATGCCATTCCAGTCCTACATGGCCCACCCACCCTGTACTACATACAAGCTAACCCACCTTGTCCAACATGCCAACCCACCCTGCCCTGCCCAACATACAATTCTACCCTGTCCCACATGAAATCCCACCCTCATCCTAATTCCTACATCTACATCTACATATCATCATGTCATCCTCTACCCAACATTCCACTTATTGTTTACTTTCTTGTCATACTCAAGACACCTAATTTTAAATTCTATTGAGGCAAGGAATCTTTTGTTTGTTTCTTCATTCATGGCAAGACAAACATTTTGATTGCTATTTATGTCAGGAATGTCATTGTCATAACAAACAAACTCATCCAAAAACTTAAACCAACAAACTAACAAAAACTTTAAGCGGATGCCGACGTCAACGCCAGGGGTAGAATAACTCTCACTATTCTTTGAATAGTCAAGCTCAAAATTACAAACACTTCTTTAGGATTTCAGTTTTTTGGTTTTAGTTAAACAACACTTTACAACAGTTAAAACCATATGTGCCAAAACAGCTTATTTGTGAATGGTTTAATGTTTGGTGCTTGGTCTGAGTGCATTGTTCCAGGTCACCTTAGGTGGGTGTCTGCTCATTGTTCCAAAAGTGAACAATAGAAATGTTTAACACTTACAGTAATCTCCTCTCCAGCATTGTCTGCCATGGTGAAAGCAACAATTTCATCATCCAAATCTTCATTTTCCTCCTCTGTTTCTGATTTTGACCAAAATAAAGAAGAAAAAAACAAAGTAATAAACTAAGGGGAAAATCATTAAATATATATCCTCTTAATAGTCTTCAAGAAATTGATTCCATATGCATTTAAAAAATGTACCTACTAGTTTACAATAAATCCACATTGCACAAATGATCTTTTGTGTTTATAAATATGAAATTCACATCCTATAAAAATTGGTCATCATAGAAACATTATAATCACAATAACCATATCAATTAGCATCTGTAAGTGTCAGAAATATTACAAGTTAGGATTTGTCTTGCAGTATTAAGAGAACACATTAATTTTAAAGCAAAGTTACTATTTTTTATTTTTGTCTTAACCCTTAGAGTCCCAGGGTGTCCGAAACGTGACTGCAATTTTTTGGAACTTTTTTTTCAAAATTAGTTTTCACAACTTTCCTTTTGTTTTGTATCACTACAAGCTAGGTTTATATGAATGCTTAGACAATAAACTTTTCAATAAAAAAGTCAAAAAAAAGAAAATATCGACATAAATATGAAAATTAGTGTGTGGATTTCTTTTGGTACCTAAATTTCGCTGTGAAAAGAAGGGGTAGTTGCTCTTTGTGTTTTCAATTAAAAATAGGTGAACTGGCCTTTCTAACAGTATATTTCGCATATGGGAGTTATATCGCGATCAGAAACTATGATTTTTGACAATTTTTGGACTCAAAAAGGCTAAATATCATGATATTTTTCACATTTGCCAAAAAAGATATTGATCCAGTGGAGTCAAAATTCCATTGGAATTGGATGCTTTGTAAGTTCCTCACAGGTTTTCAGGCAAAAGCAATAGTTCTTTCAGAAAATGTAACTTTTTGATGGGTTGAAATGGATAAAATTTAAAAAATGCACAAACTTTTTCAAAAGCTTGCCATACTGAAAGTATGGCAAGTAAACTTTTCATTTCAACCCATCTTTTTTTTTCAAAAATCTTCAACACAACCTCTATCAAAAAGTTACATTTTCTAAAAGAACTATAAAGGCAAATAGTTTCATAATTTTCAAATGATACCAGAATTACTGCTATGGGCCTATTTGACAGAAGTAAAATAATTTTTTGTAAAGTGTATGTCCAATCAGTCGTGTCATGACCGCTTGGGAAATGAAGGAGTAAAGAATAGCTTCATAAATGATTAGTTTTCAAAGCATTTTAAAGTTATGGCTGAGTTTTGTCCTATATGTCACATAAGAGATAATATGTTGATTTTCTTCTTCAAATTCACACCATGACCATCTGAGCAATAACCTACTATTAGTTGTTCATATGGTATATGATCAAGTTTTCAAAATCTTTTGATTAGAATAACTTCTCTTCTATCAAATTTCTATGCAAATAACTTGAAAAAATAAGTTTCCGTAACTTTGTGGAAATAGTTGACTCCTACCCATACTGCCATTAACTCTTATGAAAAGACAAGTATTGAACAAAATAAACTCAACAAACCATTAATAACCAGTTTATCAGCAAGTTCACTGCCAGCTTTCGCTCGGATCTTCTCCTGAGTAAGTTTCAGCCTTTCCATTTTTAACTCTTTCTTCTTCGATGCCCACTCTTTAGATATTTTCTCCAAGTCAGGACTAATGGTTTTGTTGATAACCTAGTTAAACAAAACAATAACAAAAATTGAAACCATTCATTCATTACATAGTCATTCATCAACAATGAATGGGTTTAATTCCTTTTACAAAAGCATGCCATTTAAATTGTAACCAACAGTTCTGTTACAAAAGTTCTTGAACAGTTGTAAAATCTTTTAGCTTCAATACTTTGCAAATTTGGTTTGAGCTCCCTTTAGTCCATTATAAACATATTTGTTGATATTTACACATTTTAATGAAAATACAGTGAATATGAGCTTGACAAATCAGAAAGGAAATGACTTAAAGATGAAAAGCTCTGATCCGTATGGTTAATCCATTTTTCTACAATATTTGACAACTAGAGTTGTCTGAATGACAGCATGCTCGACTATTTGAAGCTGCAGAGGGAGTGCGCTACTTGAAAAAAGTAAGCATTTATTTATCATGTAGCTTCCAGTGAAAGAAATTTATATAACAAGCTAAGCTTTAGGAAAGTCCACTTACAGTATCTAATTCTTTGTTTTCATTTTGGTTCAGATGCTATCAGCATCAGGAACCTATGCAGTGTGTTGGTGTGTGTGTGTGGTTGTGTGTGTGTGTGTGGGTGTGTGTGTACAGGTGTGATGCTTTGCTTGTAAACATGATATCTCATTTATTAAGTTTTGAATGCTTATTTATCAAATGATGACATACATCTAATAGGCACTGCAATTACTGATGTAAAGTATGAAATTAACAAGTTGGATGAATTCCACCTGAAAGTCATCTATCTCCCTCCAACACTATCCATTCATTCCTTCCTGATAACATCCTTCTCTCCCTCCCTGACGCCAACCATCAATTCCTCCCTCTGCGATGCCATCCATTGCTCACCAATGCCATCCATCCCTCCCTCTCTGATGCTATCCATCTCTACCCCACTACCAACCATCCCTACTTGCCAGATGCCATCCATCCTTTTTCCCCAATGCCATTTATCCATCCCTCGTGATGTCATCATCCCTTCCTAATGCCATCCATCACTCCCCTCCCTCCCTCCCAGATGCCATCCATCCCTCTCTCCCTGATGCCATCCATTCCTCCCTCCCTAATGCCATCCATTCCTCCCTCCCTCCCTGATGCCATCCATCCCTCCCTCCCTGATGTCATCTATCCCTCCCTCTCTGATGCCATCCATCCCTTCCTCCCTGATGCCATCCATCCCTCCCTCCCTGATGCCAACCATCCCTCCCCTCCCTGATGCCATTCATCCCTCCCTCCCCTCCCTGATGCCATCCATCCCTACCTTCCTGATGCCAACCATCCCTCCCTCCCTGATGCCATCCATCCCTCCCCAAAGCTATCTATCCATTCTTCCCTCCCTGATGGCATCTAATGTCATCCATCCTTCCTTCGCTGATGCCATTCATCCCTCCCTCCTCAATGCCATCTATCTCTCTCTCCTCCCCACTGCCATCCATCCATCCCTCCCTGATACCATCTATCCTTCCTCTGCTGTTGCCATCCATCTCTTCCCCTCGCTATTGCCATCCACCCCTCCCTCTCTGATCCTATCCAACTCTATCCCCAATGCCAGCCATCCCTACCTGCCAGATGCCATCCATCCCTCCTTCCCCAATGCCATTTATTCATCCCTCATGATGTTACCATCCCTCCCCAATGACATCCATCTCTCCTCAACGCCATCCATCCATCCCTCCCTGATGCCATCCATCCATCCCTCCCTGATGCCATCCATCCATCCCTCCCTGATGCCATCCATCCCTCCCTCCCTGATGCCATCCATCCCTCCCTCCCTGATGCCAACCATCCCTCCCTCCCTGATGCCATTCATCCCTCCCTCCCTCCCTGATGCCATCCATCCCTCCCTTCCTGATGCCAACCATCCCTCCCTCCCTGATGCCATCCATCCCTCCCCAAAGCTATCTATCCATTCTTCCCTCCCTGATGGCATCAAATGTCATCCATCCCTCCTTCGCTGATGCCATTCATCCCTCCCTCCTCAATGCCATCTATCTCTCTCTCCTCCCCACTGCCATCCATACATCCCTCCCTGATACCATCTATCCTTCCTCTACTGTTGCCATCCATCTCTTCCCCTCGCTATTGCCATCCACCCCTCCCTCTCTGATCCTATCCAGCTCTATCCCCAATGCCATCCATCCCTACCTGCCAGATGCCATCCATCCCTCCTTCCCCAATGCCATTTATCCATCCCTCATGATGTTACCATTCCTCCCCAATGACATCCATCTCTCCTCAACGCCATCCATCCCTCCCTCCCTGATGCCATCCATCCATCCCTCTCTGATGCCATCCATCCATCCCTCCCTGATGCCATACATCCCTCCCTCCCCAATGCCATCCATTTTTCCCCAGAGCCACCCATCCCTCCCGCCCTGTTGCTATGCTTCCCACCCTCCCCGATGCTATCAATCCATTAATCACCCTTATTGATGCCATCTATTCCCTCCTCCCGATGCCATTTATCCATTCCTTCCAAAAGCCATCCCCTCAACTCTCCACCCATCCTCCCCATTGCCATCCATCCCTCCCTACCCGATGCCATTTATCCATCATCATCCCCTCTGATGCCATCTATCTCTCCCTCCCTGATGCCATCTATTCCTCCCTCCCTGATGCCATCCATCCCTCCCTCCCCAATGCCATCCATCCCATATGTAATTACCATCTTCATGTCGTTTAAGATCCTTATATTCAAGTTCTTAATTCCAAGTGTCAATTCTAATAGTGCAATGAACACTTCTGAAATGAGTCAAAGAAGCACATCTCATTGTTGAATGAATGCAAAAAAATTCTGATTAAATAACTGGCCACCTTTAGTACAATGGTAGAAGTTATTTGTGTACTTGAAGAATGAAAAGAGGAATCAATGGTCTATGTCCCTTTTCAAATGTAAATTGCATACTCATTTTTGTTGTGCTCATACATCAATAAAAAGTCAGTTCATATAACAACTCTATGCAAATTAGCAGTCAACTTGAATAATTAAGGCGGAGTCCACTAAAAAATCTTTAAAGCAACATTTAGATATTTTCAAACTTCTCAGTTCCCATGGTTACCATCTATGACACTGCAAATTTTAATTGTGACATGCACATTCTATATATTTAATCCACTTTTAAATAATGTATATTTTCAAATGACGCTTTTTATAGACCTTGCTCCCCCCCAGACTTTAACCAATCCCAACACAAACACCGATACGGACGCCGAAGCCAACATGAGTAGAATAGCTCCTACTATTTTTCGAAGAAGAGCTAAAAAATAAGGTACATGGGGTAATTTAAATTCATTCATGTAACAAAACATGAAACCTTGATTTAATTTTTTTTTTAAATCTTAGTCCATTGCAATTACATGCGATAAGTAGAATATTAGCACTCTGCACCGTTCATACGTTCGCCACCCTGAGCAATACAGCTATGATAACTATTCCCTAAGAGTTCATATCTCTAAGAATTTCCCATTTCTAATAAAATCCACCCCAGAAATCTTACCGGATCTCCAAGTTTCATCTTGTAACTTGTTATATACCACCCACCTGCATTCAAAGCATCTACCCTAAGAATATATTCTTCAAAAGTCATATGACTGTTTTCAGATTTATTCAGCTTTTACTGTTTTGAGTTCCCTTCAGACAAGAATCACAGATCAACATTTTCCTTTCAAGCCAGAAACCAATTATTCTAAATTTCGGTGAGCATGCGAAGCATAATGCAAACCTATGTGATGTTAAAATTTCTTGAGATACCCTTATGGAAGGTTAGAATTTCCTTACAAAATGTTAAAGTTTGTCAGAGACACTTAAGACAAATTGAAGACTAGTTTCCTTAAAAAGTCTACAAAACATTTGATATTTCCTTAAAATGATATAATTTTCCAATATTCTTCAGAGATCCTCAGGCGTCTCTCTAGTAGCATTGGAGATTTTAAATCCTTAAAATTCTTCAAAATATTTGGACACCAACAGTTGTATCAGGCATGATTATTAAACTCCGCCTTTCCGCCTTTATTATTGTGTTCATTTGCATAAAGTTGCTACAGTATATGAACTGACCTGAGTTTTAATTTAGAATGCTTAGTCAGGAAGTGTGACAGGATGTAACTGAATATGGACATAGGAAAGGATGGCATGTGGGACATGGATGGGGGCCATGCGGGACATATGATAGAACATATACCATGTGGTATAATAATAATAATAATAAAGTACTTATACAGCGCCATTACTAAAAAGATATTCTATCGCGCTTTCCAATCAAGATGTAAAATAATAAAACACACTGAGAAACTGCCAAAAGAACCAAAGAAGAATCAAATTAAAAAATTAATAAAAGGTCAGCTTGAAAAGGTGAGTTTTTAGGTTACGTTTGAATGAGATAAATGATGAATTAGACTTTACTGAATCAGGCAGGTCGTTCCATAGTTTGGGACCGATGGAACAAAATGCACGAGAACCGAACGAAGTATGAGTACGGGGTAGAGAAAGAGGAGGATTACATGAGCTGCGTGTATTATATGTGGATTTACGGAACTGAATTAGCTGTTTGAAGTAGGCTGGTGCCTGATTATGAATACATTTAAAAACAAGACACAGAACTTTAAATTGGATACGTTTAACAATAGGAAGCCAATGCAGTTCTTTGAAGCAGCTTGAAGCACTATCGAATTTGCGTTTTTGCAAAACAACTTTAGCTGCCTGGTTCTGAATTGATTGCATTGGTAATACACTAGAAGTGGGCAGCCCAGCAAACACAGCATTGCAATAGTCGAGGTGTGAAATGACTATGCTTTGAACCAGTAGCCTACAACTTTCAGTGGTCAAGTGTTTCCTGATTCGACGAATCATATTTAGGTTGCGACTGGCTACAAGGCACTTTTCCTTGATATGTAGTTGCATATTTAAGTTAGTATCAAGTGAAACACCTAGTAATTTAATGCAGCTGGATGGTTTTATACACCAAGGGCTGTATCAGGTATAGTTATTTGACTCCGCTTTTTTTTCTTATTTAACAATTCATTTGCATATAAGTTATTATATAAACTGACACTTTCATATGTAGTATGCTCAATCAGGGACTGTGATAGCTAGGATGAGACTTCTTATGAAGCCTATATGATATCAAGTGGGACATGGAGTGGGATGCCATGTGGGACATGGGGTAGGATGCAAAGTGGAACAGGGTGGAATGCCATGTAGGATATATGGTGGGATGCCTTGGGGACACATGGTGAAATGCCATGGGATGGGATGTCATGTAGGACATAGAATGGTATGGGGATGTCATGTGGTACATGGGGTGGGATGCCAAGTGGGACATGGGTGGTATGCCACGAATAACACAGGAGTGTGACATAGGTTGGGATGCCATGTGTGAAATAGGGTGGGATCCAATGTGGGACATCAAGTGGGAAGCCACTGATGCGGGACATAAGGTGGGATGCCATGGGGGACATAGGGAGAGATGCCACGTGGGACACAGGGAGGGATGCCATGTGGAACATAGTGAGGAATGTCATGTGGTACATATGCTTGGATGAATGTGGGACATACATGTAGGATGGGATCCATGTGGGACATAGGATGGGATGCCATGTGGGTCATAGGGTGGGATACCATGTGGGACATATGGTGTGATGCCATGTGGGACATACTGTATGGTGGAGTGCCATGTGGGAGATATGGTGGAATGCTATGTGGGACAAGGCATGGGGTGGGATGTCATGTGGGACATGGGATGCCATGTGGGACATGGGATGCCATGTGGGACATGGGATGCCATGTGGGACAAGGGATGCCCTGTGGGACATGGGATGCCATGTGGGACATGGGATGCCATGTGGGACATGGGATGCCATGTGGGACATGGGATGCCATGTGGGACATGGGATGCCATGTGGGACATGGGATGCCATGTGGGACATGGGATGCCATGTGGGACATGGGATGCCATGTGGGACATGGGATGCCATGTGGGACATGGGATGCCATGTGGGACATGGGATGCCATGTGGGACATGAGATGCCATGTGGGACATGGGATGCCATGTGGGATATGGGAAGCCATGTGGGACATGGGATGCCATGTGGGACATGGGATGCCATGTGGGACTTAGTGTGAGATGCCATTTTTATAATTGGCCAGGTCCTATGATATGGGTGTCAATTTGCATGGGCATGCGAACCATAATGGTAATTAGTTCTAGTTTTTTTTAAACCAGAAACTAATTACTTTAATTTTCTTAGCATCCAGAAAATTTATTTTGATTTTCATTTGGGGCATGAGTTCACTGTTCCATTTAGAACTGACTGTTTAGTATGTACACACTAAACATTCACAAATGCACAAATGTTTACTAATTATTGAGTCGCACTTAATCAATTTTTATACTCAGTCTTGCCATTGAAAATCAATATCATTCAAACTGCACACAAATTCTGACAAAATTTCAATTAATGACATTCACAAACTTTAAATTCGATTAGCATAACCTTTTTAAATGTGAGAAACACAAATGTGCAGTAAGCTCTTGTGAATAGGGATATTTTCCATTCTGATTTTGCCAAAATCTGAGTAACTTGTTATGCACACTACGAATGTGCAGCAATAAACATTCTGACAGTGTAAACTAACAATTACATAACAATAGGTTTTGATCTCACTCAATCAAGGCCCATTTTACAAGCTGTAAAATTGACCACAAAATACAGTCAAAATAGCTTTACATGTAAATATTACCTCATGAGTCAAATAAATTTTGCATAAAAGAAAAACTTTGGCATGCTCCGCAAACATCACAGCCATTTTTTCCAAAGAACTGAAATGAACAGTACTTCCAGGTTGGTTGCACAGATTTGAATTTTTTACAGTGAGGCATTACTGTATGCATGATTATATTAAAAGCCCTAGCCAGTACAGCCAAAAGTTATGCGATGGTGAGATTAAATGACATTAAAGGGAACTGTTCTGTTTTTTTTTTTTAAATTCCAAGCACTTAGCATCGTTTTGGAGCAATTTTTGTGTACTTCCAAAAATTACAGTACTAATTCAAATTAAAATCCCAGATACTCACATGAGTAAACCATTGCACCAGGGCAGCAGACCTCTTGTAAGTGGTTACATAGCACTCCATGGCATGCTGGTACCGCTCTGCTACACCCATGTCATTGTAGATATACTGAGTAGCTGTACTGAGAGTTTTCATTTCTGCATCTGTGCAATATGGAAACTTGATTGTGCTCAGGTATCGTTGTGCACTATCAACATTCTGCAATCCTGCCACAAGGTTGTTACGACATTCAGTAGCAAATTGCACGAGGAGAGGTTGATTCCTGCATGGATAGTAGCAAAGACAAAAACAATGGGTAATTTAAATTCCAGCCTTGATTCCATTTAAGGAACATTTCTTTGGCAAATTTGTACATTCCATATAATAGGGTAAAGAAACATACTGGTAATAAGCTACTATGATATTTTGGTACATTTAGAAGATATCACAGGATTCCGCAGGTATGTCTTTAAGTCAATGGTATAGCAAGTCTAATTTCATGGTGTAAGGTCACATAAGCAAACCAATGACATCCATCTCTTTGAAAATGAAGTACCTCTTATGAAATTATTGGATTATTTAGATTTTTGAATTATTATGATGGAGTATACCCTATACTTTATATAAACATGTTTTGTCTATCTGTTTATATGCCCAATAGTTATCATTCTAAAAGAATACAATATGTTTTAATGGAATAAAGAAAAAGACTAGCTAATGTGTTGGTATGTTGTAACACTTAGCCTATTATACACAACTTTCTCAGAGCTCAAGTACACCAACTTAATGTAAGAATAAGATATAAACATATTTTTTACACCAACTTATTTTTCTAATTGTTCTATATCATGTGATATGCCTATGTGTGACAATAATGTCCCTTTAAAGGTATATGGACAGGTAGTAACCACTATGCATAAACTGATACAGATGCTCTTCATACACACTCACCACAAACAATTTCTTACACAATCGATCCCAAAATGTGAAAAATCTGGCTTATTTTTTGGTCTCCAAATGTATGCTCATTAGATATTGGTTTTTTCGTGACGTAAGGATAGGACTTTACACCACTAACGTTATGTGAAAGTTACAATGTACCATACCATACAGTAATACTTACAGCCTAACATAACAAGTGGAGTTCGCCAATCATAAAGAAATAATGGACCAGAATTTGAGTTGATACTTCCTCTTTATCCATAAGAAAATGTCCTAAAATAGTTGGCATATCGCTATTTACGCGATATCCAGATGTTTGATTCAACGAAACTAATGTTTTAAAGTAGCCTAGGTCAATGTGACACAGTGACACTGTGGAAGTTATGCATTGTAGGCCTCGCTGTGTCGTTAGTCTAACATCACACACCTTTTTTAATAGTGGAAGTCCAGCCATTTCTTGGGGCTTTTTCGCGAATATCACAGAAACAAGTGGAAATTTCTGATAGATGTACGTTAATGAAATGGTCAGAATATTAAAAGAAACAACATATTTATGGCAAAATCTCTACCTGTCCATTAACCTTTAAGGTCATAGTGCATGAAACTACCAGTGTTAGGAATATGCTTTTCTCTTGCTGTGCACATGATTGTTGCTGTTTTTGTTGTTGTAGTTCACAAATAAGTATATAAGCCAACCTACTTCCTTTAAAATTTCAGTTTCTTATCTTCAACATTAATAAATATACCTAAATGTAAGAATGAAAGAAACCTACTGAGGGGGCACTTTGGGAATGTCTTGCCATCTACGAACAGCAAAGCCAAACTGTCCACAAGCATGTTGGATAAGAACTCTGCCGTTATTCCACTTATACCTGGCTACCTTGACCCTCTGCTGGCGCTCGGTCAGCATGTCCAGCTCTGTCTCTAACCTGTACTCCTTCTCACTTCCATATTTGCCATCAAATATTCCACCTGAGAAGGACAAGTGTAAGAGATACAAAATGAATCAATCACTGCACACACTTACTTCTTGCCATAAGCTTTACAAGATTAATATCCATTTTACACTGGCATCATAACACATTCTATTCACTAAATTTAACATATTTATTTCTGTAACTAAAATTTATACTGTATTGACCATTGGGGCCTAAAACAACACTGATAATTAACTGAGTCAATGCAAACCCCATGGGTAAAGATTGAAATAATATACTATTATCCTTTACATTTCATTCATCATGTTATGCATTACAAACACGTATCAGCTAAGCAAAATCACTTCTAATCATGATGCAGATATATCACTCCTTACTTACTTAAAATTCTATCCTGCTTATCATACAGAGCAGTCAGTTGTTGCATTGAAGCGTATAATGTTGCTACTTCAGCCCTTAGAGCCACTTCTTGTTCCATCAGTGCCCTCAAGTTCTTGGCTTGAATCTCCTGCTTGTTGACTGCATCCACCCATTCCTAAATTTAAAAAAAAGACAAACATAACAAAAGAAAATAAATGATTCAATCACAAAAAACACTTAAAACAGCTGATCATTCTGTGAGACACAAAACGCTTTTACTGAAATTCTGAATCTCAAAAATTGAGCCTGAAGTTCTTTAATGAGGTAATCTATTTGTATCACCTATCCTTCACGCAAGCTTAGAAAAATTTACCAAAAAAAATTTGCTCACAGGGATTTCATGTATGAAAGTCTGGCATAGCCACGGAGGAAAGTTTTCCAGAAATAACCTTTTTAAGGTCCCTACAACCCCCTTCCCCAAATTTTGGACTTAACATACAAACTAAGTTGGATCTCCCCACATACAGTACCGCCTGCAATAAATTGGTCACGGCAACGTAAATTATCATGGTGTCACATTAGTCACCATAAAAATCAGCGTCAAATAGCCGCTATTTTGTTCAAAATTCTATGCCATAGCAGTAGCTAATTATCAAGATAATTTATGCAACTCTATCGTGACTAATGTGGCGGGTGAATATTTACATAAACAACTGCACAAATCATGGAATGAGCAACGACTTTGTCATTTTGTGCTTATTCAATTCATCCATTTAATAATCTAATAACAAAAAAGGTATCTGCCTACCGTAGCACTGCAACTTTCGTTGTGCTACCGTTTAATTATAATGCAAAAATATACTACAAATGCATGTTTACATCAGTAAAACGTCAATAACCAGACGTAATAATATAGCGAGTCTATTCCACAATGTGTATATTAAATCACGGAAAAGGAGTAATTTACACACGGTACAGATCAGACTTCATTGTAACCTAATCTTTAACGTCAAATATTTAAAATCAGTTTCTACTAATGACTGGAGCGGGTTTGGAATAGGGTTTTTTTTTCTTCAAAAAATTACTAACTTAAGAGATAAAACCAAAAAGGTACAAGCTACGAAGGAAACGAAATGACACTGTTAACATTTTGTGTTTAATTTCAGTCCTCACAGCCAAACCCAATTCCTTGAGCTTCTGATACCAGACAATCAAATAAAGAAAAAACAAAACATCATCCTGAATAATAAATAATTCTACATGAATGACTTAAAGTTCTGGAATTGTAAATGCCAATAGTAAATGTTCAGATTCATCCCAAAATATATGAAGGATTAAATAAACTAGTCCGTGCCTGGGCTTAAAGACCTGTGCTCCTTTCCATGTAGCACCTGCATGATGCAGCAGATGCACTGCCTGTGGAAGCACTGTCTGCCCATCCATTCACTACTTATTCAATTTAGATATACGTCTCACCACATTTTTTTTCTTCCTAGCAAAACAGTTTAAAAAAATATATATATATATTTGTCCACATTATTCAATTTAAAAATGATGTCCACCTTAAGCTTTAACTTTCTTTCATAAATGTGACAATAATCAATAAGGGCCCAACTCAATTAAAGAAAGAAATAAAGATAAACTTACAGAGTATTGTGGATTTTAATCCAAATATTAATCCAAACAAAAAGGGTCACGTGACTATTTAAAAAATAATGGAAACAAGATAATACTGACATATCCCAATTTTTTTTTTTTAAATGATCCATGCACAAACATTTAAATATTAAAGAAGAAAAATTTCCAGGTAAACTGTGGGGTAAAATGTACTAACACCGTGGAGAGAGCATACAACAGTAGTTACACTTTCACTTTTCCACAAAGTTGCGGCAAAGTTCTGTGAACTGTTATTGAAGTATTTTGAATCACATTTGGAACCAGGGATGTGTTAGAACAATGCTGCAAACAATTTTGTAAACAAAACGGTGTCTCGTTACTTCTGTTGAATGTGAGCTATTAGTGCATGGGCGTAACCTCTATTGTGTTCACACTGGGCCGACTGTGACACCGATCACGGAATCAAACGTTAATCAGCATTTTCACTGATTAGCCAATTAATGGATGTACAACTCTTAGCCACACCTACGGCACATGTTATAAAGTTCTATACACAGTGCTACTGGTCCCCAGATAAGCCAATCACACCTCAAAGCCACACCTTTAGAACATGTTGGAGCATGGAGTTCTCTTCCAACTCTATGGTTGGAGCAAGCCTTACCCTGATCACATTTCGAAACATGCTCAAGAGCACCCAGTACCTTGTGAATTAAGGCAACGTAATGGATATTCCATAAGGAATTTCAATTAAATTTGACAAGGGAATTACCCTTCCGAGACTATTTCTCTATGATTTGAACTTGAATATACCCTCACCAAAGATTGAGGCGATAAAAAAAAGTGGGTGATATAAATTATATTCAGGGGTGGGGAGGGAGGGGGAGGCTAGATATATATAGGCTATATTGAAACTATCTTAATATATAGAGTATGCTGTTTGTTGTGACAAGTTTATTTGAAACTTTTTTTGTTTTATATGCTGCACACACGAGAAAGGAGGGGAGGGGAGGGGAGGGGGAGAGGGACTTCCATATGTGAGGTATATATATGTTAGCATTAAGGAAAATGGGGGGGGAGAGGGACTTCCATATGTGAGGTATATATATGTTAGCATTAAGGAAAATCCCCAGGGCGGGGTAATGCAACTTCTGTCTGAGATCATGTAAAAAGTGAAAAAGTGATAGACTATTATTACAACATAAGTGGGCTCCTTGCTTTTTGAGATTCAGACGGACCAAAGATGTTGCTCATTAGCAGTGGTATAACTAGGAGGAGCAGGGCACAGCCGGCCCTGGCTCGGGTCCTATAAGGACCATAAAAATATACTACTATACCTATATACCATAGGGGTCCCACTTGCCCTGGCCCACAGGGCCCTAGCTACACCACTCTCTGCTCATTAACTGAATATATATGTTTGGTTAAATAAAATTTCATCATTTCAAAGTTCGATAAGTCTGAGAATTTACAGCTCTAACTCAAGTCAAGTCATTTGACCGATCATTCTCGGGGATCGTTTTTGATCAACTACCTGATTCTCTGATTTGTTAGTTTCCAAATCAAAGTCGATCACTGATGGCTGAATGACATTTAACAAAAAAATACCTGGCCTGCATGAATTAAAATTATTTTTTAGAATAGGCCTAACACGCAACTGTCACAATGAATATTATGCAAATCATTTTTGCATGGCATACGTGGTTACCGTACTTGTTATGCAAACTTTGGGGTATGTTTTTTTGGCACATATTTCTAATGTAACTAACGTGGCTTCACGATATTTCACGTTGCCACGACCAATTTATTGCGGGCAGTATTGTACACGCACTTTGTAGCAGCTGGCTTCACCAATCGAATAGTCGTTTTGAAAAATGAAAACTTGTTGTCCAAAGGGAAGATCCAGCAAAAAACAATGTCTTTCCAGATTTGGTCGTTGGATTGTCTCACAAAGCCAAACAAGTGATTTAGAAATTGTTGATCATTGCTTTGAGGATTAATCATCTACATATTTCAGATTTACTTCAATGACACTTATCCAATACTAAAAATAGTTGAAAAGATGGTACCAAAGTTTAGGGATTTTACCATTCAAATGAGTTGTTTAATATGTGAACGATTGTACTCTTTTACCAGGAGTTCCTTTAAGTAAAAATTAAAAAAGCTGATTAATATGAATTGTTGCTTTACCCTGTTCTCCTTCTCCATCTGTGCAGAGAACGCCTGTCTGGAAAGGCTTTCCTGAAGACTTACAGCATGTTGTTGATTTTGAAGATTAATTATATCTTGGTATTCCTTTTTACTAATGAAGAAAAACGAAAAAATACAAAAGGTTGAAACATATCATCAATCAAAACTCTGCCTTTGCTTTAAAGGTCTATGGACACACATTTCTACATTAATCAAAAAATAAATCATAATATGAAGGTGATTTTTTTTTTAAATCACTATTAGTTTCAAGTTTTGGCTGAACAAAATTTGATCAGTTTTAAGTTATGCTAAATTTGTTAGGTACGTCTGGTTGGACAGATCAAAATCTCTTCTTTCAATCTCAGCCACTGAAAATGGCTGAGACATTGTGCGTTGTGCAGAATTCTGGTAGTCACATAAGTCCTGGTATCCTAATCTCG
Organism: Chiridota heheva; assembly: GCA_020152595.1. Lineage (NCBI taxonomy): Eukaryota > Metazoa > Echinodermata > Holothuroidea > Apodida > Chiridotidae > Chiridota > Chiridota heheva. The sequence continues at coordinate 3,352,233 of JAIGNY010002621.1, read as the reverse complement.
TTATTGCGCAATCCTGACAACATAAGGATTTGTAACTACAACCGAAATTCTCAGACTGATAAAAAACTGTTGAAAAAACCTCCATCTACCCTGGTTTTTTGAAAGAAAAATTAAGTTAATAAATGTCAAAAAACATGTTTTTGTCTTCTTTTCTGAATATTTTATACTAAAAACAACTTAATCTAATAAAATTCAAGTAAATTTTAGTATCTGGCAAGCACACAAGTTAGTTATTACTTTGTTATTCAGAACTAATTTTGAACTCATGATGTATTCACTAGTTCTAACACTGGTCTTAGGCCCAAGTTCAATGATTCACACAGCATGAAATACCTTTCAAAATGTTTTGGAAATACCTCCAGTCTATAACAATTAATAAAAAATAGAGTTCCATCTTCATTTTATTACAGCAAAATTGCCTAGAAAATGGCTGAAAGTGCCGTGTAGAACCGCAAGTTTAAGTTTTAAAATTTCTGCGATCGATTAAACATGGCAAATTTTAAAAGCTCTGAACATGTGAATGGTTAAGGCCTTAAAATGCAATGTATACACAACATTACATGATATACACTGTATGTTTAGTACACTGTATAATGGGACCAGTCATTAGAGCAGTGTGTTGGCCTTGTGCGGTAAAAAACAGGCGTGACTGAAATAGGTTTCATTGAGAAAAACCTTTTTTGTGGCGTGTTGCCAGATTGCAAAATAATGGACTGACTTGCGCAAAACATAATTTGCATAGGTCCAGGTCTGCAGCGCTAGTGCAGATGGGGTATCCCAATTAATTTCAATGTATATGGATTACTGGTTTTACCCTCGCGTGATAAGAAATTCAGAATTGTTGAGTATGACTGAGATACATGTAAGATGGGATTTTCGAAGGTTTGTTCTTTTAATATTGTGCGTGAACCCCATTGTTTTTGTTTTTTTGACAAAATATGATTTCCCACCACATGGTCTAATCAAATTGACTGTCACTTGTATAATGTCGATAATCGGCTGGAAGAGGTTAGAATTACCCATTGACCCACACATTATAATTTATACATAACAGCTGATAACTTTTGTTAAAGGCATATATTTTGCTCAAACATCCCCATAAATTCTTTTTTCTCCCTACTGCCTTCAAGTTTTAGTTTGTTCGGAAAATATATTTTCCAGCTCGTGATATGGTCAAACTGACCCCCCCCCCCTCCCACGCCATTTTCCGAAAACGTTATAATTTCGGGAATAAATTGTAATACATATTAATAATCTTCAACTACAAAATTTATGTTTCACTCACATCCCCGAAACTGTATTTGCATGTGAACTATCATGGGTTCCGTTACGTATTTACCACGTACATGTATACGGTATACATATGATATGTGCTACAGCCTATACTTGGTTTAAGAGTTTTGACACATGCGCAGCAGTCTTTTGACTATTATTTGTTTCTCATTATACAAGTATATCTTATGACAAAAATGGTATATATTAAGTCAAATTGAAAACAAGGAATTTGCATTTTTATTGTTTTATTGCTGAAAATGTTGAAACAGTGAAATTTGATCCGAAACAGTGTTTTTTTAAGAGGGCACTGGCACTGTTTCATGAAGCAGTGGTGAAAATTTGTTAAATTCGACCCTGACTTCAAAACTCACATCACACTTCTGCATTCAATAACTCTGCGAATACATCAATGAAAATTAAAAAGCAAGAATTCTAAAACTTACACTTGTAAGTCAAGCTGAGCTGCCTCTAATTTCATGTTCTCGATCTTAACATTCAATGATCGATGTTGATCTTCTTTATATTGGTGTTGCTTAATGACATTCTTGGATTCCAGAGCACATATTTCTTTGTCAAGATTTAGCAAAGTATGCACAAGTTCTTCATTAAATTCCACCTCATCAGGCTGTAAAAAGAAAGGAATTCAAATAAGTTTGTTATATTTCTGAAAAGTAAGAAAATAACATCAACTTTTCTGAAAATCTGCATAATCAAATCACTTCTGACAACAAAGCCAGTTTTATTTATTATCATTATTAGCAACTTCCACCACAAACACATTTTTTCCTTCAAACATGATTTAAATCGAACCATTTAATTGTGAAACTTTTTACTTTTACATGTACAGCACCCTTTTCCATTATAATATTGGTTAGCTCAATTGGTAGAGTAGGCACCTGCTTTTCAGTCAAAAGGTTGTTGGTTTAATCCCCAGTCAAGACTGTCGAGCCAAACCAAAGATTTAACCAGAAACCAAAGGTTTTGAGGTTCCGATGTACAATATGAACAGAATTACAGCACTTGTACAATAATTACAATTGCTCAAAATTACAAAGAAGACAGTAATTTGTACCAGTCACAATAACGACTTGTTCGAAAGGCAATTTCAAAATATAGGGCCTACTCTGTTTCGGACAATTTTAATGGCAGAATACCATGTTTTATGCATATTTGAGATGCTTTATTTGAAACACACATATATAAACCATGGGGTCAGGCCATAGATCTGACTGAGCTTTATTTTTGTTAACAGTATGATATCATTCATGAAAGCAATGATATGTGAACACTCATCCTTGATGAAAAGTAAATAATCATAAGCCACTTCAAAAAAGTGCTAAAACTGGTAGAATAAATTCAAAATCCTCTAAAACCAGGCTAATAACAATTAAAATACTTTAAATCCACAAAAATTACACTAATAGATCTATTCCATAATCTTTGTGTATTTTATAGAAATATCTTGTGACTTCATACACAATCATTGGTTTTGTCAGGAGAGAAAACAGAATCTTATGAAGTAACAATATAATCATGGATTCATGATCCCATTCATTTCATAGTTTCTTGGCAGATTTCTCCTTCATCCTTCAAACAAATAAAAAGACATTTCCCTGCAATGACAAATCAAACTTCAGTGAGTTAAAATTTTAATTTTGACAACATAAAACTAAAAGCAGGTTTTTATTCATTGATAATTTCATGTTCAAATAGTAAATAATATCCATATCATTTACTTTACCTTTCTAATCAAGATCATGCAGGTTTAACCTATAGATCAAGCTTTACAACATATATAATGCAAACCATTGGTTTCTTGAGAACTATAATGAATTTAAATATGGTCCTTTAGGGAGATGTACTGTAGATAGTATATATTTATCAAATTTAAGCCTTGAGTTCTTTATGAGACTTTGAAAGATTATTTTTCAAGTTAAAAAATAGCAGAAAACGACAGGATTTATTGCAAATCAATTGCCTCACCTTGCAGTAGTGCAAAATACCACATTGCGGTGCCACTACAATAATCGGATAATTGCGCTGATTAATTCCGGAATTGATTAAATCAACATTTATTATAATGTTATTGGTCCCGTATTTCATCACCTCACCGAAAGTAGCCAGAAGTGGCACACTTACTGTATGCCAACATTTGTGGGCGTTTCTAATATGGTACTCACTGTTGTCAACATATCTTCAATTCTTAACATTCAAAATTTACGACAACGGCCATACAATTCATTTCCTTCATTATTTATTTAATCTAAAAATAATGCTCTCAACTTTTAAACCAAGTACTTCCTAGAGGAGTATGTACAAGTGTATCACATTAGATACCCCTCCCTACTGTATTTCATATAATACACACTTCATTCTGAACGATGTCATGAACTTGCCCTCTATAACTACGACAAATTTCCAATACTTCATTATCACGTCGTTGGCTGTCATATACTTTGTAATAAATACTCAGGCAATCGTGACTAAAAGTAGTTGGGACAAATCCCCACTTCCCTTCGATCAATGTTGAAAGTCGCATTTTACCATGTTTTTTGTAAAGTGCATAACTTGAAAGGGGAGAGGTGGAGGAAAATGCCATTTGAAAATTTTAGCGCTTTTGTCCCAACACTTTGGCCACGATTGTAGCTATGAATGACTTAACTGGAAGAAGTCTATGTTACTTTGTTCAGGAGTTGCAAATTAGGTAATAACTCACTGCTTTGTCTGAAAATTAAATTCCAGCTAATAATCATTAATTGACAGTTAAAACTTAATTTACATTACTTCAGGTTCTTGAATAAATGACAGTGAACTTATTGGGATGTCAATTGGATGGATGATATAGTTAAGTGATGTTTTATGCTATAAGTGTAGGAATATATAACCTACAGTGTGATTATAGAAAAATAGGCATAAGAAGAGGCCATAGAGAATTTATTAGGGCTGTAACGATTTCATGTGTAAACGTTTCAACCAACGAACTTTCGATTAAACGTTTAGTATAATCCTCCAAATGATTCGCGATTCACACTTGCCATTGACAATTAATAACATTCAAACACACACACAACTTTCATTCAATGACTTTTACAATTCAAACTTTACATATGATCAACAAAGGATCTACTCACTTTTAAGGCAGGAGTTGAAAATCACACTAATTAGCAATGAATAGAGCTATATTTGACTTTAATTAGCCAAATTTCGAGCAACTTGATGTAGAGGCTTAGGCCTGATTAACAATGCTACATAGCATAAATCTGCATTAGGTTAAGACCTGTTTTACAAGCTGTAAACGTGACCCAGAAATACATGGTCAAGAAGCTTTGATTGATATTTGCCTCACAAATAAATGCAAAGATTACATGATGAGTCAAATTAATTGTGCAAAAAATAAACAACAAAAATGTTCCGAAATGGCTACCGCGATTTCAGTGTGTTTTATAAGGATTGTGGCCATTTTCACAGAAATTGGCACAGATTTGTATTTCTAAGCTGATGGCACACTTTTGAAGTGTATTAAAAAAGAATTAAATCCTTTGTTGATTGTGAGTTAAAAATGAATTGTTAAATCATTGATTAATGTTATTGATTTTAAGTGCAAATTATTGTTGGGAAATTGAGAAGGGCACTTTTCGGGCAATTTTTGTATGTAAACAATGCATAAATTTTGTAAACGGTAAACAATGTTTTTGATAATGTACACAATAATGGTAAATGGTTACATCCTTAGTATATCACATACATACATCCAAGCCAGCATGACTTAATAGGTTCCTTATGCTAAAGCAACGAAACCAAAAAACAGCACATGCTACCCTCTCTCTCAGTGCTCAGCATACAGGTTTGGAGCAGGGTAACAGTTCAGGCATGGGCGCCTTTGTTATCTGCCACCTTATTCTATTCTAAGTGTTTTGAACATGCACTTGTGTAGTAAGCTTGTACGGTTTTGTCCCGGCGTGAAACTGGTTGGTTTCCAAAACCGGTTTTAACCGGGAAAACAGTTTTTCAAGCTTTGAACATAAAGTGCATTACTGTAACTATAACTGTAGTGTACTGCACTATTATATGATAGCTGCTAACGAAGTTTGTATCACAGTATTTTCTGTAAATAATGTTGAAAATGATAACAGAGGCATTAATCAATAAAATGTATTAATAAACTTTAATGTTGTTTGCATGTAAAAAAATTTTTATATACCCCATTTGCCCATCAAATAATGCTGATTTTACCCCTTTGTCAGTCTAGGTCTGAAAGGCGATAAACAGGTCCTGATGTCCCAAGGCAGTCATGTAAAAAAAGTTGTAAAAAGGCTGTGTCGCCAGGCCATCTTTAAGTCCTTATTTGCTCACGATTTCTAATTCATTGTTATGATTTGAATTTCCTTTTATACAAAAAGAAAAGAAATTTGTTGTAAAACAGATCAATTAAGCCTCTAAATGCACCATTTCACAGTGTGATGCTAGCCATCGTATACTTGGTCAATGATCACGCAGTACAATTGTTGCTGATTTGCATATAACCTACAGCGGGAAAATCTTAGTTCAGATCCCACCCACTTGATACTCAACAATTCTTTAAAACATTATGTCCAGGCCGTGGCCTTATTTGAATAAAATCAATAGATCAACCAAAAAATCATCATAAATCATGCATACCTTTCATTTTTCAAGTTCAATAATCATTCTTGCTATGCTATTACTTTAAATTGGCCCCTTGTGCATCACGGTGGCATTTTCTATTACACTTAAGCCACCAAAGGTTCTTGTCCTATAGCCTTATATGGTATTCGCCTTCTTCAATGCGCTATAAAACTGTGTGAATTACAGGAGTGTAATGCAGAAAAGAAATTGCCTGCTAATGAAAAGTATTGTCCCACACCCCACCAAATTCGTATTTTCTTCATTAAAATGAATAAAAGTGTATTACCTGCAATCTCTGTACGGATAATATATGAGATTTGAATACATCAGGATTGAAAATCAAAGTGAAATATATTGTATTACGTACTTAAACCAGACCTTGTTTAAGCAAGGAGCTATGAAAACATTTTATTTTACATCACATGCCACACACCCAAGCAAAAGCATTTCTTCGGCACTCTGCAGATAAGTTCAACATTGATTTGAAACATTTAACAATGATAAACAATATTTTTGTGCATTTAAAATCGTATAAAACAGCAAACACATTTGTATTTTAACATTCTGTTTGTACTTTGTACTTGTGAAACGATATGCAGAGTGGAATGCAGAGATAATATTATTAATTTATGTATACAGTATGACAGGCTATCACCTAACGAGTCTGCAAAAAAACATATATTAACTCACTAAACTTTAAACCAATTAAATCATTTGAGCTTGTACCCCCAAGCAAAAAACATGTGGTATAGGTCAATCACATACAACACATGATTGGACAGGAAGATTCGATCGCTCATAGGCTACTACTATGATCTAAGTAAACATATTTACAGGAGAATGGAAGATATTTTTTTAAGCAAAATGCATGAAATCTTTCGTTCTTTTTAAATCTGAACAAATTTGACCAGGACTGTTGTAAAGAGGTTTATTATACACATGAAAATGAGATGAGGGAAAGGAATACAAACTTTTTGAGGGAATGAATGCAAACATTTTGAGAGAATAAATGGTCGTTTTCACTTGAGACCTCATTGTGTAATGTGAATCATACCAGCTTGGTTTGATTCACAAACCAAGCTGGTGATAACACGGGGATAATTTATCTTCCTCTTACAGTACATTCTTATTCCATTACGATCATGCAATTAATTCACCCTCCTCTAAACCATGCTCCAGCTACTTATAGCAACGGTTTTTCCCAGCATAAGCAGCCGAATTCAAATAAAAAAAAACTTTCAAAATTGATACAACAACCCTTGAAAACCCATTTATTATTCATGTTACTATGACAACAAGTGAATCTAGGGTCATTCACGCAAAGCTTCATTTGTATCCAGGGGCCCATATACACATTGAATAATGCCCATATACACATTGAATAATGTGTTGTAACTTGTACTAGCCCTATGTACATGCATAGGTCAGTCAGTACAGTAGGGCATGGTTGGGTGTGAATTCGTAAATGGTCTCGTAATACTTGGCTTGCAATTTGCGATATATTTGTCAGGATTTATAATCAAATCACAAGTATTTTAAAAGACAACAGGACTCAGGAGAGAATCGACATGACTTCAAATAAAGGGATTATAAAGGAATGAAGGTAAATTTGTTGTGGTCAGGGGAATATTAGCCCGGAAAGAAGACGCAAATACATAACATCATCGAACCTGTTATTACAGGTACATTATGACTATTTATTTCCAAACATTCTCAATTGTATTTATTGATTGAATCTGTATAAATATCACATACTTTTACAATTATATCAAAAGATCCTACCAAAAACATGTTGACACAAAGCATAAACTTTCTTTTCATTGAAATAAAACAGATTTTTACCATCTTTTGGCAATTTTTGTGGTGATTTTGTTATTTTGGTACTTCTGGTTCTTCAAGCTTATTGTGTGTAGATATATCATAAGTGTAGGGGCGGGGAGGGGGGGGTCACCAGGGAATTATTTGGACCTTTTAGCATATTTTCTGGACCTTTTAAACATTTTACCATTACCATTTTACTTTTTTTTTGGGAGGGGTACCCCCCTCTACCCCTTGGCTGCACCCATAGATATAGTGCTATATTTTCCAATATGAATTCATTCCAGCAACAATTTGCTTCTTCACAAATAATGATTCATAGAACCCAACTATTTAAATGAGATTCGAAGAAATTAATCATACCTTGATGTCATCATCATCTTGTGCAGAGGGATGAGACTGTTGAGGTGGCGGTGCCTGCTGAGGGGGTGGTGCCTGCTGAGGGGGTGGAGCCTGCTGAGGAGGTGCCTGCTGAGGAGGTCGCTGTTGAGGAGGTGGCTGTTGTGGAGGTGCCTGCTGTGTAGCTGTTTGTTGGTAAGGTGGTGGTGGCTGTCCTTGTGGGTATCCCTGTTGGTGTTGTGGGTATTGCTGATGGGGATAAGCTGCTGGTGGTTTAACAATATTCCCCTCCGTAACTGGTTCTGCAGAAGCTGAGCATCCCATGGTTTAATTTTCTGTCAGAGAACAACCATCAAATGCCAATAATTGGAATAACACATAGAAGGAAAAAATAAGTGTCAAGTAACAACAAACCTTTTACTTAAAGATTCACTGCAACAATTTGCAGAATCTAGGCTTTTCTACAGTCTATCTGTAAGCTTTTAGCCTTATACATATTTCAGTATATTTTATAGTATATCTGATATGTCTTACTAAGAATACAAAATTTAGCTTCAGGCCATTAATAGAGGTACTAGTTTAATTCTAAAGTTTTGCAAATTACAGCATCTGGAAATGTAATAAAAATTCAAACAACTGTACAAAACAAAGTAAGACATATCAGATATACTATAAGATGTGCTGAAATATGACTTACTGTTTGATACTAATATTTTGCAATATGTAATTTTAATCATTTATTTTCACACCTGGAGAGATAAGTGGTTTGTTGTTCCTTACATTGATTGTAATCACTTTTACTTTGAATTGATAATTGATTTGTTTTCATACAGTTCTATTACTATATCATTCTCATTTCAAATGTCTCAATTAAAACACTTGAATAAAATGCATCTTGATATTGATTTATTCCTGGAAGATATATGTTATGCCTGGAAGAAATTATTTCATATGAAAATGAGACAAACTAATTCGAATATGATTTTGGGTAAGTAAGTGGTTAAGCTTTTCAACAAACCAATAATAGAAAGAAAATCATTCCAGGGTCCTTTTTGGCAACTGATTTATAGGCATGTCATCATACAATTTAAAAGGAGTAGACTGTAGAAGAAAGGACCCTTCAATAATACCCACATTAATGTTCAATCAGACACTGCAGATACTTTTGGCATGTAGAGACTGAATTTGCTCATTTGCAGTTTTGTAGACACTGCTGAAATAATACTTGTTTATATAAGTACTTTGTATGCATGTATTTTCATGTATTAATAAAAATCAAACAACTGTACAAAACAAAGTAAGACATCAGATATACTATAAGATGTGCTGAAATATGACTTACTGTTTGATACTAATATTTTGCAATATGTAATTTCCATCATTTTTCACACCTAGAGAGATAAGTGGTGTATTGTTCCTTATATTGATTGTAATCACTTTTACTTTGAATTAATATTTGATTTGTTTTCATACAGTTCTATTACTATATCATTCTCATTTCAAATGTCTCAATTACACTTGAATAAAATGCATCTTGATATTGATTTATTCCTGGAAGATATATGATATGTGGAAGAAATTATTTCATATGAAAATGAGACAAACTAATTCGGATATGATTCAAAACAAGTAAGTGGTAAAGCTTTTCAACAAACCAATAATAGAAAGAAAAATCATTCCAGGGTCCTTTTTTGGCACCTGATTTACATGTCATCATACAATTTAAAAGGAGTAGGCTGTAGAAGAAATTTACGAATACCCACATTAATGTTCAATCAGACACTGCAGATACTTTTGGCATGTAGAGACTGAATTTGCTCATTTGCAGTTTTGTAGACACTGTGCAATAATACTTGTTTATATAAGTACTTTGTATGCATGTATTGTATTTTCATGTATTATCATTATATATTTCATTCTTTCCTTTGCTGAAACTTTTTTTACTCATGACAATAAATCATTCTTTTCAGTTTTGTTTTGTAGATAATAAATTTGCTTATATCATTGTAATATCATTTGGAAAAATTTGGTACCACCCACCACCCAGTGTTGTACATGCACCAAGTGTCAAGTCCTCTGAATCGAGACTAAATCAAAGTTGGTCACTTATCAACCTAAAACTAAATTTGTCAAAGTTCAAAGCCCTAATAAATGCGAAAAAGATGGAGAGCTAGGTTCAGAGGCATCAGCTTAACCAACCCAGTAAAAGAATGTAAGAAAAACCGGTTAATTTGGTTTGGTTTGTTGCATTCAGAGTCAAATGTGCCAAGACGATGTTAAAAACTAAGGTGTTTGAGTTAAGACAGAGTGGAAAGAAAGGAGAGATAGAGGGAAGGGAGGAGAAATGGTGAATAAGGGAAAGAAGTCAAGGTAATAAAAGGAAGATGAGGAAGGTAAGGCAGAGAAGGGAAGGAAAGGAGGTTTAGATCAGGTGGAATAGATTGCTGTTGCAGAGAAAGGTGATGAAGATGGAGGTAGGATTGTTCTTGAAAAGATCGGAAATGGAGATGGAGGGGGAGAGGTGTGATCTGGCGTTCAAGTATATGGGACAGGTTAAGAGGATATGCTTGATCGAGAGATTGGTGTTGCATGTAGGACAGAGTGGAGCAGAGGAGCCAGAAAGTAGATGAGAGTGAGTGAGAGAGATGTGGGTGAGAGAGGTGTGGCCGAGGCAGATGTGGGTGATAACAACATCCTCCCGACTTTAGGTTTGATGGTGTGAAGTTTGTTACTGGTCTCGAGATTCCAGGAGTCTTGCCAGGTCTTACTGAGGTAGCTAAAAGTGGAGAAACGGAGGTCTGAGTGTGGGATAGAAGGGAGAGATGTGATTTGACAGAGCATTGTTGGGGGCTCTGTCAGCCCTCTTGTTGCTAAGAATGCTGATGTGGCTAGGATCCAGATGCCATCCATCCCTCCCTCCCTCCATGATGTCATCCATCCCTCCTCCAATGCCCCTGAACCCACACACGCAAGGTCTCGTGCTTCGCACTCGGATTCCCAGTGTTGCGGCAATATCTTCCCACAACTTCAAATCACCACCTTCATGCTCTTCCTCGCCACCCCCCTTTTACAAATCCTACATCCACCACTGCAAACACTGTGGCTTTAAATGAAGAAGGGAGTCTCCGGCAAATGTGAATTAAAAAAATGTAAATAAGAATAAGATTCACAAAGAAAGAGGAATTTTCATATACGGTTCGAAAGTCGCAGTAGGAGGGTGACCCACAGTAGCTATTAGTCATATCCCACAATACACTTTTTAACATACTGATGGCGTGTACAGTGGGTTATTACAGTTTCCATACATAAAGTAGAAGGTGTATTGAACGTTAGGCTACCAAACTTAGGTTCATGGTCAATGAGGCGAAATTCGCTCCAAGCTTGCTATCTTACCATTATGTACCTTTCTTGATTTAATTCTTATACGTAGTTCTTTGAAGTTGTATTAGTGCTCAAAAAGATAAAATAGAAGACCATTTATGCTTGTTTTGGCAAAAAAGTTTCCCCAGTCAAACCTTCGAAGTTTCTGTCACTGTCTGTACAGTAATTGTTTATGTTGAGGTCATATTACTTGTTTGTTTGTTTGATGAGAGTTCTATGGTTGTCGTACTGCTGATAGGCTAACAACTCATGCACATTTAAATAGATTCAAAAAGTAAACATTTTTATTAAACTTTGACCTCATGAATAATCAACAAACTTTAGTTCTGCTCTTAAAGTAAAGGTCGAATAATTGTTCGCAATGCAAACAAAAGACTCACAGAAAATAGATCAATCTTACCATTTCCAATTAAGATTCATATAATAATATTTTGTGAATAAACAATCAATTTGTTGTAAACCTGATGATCAAAGATTTTTAATATTTTAGTGAAGCATTTTCTCAGGGAAGTTGTGTAAAATTAAGACGTAAATCCAAAAAAGTTTGTCTTTTATCTCCAATGGCGTGCATAGGAAAACACCATAACCTTCGTGAGGCCGCAGATCAGTAAACAACAGCAATCACACAATGTCAGCATACAGAAACTAATTAAAGTAAAAAAAATTAACTAAGGGTGACCCACCTTGTTATAATAGGCATATATATATATATATATATATATATATATATATATATATATATATATATATATATATATATATATATATATATATATAGAAAGATAGAAAGATAGATTAGTATATAGGCCTAGGTTGCCATAACGCTAGGAACACCTATGGCCTACAATGTGTACAGTGTAGCGTAACTTGGGTTAGTGCTTGTCATATTGTCAACTAGTACCCCCGTAGTACCGTCGGACTGGTGCCAGCCGTGTTAGTATGGGTGCCGTTGGTGATGCCTGATCGTCCAAGGGTACTACAAAATCCTATACCCTACTTTACTGTTTTAAGCGAGGTGTTAAAAGTATAGGAAAATCTCAGTTTTAAGATCTTTATGAAAACGAAACCATTTTACCTTTTTTTTCCGGCCACAATGATTAGAATCGATGTTTGAAGCCCATCCTTGTCTTCAAAAACTGTTTTTAAGGTGATTTTAGTAAAAATCATCTGACGAGCTCTCCAGAGTACAGTCAAAGTTCAAAACACTGCCATTAAGGCTATAACATTTTAGAGGGTGTAATATGTTTTAGATTATTTGAGGAAAAATTTAAGGTAATGCATAATCTAAACATTTCTTTGTTTTATTTATTTGTTTTCGCAGTTTTTTTTTTTTTCACTAGAACTATTGAATAAAATAATAACAAAACAAAAATTGTCAGTGAAAAATTCACCAGCAGTTTAGTGGACATCTTAAAACTTATTTGCGAACGTTGAATATTTTATCACAAACGTGTGGTGACTAAGAAAATGGAGACCAAAATATGAATCTCGGAAAACTTAATCCTGTCGTGGTGCCAAATAGGTAAAGATTTAGGATAAGCTTTTTGGAAAAGTGTATTATTTAAGACTAACGTTAATTGACATAAGATTTAGGAATATCCAAAACGTAAGTTAATTTTCAATCATCAATTTTCTACTTGTGAATTTTAAAAAAACATAGGAAGAGCACCTAATCTATAACAACCGTCGTACGGCAATCCCAATGTCAACCCGTACTGATGGTTATTATAATAAGTAATTGTAAACTTAAGTTTTGAGTTAGCATAAAAGCCTAACGTTAACGTCAGACGTTAGGCTACACTGGAGGCCTTAAGTTACTTTCTCACTCGGCTCGGTTGATGATGATTGATATGCATTCTAGTGATAGAATAGTGTAAAGAGAACCTTACCAGCACAGTTGGATGAAATAACTAATATCGAAACATGTTTTTTCTCGCAATTTGTTCTTGGTTTACTACTTCTTGTTCTCTGTCTGTCTGGTTTAACGAAAACTCAATCGATAAAAATTAAACATCTAAGTTAGTGACGTCACGTTACCATAGACCAGTGTACACAATGCTGCTCGAGTTAACAATTAAATTTGCACATATTGTCATAACAGTTAAGGAAGCAGTTACGTAAGTAAACAAAACATGACAATGAATTAATCTTGGTACAAGCCGTCTTTACGTTTAAAAAATATATTGGATCATTTAGGAAAGTGGATCTCCAATTGTTCTTAGTTTGTGTTTGACCATAAACTAGTGCATAAGACCATGGTCAGTAGTGATTAATTTCGGAAAATGGAAATTTATAATTAATTGTGAAAGTGCAGCAGCATAAGACACTCCTTTTTGGACAAAATCAGCACAAAAATTGCCCCAAAATGTTTGATTATCTTTTTTAGGAAAGTCTTGAAGCAGCTTTGATGGTTCGGAAAAATGTTCCCACAAATAAACTCTCAAGCATGCGGTGGAAATCAGTGACGTAGCCAAGTTTTAAAGTTTGCCGAACTGAAATGGGAGGGTCATTTTTTCATTTATCATAACGCCATTTAGGCCGTTTTTATTGCCTCGCACACTACCATAGATTGATGTACCCCTCCCCCTTTCCCATCGTTCCGTATCTCTTTATGTAAAAAAGTGAGTCAGATTCTATTTTTATTTCCTATCTTGTCGGATGTGAAATGGAAAAAGGAAAAAGGTAAAAATAAAGAATACATCAAAGTCAGTCATTTTTTCTTACGGCCAAAATTCAGACATGAAACTGAAAAGGAGGACCATGCCCCCCTTCCCCCCAATACTTTTCAAAGTGGTATAATAAATCAATGTGTATATCTTGATAAGCTAAATAATGCTACATGAAGCAAAAGCTAGAGTTCGGCCCCTCCAATAATCTACAGGGCAGCGGCCCGGGCATCAGAGCATTAAAAATATTGGTAGGTATGAGGTCAGGTGATATGTGATAACAATATTTCGAGGTTAATTAGGTCGGTTACGAGATACCACATGTTCACCCGGCCCAATTGAATTTTTTAACATACCAGTATTTGCGACCATTTGGTCGCCCAGTGAGAAATGTTGGTTGCCCAGTGAACAAAATTCTGATGCGCTGGGCGACCATGGTTTTCGCCTTGGTTTAACAAAATGGCTGCTCCCATACAGTCGTATAACAAAAGTTGTTAAAACAAAGGCCTACAACAACATAGGAAATCAAGTTTAGGCATGTTGTATTAAACTCTATATCGCCCAGCGAAATTTCATTAAAAGAATTACTGCCCCCTCCCCTCCCCCCCTCCCCTTCTCCGGCTCCGCAGCCCTTCTACGGTCCTGGGGTATGGAAGTGATTTAAAAAGAGATCGCCAGAAAAATCGGACACAAGGCTAATTAGGTAACACACACCACTAACCGACTACAGTAGGACTAACCGTTCATTTGATAACGTGTGTTGTAATTAATGTTTACTTCGAAGTAACAATTATATTCATGATAAAATTGTTAGGATAACTAGGGACAGCAAATATTTTCCCCTTTAAATTAAGAAATATGTAAATTAACCACGGGCAAAAGACAGTTGTATTGGATTATCTGTATAATGATTAATAATTAGTAATAATTAAGCTGATGCAAACATGGTAAAGATGTCATTAGCTTATATAATCTTTGACAAAAGACAGCTCAGACACAAGAGGAATACAGAAATAGAGATATGCTCCGTTTGAAACATATATGATAAATACATACTTTCGGATTTTTTTTTACCACAAAGTGTAAAACATATCCATTAATTTCCAAAAGTTAAATACATATATCTTTTTTACATTTAAAGTCGTGGCCATGGTTTCCTGCTTAATGAATCACCCTCTCATCCCTGCCTCCACCCACCCACCGGGCCCCACAAAAGGAGAGGAGATTTAGTTCTTTGTTGAGAATACTTATTATTAACTGGACACGGGATCAATACTTATTATGTTCCCTCATTGGTCATGTCTGTTCTATTAAAGCCATGGCCTCTGTATTTCCCACTGAAAATTGAGAAAAATCGGCGAAAATTATTCAGGCGTTCACAATAGGTGAAGCACTAGTCTGAAGATTTCTTCTTTTTGGGGGGCCTAAAATGGCTTAAAATCAACACAAAGTTCCAAAATGTAAATCAAAAAATCGCGGGGTCCTGGGGCAAAGTAAGGGTAGGTATCCTGGCAGCCTGGAGGGGCTCCTTGGACAAGATCTAAAGATTTGTTTCCCTTTTTTCCCAAAATGGCTGAAAATCAACACAAACTGACAAAAGTGATGATATTTTAAAGGAGCACAATACCGAGAGCGCTCGTTTTTGCGAATTTCACAGATATATTATCCACAACAGATTGATAAACCTCATGCTTCCATAGCACACATACAGACAACGTGAGGGTAAAGGTCATTGAATATTCATATCACCCAGAAAATTGCTATACCATTGCGTGCTCATTTGATTTTTGAGGGGACCCCTTAAAAATACGCCCTCACGTTCGGTCTAGTGCTCCTTTAAATTGGCATGTTCAAATTTAATCAAATAAGCATTATCCAACTACAGGTTACCATTTCTATACAGGCAGAGACAAAATTACTCCAGACCTGAAAATTGAAAAATTTGAGCAAAATTGTGCACGCGTTCATGGTGTAAAGAGGCTTTCTTTTTCTTTTTTTTCCCCGAAGTGGCTTAAAACCAACACAAAAGTCCTAAAATGCAATTGATGAAATGAAGAACATTTAAAATTTTAACTCTACTCAGATAAACATTTGAGTTACCATTTCTAAACACTGTCAGGCAGACGAGAAATGTCCTCTAAACACACGGCCAAAATTGTTGGGTTCATGGCTTAAAATCAACAAAAAATTAAAAATTAATTAATGAAAAGAAGAACATTTTAAATTCTAATGTTAAGATCTACTTAGATAAGTATTTTGGGTTACCATTTCTAAACAGGCAAGAGAAAAATTTAAAAAGAATTAAGCCAAAATTGTTGGGTTCATGAACGCAGCTTTGGAAGGGTCCAGGGACGAAGCCCCCGGAAGATTCTAGTGTTTGATGGCCCATGATCATTCGGGCTTTGCATTTTAAACGTGTGTGGGCATGGGCATCTTTAATAGACATCTCCAGCTCCCAACCCGAGAACAAACAGCATCATACCGATTCGAGTGCATGGAGCTAATTATGATATTTAGACGATTCTGGGCATGATTGAGATGTATCTCTGATTTAAACAGTACATCTGACATTTTACATCTCTGCCCGACTAACCATGTGCCCAATTATGATGTTGTCAGCATCATGCCGAGCACCGAGTCGGTGGTCTTGAGGACATGATTATAATATCTAAGTCGGGCATGACTGAGATATGATACAAGTACATCCGACATTCTATACATCTCTGCCCGACTAAGATTAGTGTCCAGCCAACTGGGAAGGGGAACGGGTGGGTTTGTACGGCCATAAATATAACAAAATAACTATGACATTATGCATATTCAAAAGTTATTTTGTCTTTTCACGACTGCACGAAGAAACTAAAAACATAAAGGTATACTAAGTTTCTCACAAGTGTTTTCTTTAATACTAAGGCCATTTCTTTGCCCGACGAAATAGTCAAAATTGGGATTACCCAAATAAATTGTTTATCTGGGGTGTAAAACCCACACATACCCTTAAGTTACGCCCCTGCCCTTCCCCTTTCAAAAATATGTGCCTCCCTTACGCGGATGTGTGTGCCTCCCAGGATTGCGTAAAATAAAACTCATCTCAATTTCTCGGAATACCAATCATCATTCCATCTTCCACCCAACAATATTTCTTCAAACTCCCATCTCCTCATACTATCCCCCCCCCCAAAAAAAAAAATACTCTACGTTCCCAGATAAAAAGTGCCCCCCCCCAACCCATAAAAATGGGTAGAAGAGATTGCAATTATTTAGCTCTTATATGATATAATTGGGCCCAATAGGAAATTTAAATACTTATTTTGCCTATTTTCTTTACATATTTTTATACAATTTCGTCTTAATTTAATCTACTATCTGACTATTTTGCCTTTGACAGTATGATGAAAATCTTTGTAAATTTTGATTAACTCTAAGCCTTTATTTGGCTCTCAAATAATCAAAATCGTAGCGCTTCCCAATATACAAAGTCCTTGATGATTCTACATTCTGACATTCGGGCAAAACCCTTGAGAGTGAAAACAATTTCCAACCCCCAACGCGTCACCAGACCATGCAGGATTAGTTTTAGAAGAAAATTTTCGAAATCCACACTTCCCCACCCCCTCCCCCCCCCAATTTTTTAAACAGATCTGTGCCCCTGGTCGGATACATGTGAGACAATGGTTTGGGTGGCATGTGAGAAAGAAGGTTGGATCTCATGTGGATTTCAGGTGTGATGGCATGTGGGTCATGTGTTGGAATATCTGGATTCGAGGAGTGATTTCATGTACTACTAGGTGTGATGGTGTGTGGGACAGGGAATGGGATGCAGTGGCGTATGAATAGGGGTCAGGGGCGAATTGCCCCATGAAAATTTGGGGAAATGGGATTGTTTTCTTCTTACACGCACAAAGAAAATCTGAAAAAATTGGTTAAAAAACGAAGGGAAAACAAGTTTCTGTTTTTAAAAATGAGATATCAAAATTATTTTAAGTCCAATTTTCGAGAAATATCCTTCAATTTTCGAGAAATTTTACTGAATTTTCTGAAATTTGCTTAACTTTTCGGGAAATTTTCTTAGTTCCCAGGCAATTTCCTTTAATTTTCGAGAAATTTGGCCATGTACTTTTCACAAATCTCTTGGCCAATATCCAAAAATGTTTTCCTTATTTCCGGACAATTTTCTTCGATTTTCGGAACATTTTCTTTTCACTTTTGGGAAATGTTCCAAAATTTCCAATAATAGTAACGCACATGCACCCTCTGCCCCACTTTTTTCCAGGGGTAAAAGATATGCCTGAAGGTTTTAATTTGAGCCTTTCAGCCTATACACTTATTTCGAAATTCATCAAAGCAAGATCATTGACACATTTACCGAAAAATTAAGAAAATTTCCCAAAAATAACAATACATTACTGACCATGCCCAGTAAAGCAAGCTTTTGGGAGGGCGCCGAATTCTCACAGAGGCACAAAAGGTGTCCTGAGAATATAATTTGTATATACTTTTTTACTCGTAACTTCTCAGTGCAATTTGTATCTTTTACAAAAGAGGGGGTAGAGGAATCAAATTCTAACTGGGTGATTTGTGGAGGTGCCTTAAGAGGAACGCTTGAATTTCCAACTGTCGTGTTCATCTTTCCAACTGTCGTCCAGTTTTTTTTTTTTTTTGGGGGGGGTGAGTCACCCCATGGCGACGTCTCTGGTCACCCACTGCAGTTGCAGTATACGAGCCTGGTGACACACATGCATTCATATCATATACTAGCATAACTGATGTCTAGTGACTATAGATTTCCCCCCACACCCCATCCCCTCCTACATACGGATCTGGTGACACACTAGCGTAAGTGCTGTCTAGTAGTTATCAAGAGAATCTGGTGGTGTCAAATTCAACTTTTGAGTCTGAGAGTATATATTTTTTAAATTCCGACTAGTCTAAGAGAATTAAAAAAGATCCAACTATGAGTCTGAGAGTATTAAAAAATTCCGACTAGAGTCAAAGAGAATTAAACTAAAACATCAATGATGTAGTAGCTCAACATATATTTTGGGGTGATTACAAGCCTGTTTTTTTGTTGGTGAGTAATTAATTTGAGTAGGCTGGGGTTGGTAGGTAAAGAATATATGTTTGATGCTTATTTTGGGGGAAATGCAAACAGGAACAGCTTTAATATCGTTGTGATGCTAGAACATAAATGATGTAGTAGCTCACTATATCTGTATATGTTTTTGGGGTGGGTATAAGACTGTTTTTGTTGGTAGGGAATTACATTGGGTAGGCTGGGGTTGTGGGGAAAGGCATACAAGTTTGATTAGCAGTGATGCAACAAAAGGCTGGGAATGCCCGGAAGAGATGGGTAAACCTTACAGGCCCTGGGCAAAATCGATTTTGGTCTAGCCCTGAACAATTACACTGCAACATCTTTGTTATGGACCCAAAGCCATGGATGTTGGAAGGAACTCGAGCAAGGGGGAGGTCATTTAAAAAAAAGGGGAACTTGTAATTGTGGAGGAATCGTTTTTGCTAGGTCATAATACAAAATAATAATAATATGGCCTGAGAGTATTTCAGCTTCCTGGTTTTCCGTTTGGGAGGTAAAATTAGAAATTAAACACATAAAATTGAAACACTTGATAAAATTGAAGGAAAATTTGGTAAAATTATTTTAAAGTTCGGTCAAATTTGTCAACAAATTTTCCAAAAATTGACAACAATTTTCTTCAAAATTGAAGAAAATTGCCTACAAAATTTCCCGAAAATTGCCCAAAAATGTACGAAATTTTTCTAAAAGTGACAAACACCTTAACGGAATGTTAACGAAAGTGCCGAAAATGAACAAATTTTCCCAAAATGATGGTAAAAATGAATGAAATTTGTTATAATTATTATCTCATCACTCACATATATGTAGGGCGGGAGCTTATTTTCATTCACACCGACAAAAGCAATTTCAAAGACACCAATTTCGCAAGTCAGGATAAAATAACCGCCTCCTACAGGAACTTATAAATTAATATTTGAACCCAAAAAGGATAAAACCGTGAGCGAGCATTCAATAATACACAGAAAACCAATATGTGAGGATATCGGGAATCTTTTGAGTATTTCTAATAGAATAGCAATAATAATGTGGTCTGAGAGTTATGTAGCAATATCATTACAAATTATAAGTTTAAGATAACTTACAAATTTGGATCAAAAAACTAATATAACTGTGTAACCTGTGTGTGACACTTAGATCAGGGAGTTGTTAAGTCCCAGCTTAAATAAATCTAGAGTTCATCTGAAAAAGGTTCCGCTCGAATGCACTTCTGGAATGGTGGACGTCTAGATCGAAAAGCCTTCTCTGTCATCGAAACACTTGGAATACAGGAATACAGAATATGTTTACGTTGGCACAAAGATTTGTAAGTTGTAAGTAATCAAAATAACAGTTTAAGTTTCGAGAACGATGAGTAATGATCAGAGTATTGACAATAGGGTTATTTCTGATGCTTTTCAATGTCCTGCTTTAGTAAAGTAGTTTACAAAAATCTGACTTCTCACAAGACGGTGATGGATTGTTTCAAAACAATTATTTAAAGTTTCTGCCCATGAACTGCAGAGTAGCAAAATGTTCCAGTTGAATAAAATAGTATTTCAAATTCAAGCTGCGAAAACGTTCGGATAAATAATGTCTTGAATAAAACTTTAGTTAGACTTTTGATAATTTCTTCAGTCAGCAGATATTGTACTCGGTTGGTCGTTTAATTCTTCATTAGAAATGGCTCTGCTTAAAACCAGAACATCTTAACCTGCCCTCGAATGGAGCAGGGACGGTGTAAAAAAATTGGCCCCCGGCCCTTATTTCCTAGGAAATTTTAGCCCTCCCAACAATTAAGCCGTAGCTATCCAGTAAATTTGGTCCCCCTCATAGTAAAAACAGTCCACTAGGAAATTTGGGTCCGGCCCTTCTTTCCTAGGAAATTTGGAGACAACAACTTGTCCCCTTTTGCAAGAAAAAACCTTCTTCTCCCTTCACACTAAATCTCACTGCCGTTTTGCGTAAAGCACGCCTTTTTTTTTTTTAGTGTATTAGCTTATCACTTCTTATCACTTTTTAGCTTATCACTTCAGTGCACAAAATTAATTGAAGGAACCGTACATACAAACCAGTAAATTACCTAGTAAAATCAATCCAGAGGGGACCAAATTCACTAGACATTTCTTAGAAAATAAGGACCGAGGGGAGGGCTTATTTACGGGGAAAGAGGGGGGGGGGGAGTTTACTATCACACCGGTCGAAGAAAAAATTATATATTTCTTTGTTTCTCAAACCACAAAACTGTATACAGTTCACCTCCCCAAAGCTCCTCTAAGATAACAACCACTCCCACCGGTGTTACATGGTAATTTTTGGTGACACATCTGAATATAATGGTAATCCTTTGTAATACAAGTAGTAACCGTAATCAATGCTGGCATTGTTTGTCTTTGCTGCTGGGGAAAGGTGAAATCAACTATGAGCATGGAACTATTTATACCTCAATGTTATGATGCAAAGTTAATCTTGTGGAATGATGTGATTAATATGTTGCTTCAAAATTGCAGGCCAAATTTGTAAGCAGTGCTTTTACTAATGTTCTCATAACAGATGTACTTGGTTGGTCGTTTGAGTTCTGTCAACAGATGTTGTACTTGGTTGGTCGTTTGAGTTCTTCTCTCAACAGATGTTGTACTTGGTTGGCCGTTTGAGTTCTTCTCTCAACAGATGTTGTACTTGGTTGGCCGTTTGAGTTCTTCTCTCAACAGATGTTGTACTTGGTCGGTCGTTTGAGTTCATCTGTCAACAGATGTTGTACTGTTGTTGTTTGAGTTCTTGATGTTGTACGGTCGTTTGAGTTCATCTGTCAACAGATGTTGTACTTGGTCGGTCGTTTGAGTTCATCTGTCAACAGATGTTGTACTTGGTTGGTCGTTTGAGTTCTTCTGTCAACAAATGTTGTACTTGTTGCTCGTTTGAGTTCTTCTCTCAACAGATGTTGTACTTGGTCGGTCGTTTGAGTTCTTCTCTCAACAGATGTTGTACTTGGTTGGTCGTTTGAGTTCTTCTCTCAACAGATGTTGTACTTGGTTAATCGTTTGCGCTCTTCTTACCAGCACATCCAAAATCAGTGACATTTAAAACGTTTTGACAGGAAGTAAAATTATTCTAAGAATTTATCAAACATGAATCAACAAATTCCTGTCTCTAAAATATCAAAAAACTTTCAAGGAAATACTTGTTTTCTGCAGACTACTACTATTGTGTTCTCAGAGGTAAATAGATGATGTCAGAGCAGGGAGTTGTTAAGAACTCCCTGGTCAGAGTGACATCATAGGCTATTCATAATATTTCTTACTAAAATACTAAACGTAAACAAACGCATGTTCTGAACTATCGATTCCATTTATAACCTTCCTTGAAACATATCAAATTTCTCACTTTAAATAAGATGGCCCAAGGACCTTTACAATAGAGAGGTCACTCAATGACGTGTATTTAACAGTAATTTGTCTGATACAATTCTAGGTAGAAGCAAGGAGCTTCTACACATGGAGATCTGACGGTCGCAAAACGTAGCCTCCGGCAAAGAAAAACTGACAAAACCCCCCTCCACGACTCTAACTTAATCCTCTGCAGATTCACTCAACACCCACATCCCATGGGCCCTATAAAAGTCTCTTTGAAGCAATGTGTGTAGCCGCTGAGAGCGCTAGAGCAAGCGAGCAAATGACGTCATTACTATACTCTGGTCATTTTGCAAGTGACCTGGCCATAGGTTGTACGGCTGCGCAGTTTGTCATTTGCCGTAGTTTCTCATTGAAAGTTATGTGCAGTTGTAGAGCAAGTCGTTACAAAAGTACTGAAAAAAACCCGAAATCGATTGGATTTTTTAACGGTAAGTTATCTTGATATTAGTGGTGACATTTATGGTTACTAATTTAAGCAAATTTGGGAAAATAGCTTGCCTAAATTGTGTTTTTTGGGTTATTCCCTGCAGCTTCCTGCAAATAACGCTGGGTCAAGTTGGCTTGTTTACCTTTCTTTATGCACTTCTGACAGCGCTAGTATGTGTGCAATGTTCTCCAAACGAGAAAATCACACTTTTTGGGGCACTTTTTGGTCAGATTTTCAGGTTGTTTCCATGGCAACTACTTTTTATCCAGGGTTATATTCAACGTTTAGAAATTGTTCAATAATTGAGTCTTAAAATAGTAAGAATAAGATTAAAAAGGTCAAGAAAGTGGTACTGATAGTATTAGTATAATATTAGTATACTATTAGGCCCTACTGGTGTTAATAGCAATGCTAACTTCGTCAAGATAGTGTGCCAAAATAGGCCTTAGGCCTAACTAATAAAACAAAACTTGGACCCATTCTAGGCCTAGGTCTGAAGTAATTGAAGCTACATTTGGTGATCGAATGCTAGATTCTTTTAAAAATTACTACTGTTGTGATGCACTGTAGTAATGTGGCTCAGAAGTTTGTGCAGGCTAAGGCAAAACAAAATTCCCTTAATTTATTTTTATTTAGCCTACAAAACAATGATTCAATACACAATGGGAAATAGGCGTAGGACTAGGCCTACCCTTTTTTTTCTTTTCTTTCTTTTCTTTTTGCATGCAATATTTTGGCTCTTATTTTAAAATTGTAAAAAGAATTTTCATATCATCTTTAGTATGATGTGTTACTGCACTTCATGGCATAGAAATAATAACTGTGGGTTTAAAATGATTGAAAGGCATAGTTAGATAGTTTCAGGCTGTAATTTTTGTGTCATGCTCAATTTACTTTATTATGATTGATACATAAAACAAATATGCATCATTTTATAGTTAAGCTAGCTTAGTACAGCTGGCGGCCTTGCAACTTTGCTGCCCAGCCGGCAGGGATATGCCATAGGTTGAACATACATAATAAGTTCTTTCTTTATGAATATGCATCGTTCTTTTATTAAGATTAGTACAATGCTGGACCATGCGACTTAAATGCTACTGTAGCCGGGGATACTGCATGGGAGCCATAAGATTACACAAACGATTCTTTAACAATTGATAAGATTACATCATTCACCTCTGAAGTTCATGAATCTGATCATTTTACGAGAGAACCTGCTTCTAAAGTTCCTCCAAAATTTTCCCACCAGAATGATTTGTTTTAATTTGATCAAGTGGGTCTTTATCATCATACAAAAAAGTGGAAAAATAGTGGTGAATTGGAAAAAAAGTTGGATGAACAAAAGCACTTTAGGAAAATGCTGTCGCATTTCAGATTCATCATTTAAAGGAGACTCTATTGTGTGAACTTGTGCATTTGAATCCCTGGCCATCTTACTGTGTTTAAATTGTCAATATCAACTGTTATTACTGTAAGTTAGCCATGCATTTAAACTGCAGAAGCCATTTACAAGTTGTCAATTTGCATGTACATGTATGTACAGCA
This sequence comes from Chiridota heheva, assembly GCA_020152595.1. Lineage (NCBI taxonomy): Eukaryota > Metazoa > Echinodermata > Holothuroidea > Apodida > Chiridotidae > Chiridota > Chiridota heheva. The sequence continues at coordinate 3,327,651 of JAIGNY010002621.1, read as the reverse complement.
TTTGCTTAGAGATACTCTATAATCGTTTGTGATCATTTGATCTGTGTAATCATTTGTACAAAAGATATTGCAGTAGTTATTATGTAAGTAAATCATATGATAAATAGGCTAAGTTTCTGGCCATTACTAATTACATATACCACTCTGTGCGCACAGAATTTGTACATACTGTAAAGATGATAAATCGTTCAGTATTTTGCCTCATTATTTTCTTTATTTCAGATGGATATGTATCATCTCATTTTGAGGTCTCTTCGTCATCTCCGAGGAACGAAATTTAAAGAGCATAACCTGGAAGGCTTGAGGTAAGCATTTTTTTTGTAGCTTTATATTCACTTTTATTTGTATGTTTACTAAAATGATATCCAATCATCAGCTTTCAGGACATTTGTTGGTTGCAGCATGGGCAGGGGGATTTAAAGATCACTCCTTGAGTGTATTAACACTTTTTTTGTAGGACTGATGCATATCATTATTAGGACAATTGATATTTTCTTTAAAAAGGGATTTTCAATTCCTGGAATTCTTTAATTTAAATGCATTTTCTTAAAACTAACAAGGTGCGGTGTCTCAGAAGGAATCCAGGTGAAAAATTCAGTGCTAGAAAGCATTTTCTGTGCTATGCTAATATGCTTACAGGGTTTGCTTCAAACTGATAGTGGATTTAAATATGTGTAGCCAGTACTTACTTCTACTGGTACTTGTTATAAACACTTTCTGTAGCATTTAGAATGACTTATTTTAATATATGACTCCCTTTTGTTTTAATTTCAGTGGTTGGTGAAGAACTTCCTTAGCTTTTTGTCAGAATGGCAAGCAGAGATCAGGAGCTGTTGGTATCAGTAAGAAGGAGAATCAGAGGTACATAAGCCATGTCACCTCAGAAGGATTTCACGTAACAGGTGTGTTAAATATTATTTTGTTTAAAAAAATGAATGTCTATCGATGCCTTCTGCTGTTTGAATGCCTTCTGCTGTTTGGATGCCTTCTGCTGTTGGGATGCCTTCTGCTGTTTGGATGCCTTCTGCTGTTTGGATGCCTTTTGCTGTTTGGATGCTTTCTGCTGTTTGGGTGCCTTCTGCTGTTTAGATGCCTTCTGCTGTTTGGATGCCTTTTGCTGTTTGGATGCCTTCTGCTGTTTGGATGCCTTCTGCTGTTTGGATGCCTTCTGCTGTTTGGATGCCTTCTTCTGTTTGGATGCCTTCTGCTGTTTGGATGCCTTCTGCTGTTTGGATGCTTTCTGCTGTTTGGATGCCTTCTGCTGTTTCGATGCCTTCTGCTGTTTCGATGTTTTTTTGGATGTTTTTTTGGATGCCTTCTGCTGTTTGGATGCCTTCTGCTGTTTGGATGCTTTCTGCTGTTTGGATGCTTTCTGCTGTTTGGATGCTTTCTGCTGTTTGGATGCCTTCTGCTGTTTGGATGCCTTCTGCTGTTTGGATACCTTCTGCTGTTTGGACACCTGCTGTTTGGACACCTTTGATAAGCATAATACCTCAGTTTTAGAGTGTGCCATAGAAAAGGCTCTGTATGTGATATAGACTAAACCACACACCCTACTATGTTGTGTTCTATTCAACATCTGATTGCTCCTTCGACCTTCTTTGGATCACTAGTAATTTATTAACTTGGACCTTTTCCATCATTAACAATGTTGAGTTGTATAAAAATAAAGAAAATTCAAAAATCATTTAAATTTGAGAAAATCCCATTCTTCCTTCCTCCTCCCCCTTCCTCCTCCCCCTTCCTCCTCCCCTTCCTCCTCCCCTCCCCTCCCCAAATAATAAATAATAGTAATAATAAAATATAAAATGAATAAATAAATACAAGAAAAAACTCATTGTTTTTTTCACATCAATGTCACAGGTTTTATATACTGTGTTTTTTTTAAAGAAATCAGCATTACAAATTTAAGTTACAACAGTTGCTGTTCTTTTTTTCTTTCACAGTGAACTCATTTGTTGAAATTACAAAGGAACTGCTGCAAGTAAAAGGTAAGACATATGTACAAAGCGACAAGCTCAACCAGGAACCCATTGAAGAGTTCTTTGTTAAACAGCTTGGAGCCAGAGGTTCCCATGACAAGCCAACAATGGAGCAGTTTGGACATCACATGCTAAACCAATGTTGCAGGTAGAAATTGGGGCATTAAAAAGCAATGTAACTGCCAGTCAACCAAGTGAAGCAGAAATAAGTGACGAGCCTCTGCCAAACAGGAAAAGGTGGTTAAATATCAGATAGGCCTAATAACAGATGAACTGCATTGGCCCTTCTGTAAATTATTTACCCAATATCATTATAGACCTGATGTGTATACAAATTTGACTGATTTTATTATCATACTAGTAAGCTATCTACAGTTACAGAGGGAATCTGGTTCTGAGAAAGTTGCTCGACATCCTGATGCTTATTGTGCTTCATACTTATAACACCACTTCCTCAGCCATTATTAATTGGATTAGTAGTCTATGCGCATATATCTTGGGGTTGACAAAATGAGACAACATCAACCCCATTATGTATGTAAATCATCACTGAAAGTGTTGAATTATTGCATTCACAAAAACTTGACTATGGGCGAGCAAAAAAAACAAAAAAAATAAATATTGATGGTATGGCTTTTGCTTATGCTTTTCTTGCTTATGCTTATGCTTTTCTTGCTTTTGGTTTATGTTTTTTTTTTAATTGTAAGGCAGTTTTATTAAGTATTATGCAGTGTCTTGTGCTAAATATTTACTGCACATTAATAGTTAACTTGTGTGTGTCTTGTTGATTCTTATAGAAAAAAGAAAGTTAAATGATAAATGCAAGAGTGTAATATGAGGTTTATATATACGTTTATTGGCATTCACCATTTTAGAAAGGTAAATTGTGTCTCAAATCTTTACACTTGTTTGTTCTTAATTTGATAGGGAAGTTTTATGGAAACTCACTTCAACCGATTTCACATAAAATATTTAATTTGGCTATTAGTCTTAAGCTGTTCAGATTTTACAGCAAATGTTATCGGTATGGTAATGTAGAAAAAGATGAATATTTACAGATAAACTCAAGGTAAATCAAAAGGGAAATCCGATTACACACAACAAAGGCACACAACAGAACTTGATTTAATTTGGTTGGTGATGCTAGTAGGGGCAATTGGAAATGTAAACACAATAAGGTATCATTAACATTTGCAGAACAACTAGTACTGTATAAATGCTATATGCTATAAATAAATGATGAGTCAACACTTTCATTGTTTCAAGTATGATATTATGAAGTTGAGGTTGAGAAGCTTCGAAGAGAGACAGGAGGAGTTATAATGCACTATATCCCAGGAAAGAAGTAGGTATTTAAGGTTTTCAACAACTTATAATTCAGCTACAGGCTCAACAGTAATTTTTCTTTAATCTATTTTCTTCTGTTCACTACAGAATTGGAAAGATATTGATTATGTGAAAATGTCAGTTTCATTTATAAGAGACTTTCGTTGTGTGTCAATTATATGATGTATTTGAAAATGTTTTTGAAAATGTATTAACTTATTTTACTCTGCTTATGTTTAGTCTCTCTTTGTAACACTTAACATGATTGTTTTGTGGGTGAAATGCATATCATAATTGAATACCTTTGGAATGATTAGTTTCTATTTTTCCAGGTAAGAAATGCTGCAAAATTCATAAACGTTTATTTTGCATTTATGGAGATCAATCTTGATACTTGAGTATTCTTCATATTTTTTGCAGAAGTTGATCTATTTCAATAAATCTTGTTTTGACTACTGGTTTTGCTTTCTATTGTCCTTTTTGATGTTGGTAGGGAGTGTGGATTAATGATGACTTGTAAATTTATACCTAGCTGGTATATATTGTTGTCCTTAAGGGCTATGAGGTAAGGCCTTTAAGGCAAAATTTCACAGAATCCTGAATTCCATAAGGTCACTTTTCCAAGACCACCAAACAAATAGAGCTTTCAGGGGCCTGGGACCCCTATAGACTGAATTTGAGGGGGACTAAGATATCCCGCCCATTGGCCTGGTCCTCTCTAGAGTTTATCAAATGCTTCATTCCTCACCTCAATGAACAAGTCGGAGTTGGTCAATGTCAGAGTTGGTACTCGCTGCAGTGGGTAAATATCACATACAGTATGGCGAGTACTTATTGTAGTGGGCAAATGTCACATAGGGTGGGTACTCCTTGTAGTGGGTAAATGTCACACATAAAGTGGGTACCTGGCCTCTTGTGTTTGATAAAAGCCCAGTGCACTTCATTCCCCACCCGCGTGAACAAGTCTGATTCGGATTTGATCAAAGGTGGGTACTCCTCGTAGTGGGTAAATGTCACATAGGGTGACTCATTGTAGTAGGTAAATATCACAGGGTGAGTACCTGGTCCTCACTTGTGTTTGACAAAAACCCTTTGCTCTTGCTTCATCCCCCACCACCCCCGTGAACAAATCTGGCTCGGAATTTGTCAATGTCAGAGTGAGTACTCACAGCGAGTAATGTTAGGCCTACATATTGTTTGGCGAGTACCCAGCTAGGGCCGTAATTCTCATTTGGAAAGTGTGTGTGAAAGAAAGGGGGGGTGGGGTTAGGCCTCTCATCAAAAAGTGTGGGACAGGAGGCAAATTTTCCCCAAAATGTACCGATTTTTCAAATATTTTGTTGAAAATTGGTATAAGACATTTGCCTGGGTACATGTGATATGTAAGTCAGAAGACAAAAGCTTCTTTTCTTTTCCGTAAGCCTGAATATTGTTCAGTTTAGCACCTCAAACTGCCAAGAAACGTAGACCTATCTAACAGTGCAGAGTTTACATCAGCTGGACAAACTCGGTATATATATATATATATATATATACAGTGTGTATACAATGCGTTACACACACAGAGTTGGTACACCTATTACGTAATCGGGCCAGCTCCACGAGAGCGGTGTCAAAGCGCATGGTGTGAAGTGATTTATTGAGGGTTTTTTACGACCTCCGATAAGTGATTTAGAGAGTTTTGCGACGGCGGTTACACACATTGCTTCAAAGGTTTTACGACCGTCAGATCTCCATGTGTAGAAGCTCCTTGGTAGAAGGGACTTATTATCCTCTTTGGTTATTTTTATTACCATAAATGGTAAGAAAGCAATCCTTTTTCCAAGTAAAAAAAGTTATTTACAAGATGCTATTCATGTACTCTTAAAGTAGCATGTTTACTATAAGGAGACATTTCAGCTCCTTACATATACATACATGTGGTGATAAGATATTGTAGTCACTTTGCTGTATAGGCAAAGAACTGCTTGCACCTCCTACACTACATGGCCACCCCCTTCATATTAGATGGGGCTGGTGGTGCCTACCAGGAGATCTCATATGATGACCTCATATTAGGGGTTAGGAATCATAATTTTTTGAAACCCGGCAAAATTGAGTGATTTTTACGTCTGTCTGTGTATTTGTGTGTACGCATGCAACAATTAATTTTGTATCGCGTAAAACTAAAAAAATGTGATACACACATAAACCACAATTGGTGGACGGGTACCCCTCGCCCGAAACTTTTGTCTCTAAGGTCCGGGGGAAAAAAGGTCAAATGGGACGCGTTTTGGTGATGGCTGTATCTTTTGAATGAATTACTTGGTATCTTTACAAATTGCATATGTGGGTAGGGTTTAACATTCTAACAAAACTTTAAAATAATTGGAGGTCAAAAGGTCATGGGTCAAAGGTCAAATAAGTGCTTTTTGTGCAAAATTTTACGGATCGTTAAACTCAAAATGTACAAGACCTATACCAACCCTATATTTATGGAATGGTAAGTGTGACATGAGCCTGAATGGTGTCGTTCAGTTGGGTGTGATAGATGTGAAAAATGATTTTAGGAGGTATAATTGTGTACAATTTTTGTACCACTTTAAATTCTGAAATTGCAAGACCTATACCAACCCTATGTTGTACCATGATACCTTGGTACATGAATTTGTGTCCCGTAGACTCTGGGGTCAAAAAATCAAAGGTCACAAAGCTATTATATTATTTTCTCCATTTCCCCTATGGTTATGGAATGGTAAGTGTGACGTGAGCATAAATGGTGGCATACAGTACGGTGTGATAAATGAACAAATTCAGAAGTTCTTTCAGTGATTAGGATCAACAGTCAGAGGTCAAAGATGTAATTTTGGTGATAATTATGCACTAACTTGTACATTTTGCACCATTTTTAACTCAAAAAGTGCAAGACTTACCAACCTTATGTTGTACCAAGATACCTTGGTACATGAATTTGTGTCCCCGTAGACTCTGGGGTCAAAAAGCCAAAGGTTTGTTTGTACTCCCATGGGCAGTCCAATCCATCAACATGCCTGAAAGAAAGATAGCCAAGCCTGTCTCGACATCTGCTTGCTTGTACTCAAATTCGCATGGGCAGTGCAATCCATCAAAAGTCACAGAGCTTTAGTGATTCTGTTAGCTATTTCCCCCGATTATGCTGTACGCTTGAGGTGATAAGATCAGCAACTCCGTGGATTGCTTTCTTGTTTGAAATTTCAGTCGAATTTGTCTACAAATTTCCCAAAAATTTATAAATATTTCTCCAAAATCCCAAAAGAACAAAATATTGTCTAAACATGAAGGAAATATCCTGAAAATTTAGGAAAATGGCCAAAAAATAAAGGAACTATTCCAGTAATTAAGGAAATGGCCTAAAAATGAAGAAAATTAGTTGAAATTGATTAAAATCGCTTAAAATGAACACAATTTTCACAAATTGTCAATCAATTTCAAGGAAAGGGCCCAAAATTTCCAGAAAATTGCAAAACATGAACGAAATGTTCATTAAATTGACAAACAATTCACCAAAATTTAAAGAAAAGTGGCCGAAAATAAAGTAATTCCGAAAATGGAAGATTCTCAATTAAGCAACAAAATTAGTGATGGAACTTAATTCCCCCTCCCCTCTCCCCCCGTCTCTGAGAGCTGGCCCTCCTATGCCCATGCCTACCAATATGATTGGGTACAAACATGAATGTGATGATGCTTTTTATTTTCGCCATTTACTTCTTCAGTCCAAGAGAAGTAAAGAAATTCCGACTAGAGTCTGAGAGTTTTTAAAAATTCTGACTATAGTAAATTAAAAAATTATGGGTTAGGGTCCAAAATTCGCGCAAATATTAAGATTTTGCCATCAGCTGTCAGGCTCGAATATTAAGACTCAGCATACATATCACAACATACTTTCACACATTTGACATGATTGAAGGGGCATGGCCAGGATAAAAGGTCAGGGGGGCCAAGTCAAACCAAACCAGGGATGATGTAATAGTTTTTATTAGCACATTTGACATGGTTAATGGAACATATTGGGACAACGACGACAAGTGAACACACAATTACAATGACGGGGTCGTCGCCTGCGTATTTGGTTATGATAGAAACAATGCTATCACAAAACGCTTAATACGACCTGGACGAGAACAGGTACGACGTACGGACAGACATAAGATCAACAACCAAGTCAATGTCCACGGCCGTTGATAACCCAGTTGTGGTGCACTGGCGTGTCTACCCAACCCAGGCTTGAACCCAGGGCCTCAAGGTCTGTAGACATGTATGATAACCACTACACCACAGTTGGTAGACACATATTGAGACAAGATTGCATGATCTTATAAGCGGGGAGCAGAGAGAAAGATCCTCTCTAAAAGGTTTTTTCTAGATAGGGAAAATTAGAAAATTATTAACAAACAATTAAAGAAAACTCACCAAGAAAAATTGCTCCAAAAAGAAAAAAAAGTCCCAAAAATGAAGAAAACTTTACAAGAAGTAACAAATTTCCCTAAATTGAAAGACATTCCCAAACATTAAAGAAAATTTATGGACAATTGATGAAAATTTATCCCGACAAAATTTTACCTTGAAATAAAGGAAATATTTTAAAATTGCACAAAATGAAGGAAATTTCCTGAAGATTGAAAAAGATTTCCCAAACATTGAATGAATTATCGCTAAAATTGAAGAAAATTTATTTAAACCACGACGAAGAATGATCTCATGGTAAAAAAAGGATCATCGGAAAAATCTTACGGGGAAGGGGGGGGAGGTCATGGCTCCCCCGGTCGCCCCTCTGGCTCCATCCCTGCAAAATTGTACCCTTTCCTAGAGACGGAGAGTGTATGGAGGCCAATGCATGGAAAGATTGAAGGGGGTGGGGGTGGGGGGGGGAGGTGCGGAGTGCAAAATATTGGCCTAACATAGCTTGCAAAAACTCAATGAAGTTTGGTATAAGAGTAAAACAGTAAAAAGAGGGTTCCATCATCATGAATTTGGCCAAAATGCCATTACTCTGTTTTATTTACAAGCTCATGCAATGGATTCATACTAACGTGAATACGAAATCCAAGAAACTCATGCACGGTCCCCCCAAAAAACCTTACCTGGTAACAGAAATGGCAACATGCAATAGAATATCAAATGAATATCTTACGAAATAATGTATACTTGTCCTACCGCTTGGTGTAGCTATTGGTTCTCAATATGTTGTGACGAAGAGGACTACATTTAAATTTTGCGCGACGCCTCCATCAACAAGGTAGCAAACAAGTATGTACGCTCTGCGCCTATGGGTGTTCCACGACTAACGACCGATCTTTTACCTTTTTTCAATTTGTAATTGTTTAATGTCATTGCACGAATTAAAAATCCACTGTTTCCTATTTTAGAGATTTATATCCGATTCCTTGTAAAATTTCACAGTTCAATGTGATCTATACTAGATGAAAACAATAGTGTCACAAGTAACGCGTATGAACATTATTTCAAATAAACTGATCAATTCTTAACTTAGAGCTACAAATAGGTTGGAGGAGACCTCGCTAGGGTCTTCTGATCGGGGAGGGGTGTAGAGGCATCAAATTCTAAATAGGTGGATTTGTGAAGGTACCTCATGAGGAACGGTTGAATTTCCAAGTCATCTTCATTTTTCTAAGGGGGGTGAGACACCCGCATACCCCACGGTGGAATAAACTTCTATGTTAAACTGTTGCTTTACTTTCATAAGTTACATCCAGGTCATGACATCTCTTTTTAAGCGGGCAGGGAGAGGGGGAATACTTGTTTGACCTTGAACTAACAGGTTTAATCCCAGGTTTTTCATCATTTATGCAATATACAATTGCTCAGAAAATGACTTGTTTTGTTTATGTATGTTGGCAGCAAGGTCAAAATGTACCAAAGAGGCTAATGTAATTCACAAGATAAGGTAAATCAAAAGTAGCATAATTTACAAAGAAAGTGAAAATGAATGGTGCATTGAAGAAAAGAAATTGAGACATGTGGTGGATTTGGGGAAGGTTGTTTTAGGGTTTAGGATTTTTTTTATTACTTATCTTTTTTTTTGGAGAAGGGAAAGGGATCAAATATTGTTATGATATTTCAGGTCTTGACTAGTCATATAACTCTTCTTTCATTGTTTTGATAATGAAGATACATCTGTATACTAAACTGATAATTCGTTCCATTGTGTCTCAGGGGATTGTCATGGTATAACATGTTCTTTCATTATTCTAATGGTACTCTTTTATGTTGATTGCAAGAAACCAAGCACCAAACTGTTATCAAAATCAAGCATGTATTGAAGTTTATTCTCAGTAGTGGAATTTTTTTTTTTTTTTTTCTGACATACGTGAAGTTGAAATGAATTTGCTTAACCCCCCCCTTCCCCATTATTATGATGTGTTTATGGAATTCTATCAGGATTTTTTTACATACACCAGTAATTTCATCTGATCCACCACTAATTTTCAAAAATTGTGGTACTAGTAGGCTAACCTGCATTATGTTCATTTGCTATTTCCATATAAATTTAATTTCAAGGGTACTTTTAACCATTTTTTGCCATTAAGTTTCTTATCAATATAAAGCCCTAGGTTTTATCTAAACATTTATGTATCTCAAGTAAAAGAAAAAACAAACATTTGGACAAAAGTTTTATTTATTACTTTGATTATTAATCTAAATGTTTAAATATACAAAATGCCATACAAAAATAAAAAGATTCAACTATAAATGTGATGCCATATCAACACATACAGTATTTGCACCTATAATTGTAAAAATGGATAATGGAAAAACCCTACTAAAATTCTATAAGTTCAAAAGGTACCAATCCGAACAGTGGTGTAGCAATGATGGTGATGGAGCACAGTCTCGTTGCTTTTCAACAACATCAATCTACAGACACCCACCACCACTGGCTCCCCACCCCAGGAATTCAATGATTTCCTTTTCCTTTCTTGTTTTAAGATGTTAACAAATCAAGTATCTCAAAATCAAAATCTGCAGCATATTACACAAACATTAGTCTGGGCAACCTTTCTGATATCCCAATGCAGACTTACATCTTCAACCCAAATGTTTATCATCATAGCATCTTTATACATAACAAAGGTGTAATTTAAATAATAGAAGCAAATTTATTCAATAACAACTATGGAATGCAACCTTAATAGGTAAATAGCATTTTTTTTTATAGCTTGATTGAATTTCAGTCAAAATCTGCAGCATATTACACACATCAGTCTTGACAACCTTTTTGATATCCCAATGCAAACTTACATCTTCCACCCAAATGTTTATCATCATAGCATCTTTATACATAACAAAGATCTACTTTAAATAATAGAAGCAAATTTATTCAATTACAAGTATAGAATGCCACCTTAATAGGTAAAAAGCATTTTTTTTTTTTTTTTTTAGCTTGATTGAATTTCAGTCTCTGCAGCATATTACACAAACATCAGTCTGGGCAACCTTTTTGATATCCAAATGCAGACTTAGATCTATACCTAATATATTTATTATCATAGCATCTTTATACATCACAACGTTGTAATTCAAATAAAAGAAGCAAAATCATTGAACTATGGAATACAATCTTTAAATGTAAAAACTTATTTTCTTGATCGGATTTCAGTCAAAATGAATCAATTAGTCATCAAATCATCAACTCAAAAAACGTACTCCTTTCGTTACGAGTTACTGCAAACAAAATGTGTCATGAAAGATACCTTTACACACTATTCTAAAATGCTTTTCTTCATTACAGAAAAGATCCTGTTTATGAAATTATATATGTGAGACAAGTTAAGAAGATCCCAAATCGTTGTCCTTAATTGTTCATTATTATCTCCTATTAAACTGCAATTGCCCTACATACGAAAAGAAAGCAGGATTTTCAAGCCTTAACATGAGGACCAGCACAAGCACAACTACTGGAAGTGATCATTGCTTAGTTTAATGTGACATCATAGCATTAAAGGTAACGGAGAATGCTGGGCTCAATCACTGAGTGATGCCAACACGTATTCACGAGAGCCACCTGAGGCACAATTTTCCCCATTGACTATTCGCCGTCTGCGAATTGTCTTGACAAACCGGGTCTCATCCAAAACTTTGCAAAAGTTCACGTAATTTTTCATACTGTGCAGCTGCAAACCACTGATGTGGACGGTTTGCAGCTACGCAGACTATAAAATTGTGTGACCTTTTGCAAAATTCTGGGAAGTTCCGGTTTGTGAAAACAATTCGCAGCTGGCGAATAATGATTGATAACAAATTTTAAAAGTCACTTTATTTAAAAATCTGTCCTTCGATTTTTTTATTTCTCAACATCTTATGTAACATTTGGTATTCTAGATAATATCAAGTCAACTGGAAATGCCTATGTCTTCCTGACAAAGAAAGTGAAATTTCGGCCGCACTTTTAACCTTAGGCCATGTAAATCACGATTTTCCCCACTGACTGCAATGATAATGAGTAATAAAATTCACTTTATTAAAAAAGCTTGTTGCATTTATTTTTTCTTTTGAAATATATTATGTACCTTTTGGTTTTCGAGGTAATCTAAAATTATTAAGAAAAAACTGATGTCTTCAAAACCATGATATTCCCCATTTACTGTAACGATGACAAATGTTTTAAGTCATTTAATTTAAAAATCTGTTGCTTCAATTGTTTTCTTTTCTAAGTATGTTATATAACTTTTGGTAATCTAGGTAATATTGTATATATATAGTGACTCTCGTGAATACATGTTGGTTTCATTCGCTTATCACAGCAGTCAATGGGAGCCCAGCACGTTCTCCGTCTATGCTTATATGGATGGCGTAGATCATTAAGATAAGCATTTACACGATCTCATATCACATGCAGCTATATACCTTCAAAGTCTTCATTGTAATTTGTGACTAAATCCCATATAGACAATTTCAAGGACAAATGAACTTTATTATCATCTTTTTTTCTTTAAAAATCAGCAACCTCTCACATAACACCCATTTCATCCAACAAAAAAGCCTTGATTCATAACCACAACTTCAGATTTTTTTATAAAAGTAAAATGCTTAGGCATACAAAGTAAAGTTAATCTTTATACAAACAATTGTGATGCCAGATCAAAACATACACAAGAACATAACAATAGTCTTCCAAATTAGATATAGAGAGGTCTCACACACAACCCACAACTTTATATGGCCATGTTTATGTTAGATTATCATACAAGCAGTGTATGTTCTTGATTTCAATCTTAAGGACAATTCAAGAGAGAAAAAATAAAGTACCTAAATTTTCATAATCACATATACTAGTTTTGCCTTTTATTGCACTTTGTACACATCCATATACAATACTCATAAGAAACACAGGGAGTTTCTGAATGATTGATATGAATTACATTCAACTTATTATAAGTGTCCTACTCTTTCCAAACTAACATGAATTGATGTCACTACTGTTTTTATCATGTTCCCGTATTTATATTTGTCTCATCCAAACATTGAAAAAAATGATAGAATGGTTTTATCGAATTGCTTCTCTGCTCATCAGAAGTCATACAACCCTAACAGCGAATTTTCTTGGCATTACAGGATTAGTTCAGTGGTCAAGCATGTCAATCTTATATGAAAGAGGACTACCAAAGAAACAAAATAGTACAAAATCGTATTCTGTTATGGATATATTCAAATTCAAGCTCTGTCTTATCTGTGTAGAAATGACTGGTGTAGTAAGTCTACTATGGAAAGTTGGCATCTTCATTCTCACATTCTTAACAATTGCTAATGTATTTTAAAGAATTGTGTTTTTTTTTCCACTATTTAAATTATTTTTCCTCAAACTTTCTTCTTATGATTTATTATAAATACCACTTTTATATTCAGTTTTACTACTTTTTTACATATCCCATGGTTTTTAAGCCAAAACATCGCAGGACAAAATATGATAGAATATATAAACACTTTGAGGAATCAGAGGCTATGACATCACAACTAGTCTGATTTCAGTCGTTTCTACACAAATGATACCAAACTTGAAAGTCAGGTATCTCCTTAACGGAATAAGATTTTTGAATGCTTTCTTCACTATTTGGTTTCTTTTAAAATCCCCTTTCTTATAAAACAGACATGCTTGGCCCCTGAACTAATCCTTTAAGGACCGATACTCGAATTCTTCAATTATCCTCTTTACTCTGTTGGTGAAGCTTCCAAGGTCAGATACTCACTTTGGAAAAGGTGGCATTAATACATTTTAGATATATTATTTTACACCCTCACCCTCTTCTGTTTCAGATATCTAGTGCCCTCATTAATACAATTCCCATCATGCGAAATGTGTGGCAGACAGCATGTGAGATGGCTTGATAAACTATGATACAAATAGGTCAGATATAAACTTCCTGAAAAATGGACAGAATGTCAGTTTCCTTACGAACCTGACAAAGAATTCATATCACTATTTATTCAAAACATTAATACACACTAACTAACTAAACTTGAGGAAGTAAAGAAAATTTGAGCTGCATGGCAAGCAAACCTTAAAAAAATATGAAAAAACTACGAGCAAGAGTAGCAAAAGTAATAGTTATTATGTAATCAGAAAAAAATCATATCGACTTTCAAGTTTGGAAAGGAAGCACCATTCACCCACCGCCAACATATACTAATGGCTGGTGATTTTTTTTAAATAATTCAAATGATCTAACTATGTTTATATACATTACAATATTTACACTATTTTCTAGAAGTGATGTAAAACTTAATAATTGCAAACTTTACTTTACTTGATTCAGGTAAGGCACCAATTTTGTCAAAAAACATATTGATAAACTTAAATTTAAGTAAAACCTTGAAACACAATTGCACAGGAAATGCATCTGCATAAGAACCATAATATTTAAGAAGTATGGAACAGGTATGGGACAGGAGGGATTGTTCATCCCATACTTGACACCCCTGAATACATTCAATGAAAACTGTCAGGCTACATAAAGAAATTTAAAAGAAATTTCCAAGTTTATAGTTGACCTGATAAGAGTCTTTTTCTTTAGAGAGATCATATTTTTTGGAGAATATCCCCTATAATAGGGAATGGAAATATTGTTTTTCTAATACAGCCTTAATACTGTATGGATAGGGTATTTCAATATATAGGAAAACTCAACACTTGCATATATAATTAGTGGGTACTGCTCTAACATTAAAACTTAAAATATTTACCAACAGCTGAACACAAATTGAACACATAGTTTGAATACTGTTCTACCCTGTCAATGTTTGGGCAACAATTTGTGAAATTTATGGCTTATGAAAATTATCATAATTAAGAAGAATATGAATAAAATATACCCAAAATGCAGTAACCTCGGGTATTGCTTTTGTCAGAATATTTTGCATATAGGGCAGCTCTATTCCTAAATCTGGATGTTGAAACAAAACTAAAAATACATTTGCTTGGACAAATCAGGTCAAAATACTCCAAATATAAAACATTTGATTCAAAGTGGAGTAAAACCTCTTATAATTAAGTAAAAAACATGGGTTGCATTACTCTGAAAGCAAACATGATCTACCACTTACTGCTGAGCTATCAAAAGGACAAAACAGAAAATACAAAAATGCAAAAATACAAGTCTCTCCTCAATTGCCATCTTATAATTTGCATAAAACATTTTAATTTTTGATCTGTTTTCAATTTAAAAACTTTGCAAACACTACATGTAACATAACTCTAACAAGAAAATCACAAACAAATGTGTCTTTTATACAAAACTCTTATCACCAAATATCATACATGAATACTAAAGGTTTTTTTTTTAAGCGTTTCGGTGATGCATAGATCGTAGCAAAACATTGCATAACAACACATTGCATTTCTCTAAGATATGCTTTTAATGGTTTGGTTTGGTTTGTTGATGTTTAACGGCACGCCATAGTCACATAGTCAGAGCAAATGTGCCACGAGGGTGTTAATAAATTATGGTGTAAGATTTAGGATAGTGAGGAAAGGAAGGTTTGTAAGGGAGAAAAAGGGGAAAAACAGAATGAGAAGGGAAAAAAGGAGGTAAGGTTAGGTGTTGAAAGGAAGGGGGGGTAGGGGAGAAGTTGAAGTTAAATGTGGTGGAAGAGGTTGTTGTTGCGGAGGAAGTTGATGTTTGAGGAAGAATTGTTTTTTTTAAAAATGTCCGAGATTGAGGATAGTGAGGAGAGAAGAGATCTGGAGTTCTGGTATAAGGGACAGGTTACAAAGAAATGCTTGATGGAGAGATCATGTGTTACAAGTGGGGCAGAGAGGGGTGGGGGAGCCGGATAAGAGATGGGAGTAAGTGAGAGAGGAATGGCCGAGGCGGATGCGGGTGACAACGATGTTTTCGACTGTGCAGAGAGGTGTTGGTCCCCTTTAGATTTGATGGTGTGGAGTTTGTTACTGGTTTCGTGATTCCAGTTTAGCCAGTTGTTTTTTATGTAGTTGGAGATGGAGAGACGGAGGTCTGAGTGTGGAATAGGAAAGGAGAGGCAATGTTTGACAGAGCTTTGTTGGAGGCTTTTGATAATATATTTTACCATCAAATAGAATGATAAGCAATATTACCATTTAAGGTGTATTTAACTTGCAGAACTGTCGGAAGGACAGTATGCTCAACTATTCAAAGCTAGTATAGAGAGTGGCGTTATTGAGGGATATGCAGAAATAAGGGTAGCAGTGGCAGACGATTTCAAATTACTTTGAAGGATGCACTTACATTTTCATTGTTTCTTTCTTTTCACAACATTTTACTACAAGATTCAAAATATCTTTGAGTTGTCCCAGATATTTTAAGACTAAAAAAAGCTCAAGGTTACCTCACCCAGTAACTCAGAAAACATGTAAAAGCTAGCAGTATTTATAACTATAACACCTCTTTTAGTTCTATCAATTGAACAATAAAGAAAGGAGAGGCCCTGACTTGCCAATGTCAATGAAAGATTTAAAACATTACACAGAATCCTTGTGGCATGATGCATTAATTTTTTGGCATTTTACCTAACCCCTCCCTCAAACTGTTCCCTCCCCAACCCTACACATTTCCAGAACTACATCCTGGATTGTAATCCAACTTCCAATTTAAGAAAATATGTGTGTCAAGCAGCATGAAAAATGTACAACAACATTAAAGCAAAATTATTTGAAACAATATTGCATAAAGGAATATTCCCATGGATTTTCATTTTTTTTATATATGATAAGAGAAAATGTGTAGAAACAAAGTGGTAAAAAAATTATGTTAATATTTCATTCCGTTTAGAACTTATAACAATTTTAAGCGTAGAAAAATGTTCTTAAAAACACCTCGAACAGTATATGTCCTTCAGCTTGGTGATGTCATCAAGGCAAATCCAGCAGTTCTTATGTATTTCTTATCAATTTAATCACACTTGTTTTACATTATCGAACAGCATTTTTGGTTCATTTTAGAGATAAGGTGGAATATATAATTTACAAAAAACATTTTCATTTTTTCTTGGTGTACATCACATTTACAATGATAAAAAATCCAAAATATTTTTAAAGAAATACAAAAAATGTTGGTTGAAATTGTCTCTATGACATCACAGATGTTGTCAATCAGTCACTTTTGTCCAAATTCAAAAGTATTTTAAAATTTCGTAACTTCTAAATGGAATAAGATATTTACAGTTTTTTCACCACTGTTTTTCAAGTTTGTCTCTATCATAAAAAAATATAAAAAATCTATAAGAATATTCCTTTAATATATGACAAACTAGACATTGCAAATGATACAAATTCCCTCACCGTTAATAATGTACATTCCAGCCTGTCCCACATTCCATCCCAACCTGCCCCAAATGTCATCCCACACCTACGTACCACATGCAATCACACCTGAAAACCAGATATGTCATTCAACCACATGCATGACCCACATGCCAACCCACCCTGTTCCACATGTCAACCCACCCTCTTCCACATGCCAACCCACCCTCTTCCACATGCCATCCCACCCTCTTCCACATGCCAACCCACCCTCTTCCACATGCCAACCCACCCTCTTCCACATGCCAACCCATAGAAATCCCACCCTCATCCTAATTCCAACAGCTACTTTATCGTCATATCATCTTCTACCCAACATTCCACTTATTGTTTAATTTCTTTTCATATCTAATACACCTACTTTAAAAATTCTATTGAAGCTAGGAATTTTCATTTGCTTCTTTATTCATAGCAAGACAAACATTTTGATTGTTATTCATGTCATTATAACAAACTACTCCAAAACCCCTGTTTATATTTCTTTTCATACCCAAGACACCTAATTCAAAATCATTGAGAGGCAAGAAATCTTTATTTGCTTCTTCATTCATTCTAAGACTAATATTCCAATTGCTATTCATGTTAGTTTTATAACAAACAAACTCACCCAAAACCTTTAACCCACAAACAAAGAAAACTTTAACCAGACTCCAACGCCAGGGGTAGTAGCAAATGAATTGTAGCTTTGATTTTAAGAAACAAGCAGAAAACTAAAGGTTTTGAGGTTCCAATATGGATTTTAACTTTTGAACTATTATATAATAAATGTTATTGCACAGTGGCAACCAAATAACTCACAAGCATGGAATTTTACAATTAATTAAATTGAACCATTTGTATTCCATTAACATGCATACACTTGCTTACAACATACTCATTAATATACATATCATTACCGCCAAACACAATAAGGCACATCTGCAGTCCATGGGCAATCTGTGTACCATTATATCCTGAATCCCATGTATCGTTTTTGCGATACTTTGTTTACAAGCTCTCTTCAACAAAATCATGTTTAAGTACCACCCACTATGCATATTAATAAAATTCGACACTTTTGTACCATGAAGATGTACACACTAGACAGCAAAATGATTATATCAAATTTGAAACAAATCAGTCATGTGGTTGTAACCAGAACCAACAGGTTTTGTGGTTCTGATACTTTTTCATAAGCTGATTTGATTTGCAAAAATTGTATTAAGTGTCATGTTATTGCATATCATGAAATATTTGTTTTATGATATTTATTCATAGGCCACATCTACCATGCAGATAGATAAAAATGTTGACAAGATTAGCATGTGCACAATAATTAACAACATCATCAAAGCAAGTATGATACAAAAACGATTGCTCATTTATCCTATTTCAAGAATTTGTCAGTCAGCTCCGCCCACTCATTAGCATTCATGACATCACTACCACAACATTAGAAAATAAGTACAGACCATGACCCATCTGTGTACCACATATAGCATAAATATGATATATCATTTATGGTGTTTACATCATTTAGCACTTTCACATTAAGCCATGCCCACCATGCATATTAATGACATCTGTTGATAACATAAGCATGTACACAATAACCAACAAAATTATTTCTTGAATATTTTGAAAGGATCTCTTCAATATAATCACTTTGTTGTGTTGCTTGTTCATTATAATGAGTTACATAATGATCTAGTTGCCACATTGAAAATTTGTCCAAACTGGGGGTATACCTGTCTAATGATGCATGCAACATCCCACCTCCACTAATTAGACTAGACATTAATAATGTTATATTCAGCCCATGGCAAACACATAATAAAAAGAATTTATTAATAATCATATAATATTAATTAGGATCCACACATTTTGGGTTATTTACTTACTATGACTTTGTTCAAAACTAGATGCATTTATTTTGATTAAAACCAATTTGAATGAACTTGTAGGCCTAATTTTCCATTAAAATGTTGATATAATACAAACAGTTAACTACTACATGTAATTAACTGTTAATGAATTAATTTATTTTGAATTTTTAATAAAAAAATTAAAGTATGGACATAAAATGCATATTTTAAAAATGTGATAAAATAAAAAATATTTTTATTTAATCAAAAGTTAAGTTTCTCTCAGCAATATCATTACTAAACAAATTATACACATAGATCAAGACAATTCATGATGGTGCACACACAATAGCAGTGTACTTGCAATGTTCGGTAAATCAATAAATAAAAACTCTGGCACTTGCATGAAAACATAAAAAAATAACAGGCCATAGGCCAAGGTGGCTGCAAGTGATTGTGATGAAAGCTTAAAGTTACAAAAAAAAAACACAGTAGCAGCGTAGGCCTACCCACAATAGGTTTAGTTTATCAAGAATTGTTCAACTCTCCTAAAAAAAGATAGGCCCTAAATAGCTACAGTGATTGTTGAAAAATAAAGTTTATTTAATCAATTTTTTTTTTTCTTATCAGCAATGATATCATTTAATAAATCATATGCATAGATCAAGAAAATTCATGATGGTACATACAGCGCACTTGCCATGCTCGCTTGATCGAGAATTGATAACTCCCAACTCCCACCGCCCCCCCTCACAAATCCCCTTTACCTTACCAAAAAAAAAAAACAGCCCTGGGTCTTGGTGAAGCTTAACACAGCATCAGAGATTGTGCTTTTTGTATTACAAACAAAATCTTGATCTAGGCTAAGTAAAAGTAAATTTCCTTTCAGCAATATTTAGGAATTTGAATTCAAGATGGTCCGTACACAAACAGTGCTGCTAGTGCAGTACAACCTGACTACACACAGTGTACTCATTTGTGTATACTACACTACATTAGTTACGTTACGAAAGTACTGTACAGTACTGCACTATGCATGCTGAAATTCAGCGGACATCGGCTTAAAATTACTCTAAAACCAGCTAAATCATTTAATTAAGCTTACCTTAATATAAGTAAGTTATACTTAACGTTACATACAATTCAAAAGTGCCTGCAATTTCCTTTTATTTGATATACAAATAATGGCATGCCCCAGTCTATTTAGAAGTTTTCCTATAAGAATAATTTTACACTATTTCAATTTTAACGACCATGTAGTGCAGAGGAAATGTATGCGGCTAGCACGCGAGCACTCCATGTTCAAATCTTACCGTGACCACTGCATAACTTTTTTTTTCTGCTGCAGCTATCAGGGGTCTTTTGACTATAAACATTTTTGGTGTTTTTTCATCTTTCCTTTCTTTCTAAAATTATAGATTAGTATCATTGAAAAGGAAATTTCAAAAAGAATTTAAATATGTAGCACAAAACTCTGTTTTCAATATTGATAAAAAGTTATACTTCTGCAAAGATTTACCATTTGTTGACCAAATTTAGCCAAAAATTGGGTTAATGCCAACTCTCTGACATAAACTCAAAGTCACGTCCCAACAATTTCACACGGCTTCAAGTCTCTGATATGGTTTTTTTATCATCCCGTAATTCACTCAAATTTTCATAAAATCACATATTTTTTTATGTGATTTTTTATGTCTTATATGAAAGGTACTACTACACAAATTAATAATATTATACCAGCTTTTAGATATGTTTAGTAAAAGTAGTTAATATCATAGTGCTAATAGTAAACACATGTACAGAATGCATGAGGACCTAGCCATGTACGGTACGCGGAGCATTATGTCTACAGCTAGCGATTTTTAGCACCATTACGTATAAAATCTGATACTGTAGTAAAACCTTTCAGAAGCTTTAATTAAAAAAAACACATAAAATATCTCTAAGCAAAATACAAGCTATATGACGCATACACAAATCTTGTTTGAGCCAGAATTTTAAGAGCAAAACTGTTAAAACCTAGGAGGAGATGCATTTTAAAGCAAACTATTGCACAGGCACATATGGGAGCTCACATACATTTGATAAGTCTTACTCATTACACTCTGTGTAATGGGTGCAACTAAAAAACCAACAAAAGTAATATCGCCTTTCAAGCATAGCAGGATAATTTCCAAACACGATTGCATGCATAAAAACTACTCAAATTGATTTGAATCACTCATGCGTGAATCACGTCGCGGAGCATGGAAACTTTATCCTATGATCTAATGGCGAGTAAGCAAGCAATGCAAGTTGGAAGCGGGTGGGGGGGAGGGGGTGAGGGGGGGGGGGGGGTGAGGGGGGTGAGGGGGAGGTGCATAATTTGATCAACCGACCAGTTTTATATAGATGATTAATTAATGCGCCTTCTTGACCATAATGATAATTCTGAAATTTTTGCTACATTTTAGTTCAAACTAAATTTACACTTTCAGAAAGTTTAAAAAATGTGAAAATTTGATCTAAGTCTCTCCAATTTATGATGAATGTAGACTAATATACAAAAATTAAAAAAGGAATGTATTTACAGTAGATTTCCATACATGGAAAGAATCCATAAAAATTTAACTTGAGAATTGCCACCTTTTAATATTGTCCACTGAAAAACAAAATTAGTAAAAGAGTATATTCTTCCACACATCTACAAAATCTCTGATACACTTTTTCACTTATAATAATTTAGTCATTAAATTCACCCTATGATTCTTAAAACTTAAATTCCTAGAATTAATCAGTACTTAATCACTGGCAAGTTTGACAACACTTCATAAATACTCAAGCAACCGTCTTACAGTCAAATATTCTGTCTGGCTGGTGAAAAGGATGCCCCGTGAAATGTATAACTTCTTTGTCTTTTCATCAAATCGCCACAAATTGATAACATGACCTGTAGAAATAATTGAAGAAAAAAAAAACACAAGGAAATTTTAGAGCCAGTTAGTTGAACTATATTAAACTATATAAAAGACTTGTATAGCAAATATTATTTTTCAGAGGAATTTCAAATTTTACTTTCTATCATGCTGATTAATTTTCTTTGCTTGAAAGAATACATACATATAAACTATAGCACTTCATAAATAATCATCCCAGCAAACAAAGTGCCATATTTTTACCATGGTAAATTAACACATTTTACCTTAATTGTTTACCATGGTAAATTCACAGTAAAAGTATGGTAGATTAACGTGGTATACCATGATATTTTGGCCCAATGGACATGGTAAACATGGTACATTTACAACAAGTTTACCACTTTTACCATATTGTTGCCACAGTTTTACTATGTACTTGCATCGATTGTACCCCACTTTTACACCAATAACACCACCTCTGCCATGCTTTTGTCCCGATTGTACTGTACTTTTACCATAATTGTACCACTCGTTTACCTGCTCTTGCACCAATTGTTCCATGCTCTTACCCAGTTGTATGATGCTTTTACCCCAATTAAACCATGCTTTTATTCAATTGCAATATGCATTTACCATTATTGTACCAAGCCTTACCCCATTTGTACCATATTTTTAACCTGATTGTACATGCTCTTACCAAATTATACCATGCTTTTACCAATGCAATTTAAATTTTGAAAGGAAAGTTCTATCAAAGAGTATCATAATAAGCAAATTTAAATTTTCCTTAGAAAAATGGTCCGAATCATTCTATTTCAAAGATAGTATCATAATCATATATCATTTGTGTAAATAACAAATACCCTAATTTAAGAAATATCAGAAAACATATATTTCCATTGTTATGCAAATAGGCTAATTACTATGCACACACAACCCCCACCCGCCATAATTCATCATTTAAGTTGATCCCACGAAAGTGTATCATTATGCATATAATCAAATTAATATGCACTTTAAGTGTGAACAATGCTCTTCACATAAATGATCATTTGTGTAAGTAAATCACCACACCCACCCTAATTTAAGAGATATCATAGATACAAATATGTTCATTGCGATGTAAATAAGCTAATTAGTATGCATACAGAACCCCCAATCATGCTCATCTGAACAGTACCAATGTCCTCTAATACTGTACAAAGTTACGTGAATATACACCATTCATAACTTAAGTTATGATCTCAGGTTAAACTTTTTGCAGCAAAGTCTATTGTGCTAAATAACTAGTGCTGTCATGACATGTGGATTATTGCAATATCTTTTTTCCCACAACATCAAATAAGCCTCTCAACACATATCGCAATACCAAAAACTAATACAGAAATAAGAAATTTTTGCACAACTAGGCTAGGCTAATTTATATGTTATGGAACTAACTTTACAGTAGTAAATCTAAAAGTTAAGTTAAGGCAATTAAAAATGTGCAAAAATACCATGAAACATAAAAAACAAATAAAAACCATGCTCCTTTACTCCACACTGGCACGCTCCGATGAAAGTAGGCAAAAAGAATTAAAAATTGGCCCAGAACATCATGACTTGTCCTTCTCCTTAAAAATTTGTTCTAGCAAATCATAACTACAAACTTACTGTAGTAAATAGTGAGACCACTTTATCCTAATAAAAATAACCACACAATAAGGACTTCATCCATTGCTAATATGATACTCAACACTAATTTCCACAACAACTAAGGTTTTCAGAATAAAAAAAAAAAAAGAGGAAAAATTAGACCCGACCTGGTTATTTATCAGGTCGGGTCTGACTGTTTGAAACTTTAAGGAGCAGAACAACTAATGTGCCTCTCACTTCAATGATTCATGGTCACGTTGGCTGAATTACCAAACATGTATGTGATGCGTGATGAACATAATAGTCATGCAATCATGTCGGTCTGCTAGATCTGCAAATTATTTTTTCTTGCATTCATCATACAGTCATAAAAAAAATAACGTTAGTGATATTTATAATTTGTGTCGTGAGTCAGTTTCCTTGAAAAGTATCATGATATACTAATACATTTTGATATTTTCTCCATGATATTTGATACATAATAGAGCCATGTCATGATAGCACTACAAATAACATAATTAATATGCACACTAAACCTCATTATTAAGTGTGAACAATGCTCTTCATATACATAATCAATTGATCATTTGTGTAAGCAAAATCACCACACCCACTTTATCTTAAGAGAATAGATAAAATTGTTATGTAAATAAGTTAATTAGTATGCATAAACTATGGGAAGTTACATGGATATACACCATTCATAACTTTAAGTTATGATCTCAGGTTAAACATTTTGCAGCAAAACCTATTGTTATGCAAATAACCTAATTAATATGCACACTACACTTCACCATTAAGTGTGAACAATGCTCTTCATATATATGATCATTTGTGTAAGCAAAACCATCACACCCAATAAGAGATATCATAGATTAGTATACACACATCCCCCCAATCATGCTCAACTGGACAGTACCCATGCCCTCTTCCAATGACTGTGCGAAGTTAAATGAATGTACACCATTCACAACTTAAGTTATGATCTCAGGTTAAACATTTTATACGAAACCCAGGAGAAAATTCCAGATGGGAATTATCCAGCTGGTTCAGCTGGAAATCTTTACTCTGAAATTTGGCACAATTCCCAGCTGGTTCCAGCTTGAAACAGATGGGTTTTAGTTAAAAATTTACTCTGGAATTTTGGCACAATTCCCAGCTGGAAACAGATTGTTTCCGCTAATTCTAGCTGGTTCCAGCTGGTAACAGAAGTTCCCACTTTTACTATGCTTTTACCATACCATGCATTTACAAATTTCTAGACTTGTGAAAAAGTATGTATAAAAAGCAAACGTCCTTCAATATGTGACATTGGTAAACCAGCTTTATAAAGGACTCATTTGTCCAAACTGCCTCTTGCCAATCAGTTACAACTAAATGAGACAAATTGGGAATGATTAGTAGAGTATGATCTATCTTTATATTAATTTATTTCCATAGTTTCATCAAAAAAATTAGAAAATTAAGCATAAATGATTAAAACAAAACATTAAAGAAATGAAACACAAAGATTAAATAGACACTAGACTAATCATATCAATTTACAAAATAGAAATATTAATGCAGTTATTGCAATTTCTGCATGAACATTTCTTGGTGTCAATAAATGTGATCGTCACATTATTATTATTTTTTCCAGTTGAAAAACATAATTTCCAGCAGGAAATTATAATTCCCAGCTGTTGGGAATCTTAGCTGGTTCCAACTGAAATTTTCTCCTGGGAAATTTATTGTTAGGCAAATACCCTAATCAATATATACACTTCACCTCACCACTGAGTGTGGACAATGCTCTTACATGATCATTTGTGTAAACAAAATCACCACACCCACTTTAATTTAAGATATCCCAAACACAGATATTTTCATTGTTATGCAAATAAGCCCATTAGTATGCACAAACAACCCTCCAACCATGCTAATTGAAAAATACCAATGTTCTCTACCCTTGTGCGAAGTTACATGGATGTACACCATTTAAAACTTAAGTTATGAGCTCATGTTAAACATTTGTTGATGCCAATGCCACCGCTGAAGACGACATGAAGACGACAGGATGACCACTATGTCTCTTCATCCTGCTTTGCAGGCGACACAAAAAGTGAGAACACTGGCAATATTTGCCAGGTGTTTTATACCACAAAACCATCTCCAAATAAAACCTACCGTGGCTATTCCTAACAAAAGCTCCTTTGTCATCTCCGATATAGAATGTTCCAGTATTGAATGTTATTTGTTCACATGTCCTGATGTTTAGAAGGGTGTCTTCCCTCAGTGAGAGGTACATGGTATGCCCCTCTGGTTTCACTTCCTCTGAGTGGTATGTGTTCTGAGTGGCTCTGATTGGCACAAAACTTTTTCCTGGGAAAATAAGATATATGTACTTAGTGTCATCGCCACAGTTGTGTGAAAATGCTTTGAACCATAAGTGAACTTTCATTCATAGGTAAATTGATCAGCTTTTGGGATGGGGGAATGAAGGTAATTTATGCAATAAGAAACTACAGTAACAAAGGGCAATTCCAAATAGAAGTATTGTAATGAAAAGATATTTCCTTTCCAAATTAAAACTTTGACTATAAATTGCCAAAATAATCAGTAAATATTGTAATGGTACCTAGCAAAATACAATTTCTTATTAAGTGTGTTAACCAAACTACAGTAAGGCCAGCATCTCTCAGCCCTGGCAACCTTTACCATGCATATCAACATTTAAATATACAGTAATCAAATTAAAAAATCTTCATTTCAAATTCCTTCAAAATATCCCACTTGACACAGCTGAATGTCTTTCTAGAAACACCAGGAGACCTTTCCTCAGGCCAATTAAAACATACAATATTTTCCTGTTTAATCCAATTTGATAATACTTTCTTGACCATCTGAACAAGTATACTGTGTGGTTTTATATTTTATTTTTTCATAGCACTTTCTTATATCACTAATTAATAAGGGTCATTAAGGGTTATACTATGCACTCCAGGACCTTACATTAAACGATTGATCAAATTTATGTAACGATATTAAAAGAACGTTTTGTTCAATGGTGTTGAGCCATAATTGATCTAAACTGGCTTGTAAAAGATTAAGCACAAAATTTTCACCCAATTATTTTCATTATCTATTCTGAGAACCATAAAGTGAGAAAAACTGCTCCCAGGACCAACATTTAACATCCTCATCTATGATGGATGGTGCCATACAATAGACCAACCTACTTACAGTATGCACTTAGTGCAGTCAAACATAAACATTGAACTTCCTGCATCTCAGTGGTGACTGTGACCCACCTACAGTACCTTCTAGATCAAAGCATATGTGTGCAACTCAAGTATTCCAATTAAATGACTGCACAACCTCCTTTAACAATTGACTAATGCAATTTCTATAACAATGTTTAACAATTTCTGCTAGGTTAAGTTACATCTGTTGAGTTTCAAAAATATTGTCATATATAGCAGAGCATATTCACCTTAAACCATTGGAATTTTTAATATTTCATACACCTTGAAGGCGGTATCAGTCACGCAGAGATTGAATTCTTAAGTAAATCCTAACTTCAAGGGTGTAGCCAGCCTTTCGGATTGGGGGGTTGCCAAGGCAAATATTTGGACCTTTCGGCATATTTTCTGGACCTTTTTACCATTTTACTTTTTTTTTTGGGGGGGGTCGTACAACACTGTCAACCCCCCCTTGGCTACCCCATCTTCTTATATCTTGTTTCAGAGCCAAGGCTTATTCTGTTAACAAACAATGTAAGTTTGATTTTTTTACCATATTTCCTGAAGCCAGTACATCTGTATCATCTCGATTAAACTAGATTTCTGATTGGTTTAAGGTGAACTCCATTAACTTAGTGTTTAAGATCAAGATGTTAAATTTTCATTGGTTATTCAATTGTGCAAATTAATTTGTGCTCTATACTGATTGGTTTATTATTGAGTAGGCATGTTGTAATGAGCCTCAGCTCCCAGTTCGATTTCAGAGTTCATGCTGATCGAACCTAAGACATCATCAGTTTGCTTTAGGAGGTAAAAGAGCATGGAAACAACCAGAACCAAAAGGTTTGTGATTCCAATGCTTCTTTTTTTCAAAAGCTGATTGATTAGAAAAATTTGCATTAACTGCAATGTCATTGCATATCATGAAATATTGGTTCCAGGATGAATTCAAAACCACACCCACCAATAAAATGTTGACAACATTAGCATTTGCACAATGATTAACAAAATTATCATAGCAAGTATGGTGCAAAAACGGTTGCTTATTTATCCTATTTCAAGAATTTGTCAGTATGCCCCACCTACTCATCATTA
Organism: Chiridota heheva; assembly: GCA_020152595.1. Taxonomy (NCBI): domain Eukaryota; kingdom Metazoa; phylum Echinodermata; class Holothuroidea; order Apodida; family Chiridotidae; genus Chiridota; species Chiridota heheva. Next base: position 3,299,838 of record JAIGNY010002621.1, on the reverse strand, counting down.
AGGATGATTGTCACTTAGAGCCCTCTCATCAACACCCTCAATTTTCTCAAAATCAGGGGTAATTCACACCATTCAACCTTCACAATTCTCTCTTCACAATTCATTGACTAGCAACCAGCTATTATTACACCATACACAACACAGGGGTAATCTATACCTTCTTAACTGACAGTATCTTTATAGTCTGTTCACAGTTCACTTGTTAGCAACCAGCTATTGTTACACTGTACACAATAGGTCATTCATCTGGGGCTAAGGCCACATAACTGCTGTTCAGTGAAGCGAATCAGACTAGTCCTTGGCTGAGCCTAAATATACAATATATGTTTGGAAGGACTTTGTGCAAAACCCATGAATGATTGATGGACCATTCCTCCTAAAGATGGTTATTTCCTCATGTTTATATTCATAAAATCACTAACACAACATTAGAGCATATGTACAGACCATGACCCTTCTGTGTACCTGATATAGCATAAACCTGATGTATCATTCATGGGCAGAGTGGTGTTTACATCATTTAGCACTTGCACATTAAGCCACGTCCACCATGCATATTAATGACATCTGCTGATAACATAAGCATGTACACACAATAAACAACACAATTATCATGCCTAATATGATGCAAAACTGACATGCAGTTGCTCATTTACCATTTTTTCCAAATTTCCACTTTAAGCCCGCCCATTTTTTTATGTGGATGATATCACCACCAAAAACCATAGAGTTTATAGGTTCCTGATGCTATTACATAGGAACCAAAAATGCTTATGTAGAGGATTTTACAATTTTCTGGACTTGGTCCATTTGATCGATTCTGATGTATGCTGGATCGCATGTTATAATATATCTGTTGATTACCGACAATAATAGGAGAGAATCAAGAAGCTACAATAATATATGTCAGAACTATTTTACCAATGTTTAGCATGAGTTTTCTTTTGCATCGAACATCAATGTTGACTTGTTAATATACGTTTATGCAAAACTGTGGAGTTTTTTTAATTTTCTGAACAGACAAAATGTTTTACGGGTTAAGGATTTGGAAATTTGTTGATGCCTGAAAACCAAAATCCGACAATATCTACATTCCAGTAGTCCAGAAATATTACAGTGTTCAAGGTAAAATTAAAATTCACCTTGGAAAGGATTGGTAAGGGTGGTTGAGTTGATCATTCCATTGTTGATGGCTAACTCGTCTTTATCCAATCTCTGTCTCTTGGGGCATTTGTGTGACTCTTGTTGATTTAGGATGTTATCACAGTCCATCTGCATCCTCCAGGTCTGCAGATCTATCCAATAAAAGTATCTGGCATGTGGTCTTTTTACTCAATAGCTGTTAAATCTGTTAATAAAAATAACGTGTATAATATAATTAATTTCAAACACTCACAAAATATCCTCTGGTCATTGTAATCTTTGCCTGGCTGAAAAGCTTGCCATCAAAACCATCACAAAAAAATTTCCTCAAGAAAATCTAATAGACTCTAGCAATGCCATCACCGAAACATATCACAACAAATCTCACTCATCTGATGATCGCAGCATGACTTTGTTTTAATAGTCACAACTGTATCTATGGTATACAGTAGGTATCTTCAACAGTATGTATTTTAAATACTAATTATTAACATACAATTAGCAATGAGGACAATATTTTCAAAGCAGATGCTAACAAAACTGCACACATTGACAGCTCTATACTGTAATGAAATGATACATGGAACCCAAAAGAACGAAAAAAGTTCTTATGTCTCCTTACAAACAACTATTTATGAAGTTAATCTTTCTACGGACAGAGGAGCTACATAGAATTAAGAGACTAATTGTTCCATTTTAATTATCAGAAATGCCCAGCTTATTAAATTGTCAAATATCTCTATTTCGACAATCAATACAAACTGAATGACCTGCTGTGAGTTTTTGTTTTATGCCCCAGTAGTTAGCAGCTTTCCAGCTTCAGTTTGTGGAATGTAATGGCACATCACAAGCTTGAGACCAATGGTGGTAGATACATTCAAATGAAAATAAAAGAGTACCAAAATGTGTAAAACAGCAGCTAAAGTAAATTACAAAGAAACTGTGGTAAGGAAAGGAAGAGATGACTATAATTAAGCATGCAGAATAGCAAGGGATGGATAAAGGCTAAATGTTATTTCAATAGTACATAGTAAGAAATTCTGAATATGGGGAAGAGTGCTACTGTATATCTGGGAATACTTGAACTGCAGGTTGTGGAGTTATTATGAGACATACATGGATCTAGAATGTATACAGAAAGGTTTGCTTAGCAATGACAAGAAAGACTTCAGCAAGGATATCAGGGTATGTGTTGCCTAGTTGTTATGAGTTGGAAGTAATTGAGGCACAATTATTCAATACTTACTAAAGCCTTGTTGGACAGGGACCAGAAAGGAGACCTTTGCTTCAATCAATTTCAGTCTGACAAGTAAAGGAACCTGCGCTTCAATGAATTTCAGTTCGACAAGGGTTACCTAGTGTATTTGTATAGTACATGTATAGTACAGTAAATTGAATCAATCAAGGCACACTAATCCAGAAATATTTTGTAGTTATGAATCAACAGTGAACACAGTGCTTGAAGTGTAAACATTTATAATGGTGCGGACTTTGATCGTCTGTGTAAATTACCTTATCATGACATGGCATGTAGTATATATGTCAATAAGTATTTTACTCACTTGTGTGTGTGTGGGGGGTTGGGGGTTGGTGGGTTAGGTGGTGGGTGCATGAGGGTTAGGTTAGAAGGTGCATGGGGGTGTGCATGTATACAATTTTGTGTCAGTTTCCTGAGAAAACCGTACAAGCTACTGTATCAAGTTGAAGCTCAGTAGGGATGGTTTGAAAGTGATATGAACATATGTCCTGCACAAAGTCAGTCATGTACCTTAAAGGTCAATATAATCAAATTAATGATTGATCAAAAGAGTTCTAAAATCTAAACAGGTCAGTTTTTGAAATTGAAAATAGCACTTTTAGTTTTTGAGTTATGGTTGATCAAAGTTTTATAAATTTATAATTTATTTTAAGTTTGTGATGTATAACTGGGCAGACAACTTGAAATCTTCATTTAAGTCTTTTAATTTATTTTTAAATCTCAGTCACTAAAAATAAGAGTCTCTTCCTGCTAGAATTTGTTTGGGGGTAAAGACTCAAATAGTTTTGATCAGAATTTGCTGTGCCCCTTCGTAGAATAGGCGAAACAGAAGGATTTACATGTACGAAAATACCAAAGTTGCCATATACCAATATGAATCTTTACTTAAATGCATCACAAATAAGCATAAAAAGCTTCATATTGATACCTAAAAATTAAACCAGAAAACCAAAGGTTTTCAGGTTCCAATGCACAATATGGATTTTTTTCTACAGCAAAATAATATTCAGCCCGGGCTCCTGCCCACTACTTATATAACTAAAATTCAACAATTTGTATACCATGAACATGATTGTACAAACTAGCTGACAAGATAATTGTAATTATACCAAATATGAGGCAAAACATATTGTTAAAATATGATCATTTCAGGATTTGTTTACACTAAATGCTGCCTACTCATTAACATGTACAGTATAACATCAAAAACAATAGAACATCCACAGACCATGAGCTATATCTATGTATCACATATGCCATGAATCAATTGTATCATTCTTGAGATACAGTATCATGTTTACAAGCTGTTTTCAAGAAAATCATATTAAACCACATCCACTATGCATACTAATGAAATTCAACATTTTTGTATTATAGACATGTACACAACAGCTAATGTTATAATTATACCACATAAAAACCAAACAAACATGTGGTTGTTAAAATATGGACATTTCAAATTTGTTATTTTAAGCCCTGCGTACTCATCAATATGCAAGATGTCACCACCAAAAACAATGGGGAACTTCTACAGACCATAAGCTTTCTGTGTACTACAGTATATATGACAGGAATCGAGTGTTGAGATTCTGTGTTTACAAGCTCTTTTCAACAAAATAATGTTAGGCCCCACCCATCATGCATATTACTGAAATTCAACATTTTTATACCATGAACATGTACACACTAGCTAACATCATAACTGTATTAAATTTGAAACAAAACAGAGATGCAGTTCTTAAAATATGAGTATTTCCAGATTTTTACATTTAAGTCCCGCCTACTCATTAATATACATGACATCAACACCACAAACAATATAGCTCATCTATAGACCATGGGCTAGCTCTGTACCACAAATGACATGAATCCAGTGTATGGTTCTTGAGATATCGTGTTTACGAGCTGGGCATCAAAAACATACATACACACATGCCATCATGATGATACTGAGGTTCCTGATGCTGATCGCATCGGAACCAAAAAAGCTGTAAAATAGTACATGTTTAACCGATTTGATTAAATTTGCTGTTACTTTCATGGTGTTAATCAATTAGCTAATTGTTGTATGTTCATAGAATTTTAAATAAAAGACAAGAGGGTGCTAATTACATATAAAATGGTTGAAATTTGTATGAATCATTGCCTTTTTTCAATATTAAAATATGTCATTTGCTGCTTGAATTTCTCTCACAAAAAGTATTATAAAATCTGGAAACACTTGAAAATTCTAGTGCTGTCATGACATGGCTCTATTAAGTATCAATTATCGTGAAGATAAATATTGCGATATATTGGTATATCACGATACTTTTTAAGGAAACTTGACTCACGACACAAATTGTAAATATCACTACGTTACTTTCTTTATGACTGTATGATGAATGCTAGAAAAAATGATTTGCTGATCTAGCAGACTACATGATTGCACGACTATGTCGTTCATCATGCATCACACTTGTTTGGTAATTCAGCCAACGCGACCATGAATCATTGAAGTGAGAGGCATGTTCTGGGTAAATTTTTCATTCTTTTTGCCTACTAACATCGGAGCGTGCCAGTGTGGGGTAAAGGAGCACGATTTTTAATTAGTTTCTTTTGTTTCACAGTATTTTTGCATGTTTTTAATGGCCTAAACTTGACTTTTAGATTTACTACCATAACTTTAGTACCGTAACATACGAAGAAGCCTAGCCCAGTTGCACAATTTTTTTTTAGTTCTGCATTAGTTTTTTGTATCGTGATATGTGTTGAGGCATATTTCATGTCATCGGAAAAGATATAACACGATATGATGATAACTGACATGTCATGACAGCACTAGAAAATTCTTATAACTTTCATGGATTTCGCCCATGACACTCCCACAAATACTTCAAACATGGACCCTTTTATACATATGTTATACTGTACACACTAAAAAGCATGACAGACTGATTGAATTTTTTTGGTATCAACATTTTTTTTGGTATCAAATGTAATATGCAGCTTAAATTTCCATCACGAAATCCATATTACAAAGGTAACTAACTCGTGGATCTACGGGGTGTTTTGCCCCCTGACCTATAATAAGGCTCCACACTTCAACCCTTTTTTATACTAGGTAATACAAACAAAGCAACAAACTTGATGGCATGATAATGAAACATAGAAGGGTCAAATATTTCTATGAATCTTTAGCAGCTTTTGAATAAAGAATATTTCATCACAAGCAGGAATTTTTAACTCGAGAAGCTGCTGTAAAATGCTGTTAATTATCATAACATCTGAAGGTTTGCCTAATTGTGTAATTACAGTGAAAATGTAGCAGAGACTGCCGCGTAGTGGTATTTATGGGAGATCCCTAATACACTGTTCAGATATAGTCTGCACAGAATGAACTTAAAATCTGTGATTTTCATTTCGTATGCAGCCTATCCAGGACAAACTTCATTAATATTTTTAATCTAGTGACTACAGTTTGCTGAGCACTATTTGAGAATAACAGGGCAAGGAGTTTGTGATCTTGTGGGAGCTGAATCATGGTTATAGAGATGCAACCCAGCCAAACTTCTGTAAACCCTCTATGTTAGGATACAGGACAAACATCAAGCATCAGACCTGGAGAACCATTATTGCCTGACAAAAGTTGAATCAAAATAAACGGTTTTACCTAGCTTGAATAGGAGTGAGAAGTACCAAAGAATGCAGTGGCAGCGGAACCTGGGGGAAGGGCAGGGGCTTCAACCCCTCAATTAAAAAAGTGGGGGGCTTAAGCCTCTACAAGTCCAATTTAGCCCCCCCCCCCCCCCCAAAATGTTTAAAATCTGTCTTTAAGGTATCACCACGTCAAGGCAGATTTGCAATCTGGTTAAAGCAAGTTTACTACTTTTTAGGCATAATTCTAACCCCAAGAATGTTTGCCCATTTTAGCCTTCAATTTTGTTTCCTCCGGCCATTGCTGAAAGAACATGTAACAATAATGTTTCTAAGTTGGCAGATCAGAAAAACCATTGAACTTTGTCTTGGTTCCATTCAGATAAAGCATTGAGAAATGATTACAGTGAAAGTGTGGGTTAAACAATGCTTAATATTCCTACACACATCAGAAATAGCCTCTTGATTTCTCTTTATAAACTACTTCAGGAAGTTGAGACATCTGGGAAATCAATCAACTTAAGTTCTAATTATATTTGCGAGTCCAATACTGCCTTCCAAGCACCAACCATCATACTGAGTGACTGAACTCAATATACCCATGTGGTACAGAAATTTAGATCTAGGAACTTGGATCGAGTCATTGACTCGTCACTGTTTGTGAAAAATAATCAAGCTACAGTATCTTGTAATCATAATCATAATTTTTTCGTTTTCTAAGACAATTTTGACCAAATATCAAAAATATTCGTAGTGACATCATAAAGTATGGGAATGCTATTGTCGGTGGAAAGAAATGATTGACTAGATTGAAAGAAATCGTCAACAAAAAATCTTGAAACACGAAAACCTAATTTGTCACTGATAGTGTATAAATTCAGTGACGCGTTACTGCACGACGGTAACATGGGTCACATCAAGTACCCAAGAGTACTCAACTAATGCTAACAAATCACACGTCAGGTACTCTATGGCACTTTTTGTCACCTGAAGTCCTTTTTTGTAAAAAAGTATGGTAACATTGAGCAAAACAGATTTATAGCTACCCCCCCCCCCTCACCTCCTCCCCCCATCCTTCCCAAATACAAATGGAACTGTGGGCCTTTGTATTCTTTCAAATCTTACTCTAGTACCAACGTCAATGCATTATTAAACTGTGCTAGCACTTTCCACAATCTCAAATCAAGAGGGCTAAATAGAAACATGGCTAAATAATCATAACCAGAAACAACAGGTTTTGTGGTTCCGGTGCTTTTTTTAGATGCTGATTGATTTGCAAGTTTTGAATTAACAGTCATGTCATTGCAATATCATGAACCATTTGTTCCATGATATTTATTCATAAGCCACATCCACCATGCAAATCAGTAACCAGAAAAGTGCTAATTAGAAATATGGCTAATCATAACCAGAAACAAAAGGTTTTGAGGTTCCGGCATGCAATATGGATTTTAAGTTTTAACTACTTGTATATTAAATTGTATTACACAATGAGCTCAAAATAACAACGACAACAAATTAGCTCACAGGATTCACAAGAATGGAATTTCACAATTAATTAAATTCAACCATTTTATACCATTAACAAAACAGGCCTGCAGTTGTTAAAATATTAGCATTTTAAGATTTTATCATTAAGCCATGCTTACTCATTAATAAGCATAACATTGTCACCAAAACCAATTTGGGTACATCTGTGGATCATGGGCTATTGTGTACCACATACATGTATGACCTGAATATCATTTATTGTTATTGAGATACTATGTTTACAAGCTCTTTTCAACAAAATCATGCAAAGTCCTGCCCACTATGCATATTAATGCAATCCAACATTGTTGTACCATGAACATAAACACACTTGCTAACAACATTATTACCCAAAATATGAAACAAAACAGACATTTAGCTTGTAAAAATATAAGCATTTTAAGATTTTAACATTGACCCCTGCCTACTCATTGATATGCATGATATCACCATCAAAAATAATAGGGCACATAGTTGACCATGGGCTATCTGTGTACCACATATGAAGTGAATACCATGTATCGTTCTTGAGATACTGTGTTATAAGATCTTTTGAATAAAATCATGTTAAGCCCTGCCCACTATGCATAAAAAAAAAAAAAATTGTAATATGTACATGTACAGTACACACTAGCTAACAATATAATTATACTAAATATGCACTAATATTCATAGATAAATTAATTTCATGTTCATTACTTTGTCAAGGTGTCAGAGTAAAGACAAAATATCCTTCTGGTGTTCATACTGTATCAAAGAAACATATTGTGAACACACTACTTTTGTAATGACCACTGGCATTCCTTTGCAAGCTTTTTTTCTGTATATTCACCAGGGTCAACGGAACCCCAAAACAATACAACATTTAAAAAGCTATTTAAAAGAAGTAGTTTAATTAATTTAAACCACTTTTTTTCTAATAGCAACAGGGTGAAAATTGAAAATACAATCCATTCAGTTACAAACAATTCCAAGTAATTCATGATTTGCAATTTGTATAATTTTGTAATTCTTAAGTTTGTATGATATGCCCCAAAGTGGAAAATCCACTTCAACATTTTATTGGAATATTCCTGTGAATTTTCTTATTTTATTTAAATAAGACACTAATAAACAAACTGGTAAATAAGTCATGTTGATATATGTTTATGATTACACTTCAAAGATTCCACCAGTGTGTTGAGTGTAAAGTATGATGTCACATTTGCAGATTGAAGTGTAAAGTATGATGTCATATTATCAGATTGGGTGTAAAGTATGTCATATTTGCAGATTGAGTGTATAGTATGATGTCATATTTGCAGATTGAGTGTAAAGTATGATGTCATATTTGCAGATTGAGTGTATAGTATGATGTCATATTTGCAGATTGAGTATAAAGTAGGATGTCATATTTGCAGATTGAGTGTAAAGTATGATGTCATATTTGCAGATTGAGTGTAAAAGTATGTCATATTTGCAGATTGAGTGTAAAGTATGATGTCATATTTGCAGATTGGGTGTAAAGTATGTCATATTTGCAGATTGAGTGTAAAGTATGATGTCATATTTGCAGATTGAGTGTAAAAGTATGTCATATTTGCAGATTGGGTGTTAAGTATGTCATATTTGCAGATTGAGTGTAAAGTATGATGTCATATTTGCAGATTGAGTGTAAAGTATGTCATATTTGCAGATTGGGTGTTAAGTATGTCATATTTGCAGATTGGGTGTTAAGTATGTCATATTTGCAGATTGAGTGTAAAGTATGATGTCATATTTGCAGATTGAGTGTAAAGTATGTCATATTTGCAGATTGGGTGTTAAGTATGTCATATTTGCAGAGTGAGTGTATAGTATGATGTCATATTTGCAGATCGAGTGTAAAGTATGTCATATTTGCAGATTGGGTGTTAAGTATGTCATATTTGCAGATTGGGTGTTAAGTATGTCATATTTGCAGATTGGGTGTTAAGTATGTCATATTTGCAGATTGGGTGTTAAGTATGTCATATTTGCAGATTGAGTGTATAGTATGATGTCATATTTGCAGATTGAGTGTAAAGTATGTCATATTTGCAGATTGGGTGTTAAGTATGTCATATTTGCAGATTGGGTGTTAAGTATGTCATATTTGCAGATTGAGTGTATAGTATGATGTCATATTTGCAGATTGAGTGTTAAGTATGATGTCATATTTGCAGATTAAGTGTAGAGTATGATGTCATATTTGCAGATCGAGTGTAAAGTATGATGTCATATTTGCAAATTGAGGGTAAAGTATGTCATATTTGCAGATTGAGTGTAAAGTATGATGTCATATTTGCAGATTAAGTGTAGAGTATGATGTTATATTTGCAGATCGAGTGTAAAGTATGATGTCATATTTGCAGATTGATTGTGAAGTATGATGTCATGTTTTCAGATTGAGTGTAAAGTATGATGTCATATTTGCAGATTGAGTGTAAAGTAGGATGTCATATTTGCAGATTGAGTGTAAAGTACGATGTCATATTTGCAGATTGAGTGTAAATTATGATGTCATACTTGCAGATTCAAATAATTCTTTATGTATTTCTATTAAATGAAAATTTAATTCATTTTCATTTAGAGTGCAAGGTGCATGATCAGATGGGCAAAGGTGTTGTTCTAAAGTGCATGTACCCCATTTCAATAATCAACCAGAAAATGGATAATTAATTTTCAATGAAATACATTACCATTATCTTGCATCTGCAAGATAATGGGCCTCTGCTTACAATCTACCTCAAGAAAGCTTTTTTGCTATTGGTTAAAAATGTTTCAATGTGCAAATTGTGTTCAAACACTTTTAATTGTTAAGTAACTTTCAATGTTAAGAATTGCAAAGAATTTGCATAACACTTTTCAACATTTTTAATCACATACAAAGTCAAACACAAAATCAAACACAATTTCAAAATATCCGATCAAATTCAAGCAAGATCAGAATTTCGTAATTGTGTTGAAATGTTCGAATGTGGATTATTTTTTAAATGACTAAAATTGCAAGTCATTTTACTTATATGGATGGCAAAGAGTTTTCATGACATATTTACAATCTAACTCAAGCAAGCTTTACCTCCACCAACATAGTTGTTACCTCCACCAACGTAGTTGTTACCTCCACCAACGTAGTTGTTACCTCCACCAACGTAGTTGTTACCTCCACCAACGTAGTTGTTACCTCCACCAACGTAGTTGTTACGCCCACCAACGTAGTTGTTACCTCCACCAACATAGTTGTTACGCCCACCAACCTACTTGTTACCTCCACCAACGTAATTGTTACCTCTACCAACATAGTTGTTACCTCCACCAACGTAGTTGTTACCTCCACCAACGTAGTTGTTACCTCCACCAAAATAGTTGTTACCTTCACCAACGTGCTGAGTTGTTACCTCCACCAACGTAGTTGTTACCTCCACCAACATAGTTGTTACCTCCACTAACGTGGTTGTTACCTCCACCAACGCAGTTGTTACCTTTACCAAAGTAATTGTTATCTCCGCCAACGTAGTTGTTACCTCCACCAACGTAATTGTTACCTCCGCCAACGTAGTTGTTACCTCTACCAACATAGTTGTTACCTCCAACAACGTACTTGTTACCTCCACCAACGTACTTGTTACCTACTGCATCTCCGCCAAGGAAGTTGGACGGATGTTATGTTTTCGCCTGCATTTGTTTGTTTACTTGTCTGTCATCAACATATCTCAAAAACTAACAATTGGATTTTGAATAAATTTAGTTTTTTTTTTTTTTTTCTGGTGTTCTTTTTTCGTTACTGCTGCTTATGGTAAAAGTGATTAAAATGTAAGACATATTGGAACAGGAAAAAAGGCAGGACTTGGAAGGGTGGGGATGTTTTAGCCTGAATTGATAATCAAACATATCTCAAGAACTGATGATTGAATTTAAATTAAATTTGGTGTGTGGTTTTGTAACTGCTTAAGAAATGATTAAAATTTGAGACATATTGGAACACGGGAGGGGCAGAAATGGAGGGGTGGAGATGTTTTAGGGTGAAATCTGTCGAGGCTTGGTTTAATAAAATGTCCAGTGGAATGTGCTGAACAATGAATTCATGCCCTGAAAGAAAATCCAAACAATCAATTTTTTTGACTCTAAAGAAAAGAAAATCAAGGGGTTCAGGTATCAAAGGAAATCAAAATAATTGGTTTCTGGCATTAAAGGAAAAAGAAATCAAACATTAAATGCTTAGCCTTAATAAAACTGCAAATGAATGAAAAAGAGATATTCTGGGGATAAAACTTGGTGGGCCTAGAATTTCTGAGGTAGATTATTTGGGGATGAGGAATGAACTGAAAAAAATATATATTAGGCAGGTTGAGATTGCCAATGGGGCAAAGGTATGCACTCTACAGAGTGCTAAAATTCTTGTTGGGTATGACTTCAAATTGTGAAGACATTTTTAGCTCACAAGCCAGAGTGTTGATTTGAGGTTATAAAATCATAGACCAAGCGCGTGCGAAGCGCTGCATCTATTCCGCATGGAGTCCAGGGGCCCCCTTAAAGTTCAATCCCATGGTGAAGAAGCTTTTAACTTATAAATCAAACCTCAGAATGAAAATATTCTGACTGATATTGATAAGGACCATTCATGAGCCAAACAGGACAATTGCTTACTATGCTATCATTCTGAGTTCTGTATCCAGGTAAGGTAAGGGGCAGGGCGAACCCCAGGGGAAAGGGCAGACCTCCAGGGGGCAGGTGGGGGCAGGGTGGGCCCATGGAGGGGCAGGGCAGGACGCACCTGTAAAACAACAAAGTTTGGGGTCTGAATCGTACAGATTACTCACTTTTTGTCCTTTAAACTTGTTTCACCTCCTAAGCTTGAACACTTTTGATCTTGAAATTTTGGATCATGAGAGATATTTTCATGCTTATGCTTGTATTTTTCTAAAATCAATGTAATTTTTTAGTTGTACCTAAAAAAAGGTGCAATTTTTTCATATTTTTAATGTCATCATGGGGATTCTCCATGGTCATGATATATGATCCACTGATTATTTGAAACATGGAGATACTATTTGGAAATTCCTTATCTTAATAGATATTTCTATTAAAGATACTTATTCTTGTTCCAATTGCAACTTTGTATGAAATTAGTTTCATGGAAAATTAAATATCTATATGGACAGGTAGCTTGAGATTAATTTGAGCTTTAATTACTGAAAGAAAATGTTTTACAAAACCAGAAAATAGTAAACATTTTCATCAAAATCAGTAAAAATTGACTAATTTACATCACTTTTAATTATTAGGACTTTGTAATAAATAATGGAAATCAGTTCCCTTATGATAAGTTGTTATTATTATTATTATTGTTGTTAATTGTTATTTTCAAAATCTCCATTAAAGTTATTTGTTGATTATAACGAAAAAGTTTTGAACTTGATATCCATCATAAATCCTAGATCAATTGAAATATAGCAAGAAAAACTGATCAGTTTGAAATTTAGGACTGAAATATAAAAAATTGCATTAAAAATCTTTCAAATTCTCAACTACAAACAATCAATACCTTCTCAATAAAAACATGTCACATTAATTCAAAAGACTGGGGGGACTTGACATCAATAACCTTCATCATGCCATCTTTCTCTTATTGACAACAAATCACCACCACTGGACACTCAAAAACTTTACTGAAAATGAAAAAGGCTGAGCTTCTGCATCAGTGATGCTCTGGTTACTGTTATGAATTTCAAAGGGTTTTCATTAAATTTTTCAAAATTTATAGTCAAATTCAAGCAAGCATCTTATTGGGTATGAAATGTTGCAATGTGGAAATTGTTTTCAATCATTTTAAAATGCAAGTCATTTTTACTGTTATGGATTGCAAAGAGTTTTTATCCGTGTTTGAAAAACAAACAAAAAAAGTACTCACCAAATTTGGCTAGGCTTTATAAAGTAGAATGAGTACTACAGTATGTTATAATTTTCTTACTTGCAACAACTTTATTTTACTCACCTTTGGCGAGCAGGCGAGTGGTTTTTCAAACCCTGGTTTTCATGACATATTTACAATCGAACACAAGCAAGCTGTTTTGTTAATGGGTATGAAATTTGCCAATGTGGATATTAATGCTTGCAATCACCAAGTTTAAAATGCTAAGTCATTTTCACTGTTATGGATTGTAAAATGTTTTTATGTTCTCCAACATTTGTGGTTGAACAAAAGTTGATAGTTATGCAGAAGTTGTAATTTCAGTATTTACTTTATAGTTCAAGTTTCATAAGTCCAATGTTCCCAGTCACAAAACTCTAACTCTGAAACCCTAATCTTAAATCCGCAATCGTAACAGATTTTTTTTTGGACTAATGGGCCTTCAGCCATCATATCCTGCCTGGTCAAATATGTTGAAACTACTAGATTAATGGATGAAGTCAATAGACGAAGGGAAAATGGTTGGATCAATTATGTTTTGGTTTGTTGATGTTTAACAGCACTGTGACAGTCAGAGTCAAATGTGCCAAGAGGGTGTTAATAAATTATGGTGTAACAGTTAGGATAGTGAGGAGATGGAAAGTTTGTAAGGGAGAAAAGGGGGAAAGAGAAGAAAAAAAAAAGGAGGTAAGTAAAGTTAGGTGTAGAAAGGGAGGGGAGGGGCGAAAGTTAAATGTGGTGGAAGAGGTTGTTGTTGCAGGAAAGTTGATGATATTTGAGGAAGAATTGTTTTTGAAAAGGTCCCAGATTGAGGAGAGTGAGAAGAGAAGAGATCTGGAGTTCTGGTTTAGGGGACAGGATCAATTATGCTTGTAAAAGAATTCTAATCTGCATGTAGTTGATCACAACATTCTGCGGCAAAAGCTACCTTTGTATAAAGTTTCTGATGATGCCCTTGAATGGTTCACTTCTTATATTACACTGAGATGACAATCAGTATTTGCCAATACTGATTGTCTTTCATATGTATATTCAGAGTGGAGTACAAGAAGGGTCTATTCCTGATCCACTAGGTTTTTTTCTTATTTCTATTAATGATTCCATTATACACTTGAAATGTTTGTAATGCTAACATGTATGTAGATGATACAAAACTTTATTTAGCAGGCCATGACATTATTGAATTCAACTATAAGCTAAGTGATGAAGCAAAGTATATTTCAGTGGTGCAAAGAAAATAAGATGATTATAAACACAGACAAGACAAAGTGCACATTGATAGCACTAGATGCAAACAAAAGAGCCTCTCCAAAGGGTAAATCATTTAATATTTTATAGAGGGATAAGCATCTAGAACAAGTTAAGCTTAAGAAGTTGCTTGGAATATGAATAGATGACCATCTTAGTTTGGATGAGTGTGTGAATAAACTGTCAATTTATTGAATCTAGGGTATCCCTAAGAAGAATTAAGCCATATATTGATGTGCCAACTTGTAAGCTTCTTTTATAACGGTTTTATCTGCAGCCATTCATTGATTGGAAAACATGTTCCCAATCAAATTTAAACAGAATTTACACACAAATTACAAAAAAAGTGCCGCAAATTATATCAAGGATCTCATCACAGTGTTATCTATATTTGTGGTACAGATCTTTATCATCAAATAGTTTGTATATAGAGAAAGGGAAAAGGGAAGTTTAAGATAGAAAATTTTATATCTTGCATTAAGCAAATAGAACCATGCACTTGCCAAAGTAAAATGCACCAAATCTTTTAGGTTTATTCAGAAGCAGACTATGTGCAAGTATTTTTTGATATTTCACGTTTTCTCAATATGTTACTTTAATTTACCATGCTATTTATTTAAACTTCTTTATAGTATTCTTACCTTTTTTTAGCTTATCTTACTGTGCTTTTATTATCTTATTAATTTTTACCCTTACTATGTAAATACATTTGCATTAAAGTATTTTAAGTCTGATATATCTTAACTTCTTTATCTTTACTTCTTTTTTATAACGTTTTTACCAGTTTTTTTTACTAGTTTTTAACCAGTTTTTTTATATATATACTTTACATTTTTTCTCCCATATATATATATATATATATATATATATATATATATATATATATATATATATATAAATAGATAGATAGATAGATAAATATATATATATATAGATATATATATATATATATATATATAAATATATGTTATGATTTTTGCCAATTTATCTGTGCGTAACATTTTACACTATTAGTGCTCTTTTTTTCATATTCACTGTTATATTAATCCTTAGTGTTTGATTCCTATTATATGGGTTCCTTTTATCATTCATCTTTATTTTATTTTATCCTTTTAATGTGTATTGATAATTATATTCTTATCTTTTACTCTACCTATATACGTAATTTTGTATGGGCCTCATGTAAGATTAGCCAAATGCTAAACTGAAATACCCCATTTGAATGATCAAATAAATAAAATAAATATAATTCATTCATTATCAAAGAATGGATTCTGCATGCATAAAAAATGATACACAATGATCTATGTTGGCAAAATGAAAGTATACTTTTCAATGCTCTGATAAATCCTTCTTTACTGTAAATGAGAAGGAGATCAAGGTTGAAATCCTGTCATAGAAACAGTAGCAACCTTGAAAAAATATTCATATTAGAGACAAGAAAAACAAAATAAAAAATGAATAAAATAATTAGGAACTAGAACGGTGAATACCATCATGGCTTGCATGCCCATGCAAATTGACAACCATATCATATGACCCGGCCAATAATGAAAATGGCATCTCACACTAAGTCCCACATGGCATCCCATGTACCACATGGCATCCCACCACATGTCCCACATGGCATCCCAATCCATGTCTCACATGGCATCCCACCCCATGTCCCACATGACATCCTACCCCATGTCCCACATAGCATTCCACAATATCTTCCACATGGCATTCCACTCCATGTCCCACATGGCATCCCACCCCATGTCCCACATGACATTCCATGTCCCATGTGGCATTCCATGTCCCATGTGGCATTCCATCATATGTCCCACAGGGCATCCCATCCTATGACCCACATGGCATTCCACCCTATGTCCCACATCCCATGTCCCAAATGACATCCCACCTCATGTCCCACATGACATCTCATGCCTTGTCCCAGATGGCATTCCACCATATCTCCCACATGGCATTCCACCATACAGTCTCACAAGGCATTCCACCATGTCTCACATGACATTCCATTATGTCCCACATGGCATCTTAAGCCATGACCCACATGGATCCCATCCTACATGTAGGTCCCACATTAATCCAAGCATATGTACCACATGACATCTCTCCCTATGTCCCACATGGCATCCCTCCCTGTGTATCCGTCAGTAGCTTCCCACCTGATGTTCCACATGGCATCCCACCATATGTTCCACAAGGTATCCCTTGCAATGTCCCATTGACATCCTACTTTAAGTCCCACATGGCATCACATCCCATGTCCCCATGGCCTCCTACCCTATGTCCCACATAGCCTCCTACTTTACATCACACATGGCATCCTACCTTATGTCACACATGGCATCCTACCTTATGTCACACATGGCATTCCAACCTGTCACACTCTGTGTTACTTGTGGCATCCCACCATGTCCCACATGACATTCTACCCTGTTCCACATGGCATCCCACCCCATGTCCCACATGGCATTCCACCTGAAGTCCCACATGACATCACATAGGCTCCATATGAAGTCTCATTCTAGCTATCAGTCCCGGATTGAGCATACTATGTATGAAAGTGTCAATTCATATAATAAGTTATATGCAAATGACTTGTTAAAATGGGATGGGATGCCATGTCCCACAAGACATCCCATGTCCCACATGACATTCCATTCAATGGCATTTCACCCTATGTCCTGCATGGCATTCCGCCACATATCCTACATGGCATTCCACCCTGTTCCACATGGCATCCAACCCCATGTCCCACATGGCATCCCACATGGCATCCCACATGGCATCCCACATGGCATCCCACATGGCATCCCACATGGCATCCCACATGGCATCCCACATGGCATCCCACATGGCATCCCACCCTATGTCTCACATGACGTCCCATAGGCTCCATAAGAAGTCTCATCCTAGCTATCACAGCATACTATGTATCAAAGTGTCAGTTCATATAATAACTTATATGCAAATGAGTTGTTGAATAAGAAATAAAGGTGGAGTCAAATAATTATGCCTGATATAGCCCTTGGTGTATACAACATGGTAAATATTATATCATATGCCCCTCATGGCCCCATCCATGTCCCACATGGCCTTCCTCCCTATGTCCATATGCAATCACATCCTGTCACACTCCCTGACTAAGCATGCTAAATAAAAAAAGTCTGGTCAGTTCATATACTGTAGCAACTTTATGCAAATGACCATAATAATAAAGGTGGAGTTTAATAATCATGCCTGATACAAGTGTTGGTGCCCAAATATTTTGAAGAATTTTAAGGATTTTAAATCTCAAGTGCTACAAGGAAAACTTGAGGATCTCTGAAGAATATTGGAAAGTTATATCATTTTACAGTTATCTTCTAAGAAAATATCAAATGTTTTGTAGACTTTTTAAGGAAACTAGTCTTCAATCCTGTCTTAAGTATCTCTGAAAATCTTTAACATTTTATAAAAAATTTTAACCTAACATACAGATATCTGAAGAAACTGACTTTTTCAGAGGAAGTCTGAAGAAACTTCAACATTTTCTGAGGAATTCTCAAAAAACTTTAACATTTCTGAGAAATCTCAGGACTAATCTGTGGACAGCCCAGACGGAGACGGACGTAATCGCCATTACATAGGTTCGCATAATGCTTCACATGCGAACCAAAAACAGTTTAGGTATTTAAATATACAGTATATGAATGAAAAAAAAAAGGAATGACTAGCTAAAAAGCTTAAACAAAGATAGTAAAAAATACAGTGGGTAGACACAGGATAAAGTTGAAGCTTATCAAATTCTGACTATTGTAACTAAATCAATCAGAATACAAAAAAAGATAAAGTATGACTGTCAAATATGATAATAATGATGGATGCAGACTACAGTATTTTTTTGTTTTGTACATGATTCTCCCTGACAGAAACTCAGCAAGACTCCTATACGGAGAATAGACGCCAAGCTATAGCCTGCATAGCAGATTCAAATTTCGTGCAACCGGGACTAAAGTGGATGAACCCTGGGTTTTTACTCTACTCTTTCGAGAAGTGTTTAGAGAACCAGGTGGGGTGTGACTGTCCTACCATTGGAACCAACGACTTAACATCCCCTCCGAAGGACGGCGAGTGCCATTCAACTATTGCCACTTCTCCAGCTGATTGAGGAGTAGGAGCTGCAAACAATGTACTTCCACTTTGATGACCGATGTATCTGTCTGTATAGCTGTGGAAAAACGGGTTAGACCTGTCCCAACATCTCAGTCGTGCGCTCTACTAACTGAGCTACCTAACTCCTCAAGTTGAACAAAAAAATTATTCTATTTTTTCACTTTTGTGACTTACAATATTGCATCATCTCCTGAAAATTCTTATAAAAAACAGTTGTGGGACATCTATCAGTATATAGAGAGATCATGTTGTGATATTGATTCAACCATTTCCATACTAAGCAAGCCATCCATCCCTTTATTTTCCATGTTCACAGTGTGCACAGAAATGTCCTAAAACTGTATGCAAAGAAACTAGCCTTCTGTGTGTATTTCTATATCCCACAAGAGTAGATAAAAAACTTGTGGGAAAAATTGTGGGACAAAACTTATAAGGGGAGGGTGCCACAGCAGAAATTTAAGTACAGTCATTCACATTGAATTGTCACACAGTGGCATAGCCAGAGGGGGGATGAGGGGGCGATCGCCCTCCCCAATATGATAATCCGTCAATTCAGATTTTAATCCGTCGGTTAAGATTGGTGCCGTCGGATAAGATTGGTGCCGTCGGTTCAGCAAGCTTTGACATATCAGGTGCTTATTATGTTTTTAGATTTCAAACTGTCAAAAGAGCAATTTTTCAGAAAAAGGCTTCTTCGGTAATAATAAATTAAACATTGTGCAATTTTGTAATTAAATACATGAACTAAGACACACAGAGAGAGAGAGAGAGGGAAATGGGGAGAGAGAGGCAGGTGTATGTCTAAGTGCACATGATACAGAACAGGTTCATTTTAAAAGTTTGACAACATTTACACAAGTTTATAGAAAATTATTGAAAATCTTCCTTTTGGACAACCCATTTTTTTTAAAGAGTGACAATAAACTTAACCAAGTACAAATGTAAACAATAAAACATCAAATTTCCACATTATACATTTTCATGATTTTGTGTTTTGTATATCATGTGGTGTATTATAACTCTGTTTGACATGAATTTTGACTTGTATAATACACCTTCTCACTATGCATTGTGACACACCTTTTTGCCCTTGAAATGTCAGTTTTGCTAGAGCTTCCGGGGTTCCAGGGGCCCTTAAGCGGGCCCCTGGACCCCATGCCGACAAGTCGAGCAACACTGCTAAATATCATGTTGATTCAATTCAATTCCCAGCACACATTGCATACCCAAGCTGGACAACAAATTTTATTCTATTTTTTCACTTTTGTGACTTATTGCATCATCTCCTGATATTCTTATGAAAAACTGTTGTGGGACATCCCACAACTGTAACTCACACAGGAAATTGACCTACAAGTGTTGGCGATGCAAGCACAGACACACAAACACACGGACAAATGCAATAAGCACCAAATTTTGTCCTGTTCCCTGTAGTACCATTGGTCCAATGCCAGCTGTGTTAGTAATGCTGCTTTTGGTGATGGCTGGCCGTCTGAGGGTACTACAAAATCCTATACCCTCCTGTACTGTTTTAAGCGAGGTGTTAAAATAACAGAAAAATTTCACTTTTATGATCTTTATGAAAGCTAAACCATTTAACTTTTTTTTTGCCCACAATGATTAGAATCGATGTTTAAAGCCCAGTTATGTCTTCAAATACTGCTTTTTAAGGTAATTCTAGTTACTTTTATCAAAGTATTTTGGACTACTTTTCTTTCCGTAAAAATTGTCTGACGAGCTCTCCAGAGTACAGTCAAAGTTCAAAACACTGCCATCGCCATCGAGGCTATGACATTTTGGCGGAGGTAATATGTTTTAGATTATTTGAGGAAAAAATTAAGATAATACTTATAAAGTACAATAATTGTAATAATATAATCTAAACATTCATTGATGTTTTATTTATTTGTTTTCGCACACAATTTTTTTACCAAAACTATTCAACAAAATTATATGGCCCAAAAAAATTAATGTTGTCAGCAAAAAATCCACCTGCAGTTTATTGGAACATCCTAAAACTTATTTGCGGACAATGAATAATTAATCACAAACGCGGTGACTAAGAAAATGGCAACTAAAATATGAATCTCGGAGAGCTTTATCCCGTCGTGGTGCTGTATAGGTAAAGATTGAGGAAAAGTTTTTTGAAAAAGTGTACTATTTAGACTAATTGATATAGGAATATCCAAAAAGGAAGTTATTTTTCAATCATCAATTTTCTACGTGTGAATTTTAAAAACATAGGAATTGCACCTAATCTATAACAACCCTAGTGTAGGAGGTATTGACAGTTATTAGGCTATACAAAAGTGACTACAATATCTCATTCCCACATAGGCCTAACGTTAGGCCAATATGTGGGTGATGAGATAAAAATGTCTTTTTTTAATAATGTAAGTGTGCTATGATGTTACACTTAAGTCATAAGCTGTAACGTCTAGCTGTGGATGGTGTCAATTCAAAGCAAAACAAAATCTCAAGTTCCCAATGACCCACAATAAAGTAAACACTGACAGATAATATCAACACCGTCATCGCAAAAATTTCGCGGAACCACTATTTAATATACAAACTTTAAGAAGCAATGTGACTAGTACTTATCACGAAAAACAACTTCAGAATTAGGCCTTTCATTTTTTCAAAAATCATTTTTCAATAATACCTTACCACAACAGTATCCCTGATTAGACCCAGTAGTAGATGATATTCTGTCCGTGCAGTGTAATGTAAGTGTAAGTGAAACGTTAGACCTAGTCCCCGGGGACTGGTTGTCTTAAAAAAAAAAAAATGTTCGTCATAAATGATTTGGCGCTCTTTAACTTGTGTGGATTTAATGGTGCAGCGGTTCCCCATCCTTCTTCCACATTCACAATAGTATGCTCCGGCTAACGTTCAATGTTGGTGTGTAGCAATGTTTTCACCCTAACCCTTGCCATTACTTAGACGCTCTTCAACTTCGTTCCCTTCCGCCTCAATCAAGGGCGGCGGAAGACGTTTGAATCTGTGGCCCTAAGAGTGAAATTTGGGGTATTTTGCGTGATGTTTGTGTTAATTTCTTAAATCTGTCAATAAAAAGATCAATTATAATCAGATAATAATGGGACTTTAATATATTTTCATATCTTAAATAATACTTTTTTATATATGTAAAGGGGCACCTTTTAATCTTTACAAAGAAGGTGGGGGAGAGCACGTCAGTTTATGTCATGACAATAGCCCGGGTCCAGGTAGTAAGTTTTGCCCTGTATGGCCCATTATTATGATACCCCACTAGTAACAAACTAATGCCAAGTTTGCGGTGGCTTGCACACTTTAGAAAGGCCAAATAGTTTTTACAAATTATAGGCTAGGAAACTAAAGGCATAGGCAGAGGTGAAGGCTTTTTATGCATGAAAAATTTAATATATAGGGCTGTTGGGCCACAACTTTGTCTTCGGGGAAACTTCAGAATAGTGTATACGCGCGAAGCGTATGGAATCTCACAATCTAGCCTTTTTAGGGCGATATTTGTGTTACTTTCGTCAGTGAAAAGATCAGATATATAGTTTTGAAAAAAAGTTGTTTAATGTTTGAAAATTCCTTCTTTATACTGCTAAAAAGACACTTATCCTTTTTAAAAAAGCACCTTTCCTTCTGATTAAGGGCATTTTCCCTCAGAAAAAGGGAACTTTCCTTCTCTGTAGAAGGGCACCTTTTAAACTTTTGAGAAAAATGGAGGCATGTTCCCACTGTGCCCCCGGTTCCGACATATATGCCCTCCACACACACACACACAATAGTATACTTTCGGGAAAAGTTACCCTCGGGCTAACGTTGTTGCCCCCACCCAACCCCAACCCCCCTCCAATAAAAACCAGACCCTCCTATGCATGTAGTGTAGTATGTCGGAGTGCTCATATACCGAATCGCGCAGCTCTCCAAATTAAGTGTGTCAATCTTGCAGGATATAGGACAATGGGAATTAGGAAACGAATTGTGGATAAATCATTTTTCCTTATGATTTCAGTCGAAAAATAAGAAGACAATGGCAAAACGTTTAACCTAATTTCTTTTTTGGATCAGTCAATCAGCTCTATCGCCAGTTGTAAGAGTTTCAAGCATTAATTTTAATCCCTTCGTATGATCACCCAACCCGATAGTCATGCCTAATGAACATTGTCGTAACATACGTGCAGTTGAGTCAGCATATCTTTTGAGCATCCGAATTCAAGTCTGTACGAGATTTATAGAGTCGGACCCAGCCACCGAAAAGGGATAAGAGTAAAAGCAAGGAAACAGTCATACTTTGTCAAATGATTTTTGTGAGACACTGGCCTCAATCAGATTAGTAGTATTTGAATACAGAAAGTACCCCAGCACTTTGCATTTAAAACTTTCTGTCTGATTGTCCCCCCACTTTTTCAAACAAATTGTCACAAATTTGGATAATCTTTGTTTTTTTTTTATCTGTTTTGCTTTAATTTTTTTTTCTTCTTTAGAAGAGGGCTAACTTACAACACTACGTCTTGGGAGTGGGATCTAGAACATTCTCGGACCCCTCAATTTTTAATGCCACTAAATGCGACGTTTTTTTTTTTCCTCAATAAATTGTCGAAAAGCAATTCCTTTCAAACGGATTTTCCCATACTTAAATTCTATGAACACAGCTTGAAAGTTTGAAAGATCGTGATTTACCTAAGAATCATTTCTTTGTACTTTAGATAAAAGTTGAATGGTTGAAAGAACTTTCAACTTGAAGTGAAGAGATTGATGAGGAAGAAATACTGCAGTACTATTCGTAGAATCAGGTTTTAACTTTTTCAACATATATGGTATATACAGGGTCGTCTTAAGAATAATTGAGGCCCTGGTACCGGGACCCTAAACGAATTCCCCCTCCCCCCTTCCCCCTCCGGGACGTGTTCAGCTCTCGTCACCAGACGGGGAACTACAGAAAATTGTTTTGTTAGTCTTATTTACCAAGTTAATGAAGAAATAATAAAGAAAAAAAAGGTTTTAACTTTTTCAACATTTGTGGTATATACAGGGCCGTCTTAAGAATACTTTAGGCCCTGGTACTATTCAGCTTTCGGCGCCAGACCCAACAGAAAATTGTTTTGTTAACGACCCATTTGTAGTACAGGGCCCTTAAGAATACTTTAGGCCCTGGTACCGGGACCCCCCACCCCCCCCCCCTTCCCTCTCTCTCCATTTCCCCCTTTGGGACGTATTCAGCTTTCGGCGCCAGACGGGGGAACAACAGAAAATTGTTTTGTTAGTCTTATTTACCAAATTAATGAAGAAATGTGATGATAGTAACCCAAAGTAAAGCTATCAACGGAGAGTCAATCTGTGGGCAGGAGGAGAAATGAGGGGGGGGGGGAGGGGAGGGGTGGGGGAAATACATTTCTTAGTGACAAATGGCAAATTGCCTTCGTTCTGTTGGAAATTGTTGCTATATAGCCGGGAAGTCCCTTCAGTTTTTTGGAATTTTTTCTTCAATTTATGAAAAACATTTCTTCATTTTTCGACTTTTTGACTTAAAATTTATTGATTTATTCTTTTTCGGGTGGGGAGTGGGGATTTCTGCCAGTCTTTAGGGAACTTTGGCCTTTTTTGGAATTTTTTTAAGCTTTTGGTCAGCCTGTCGCAGGAAATTTTGATCCGATTCCTGAAAGTGTTGCTCAACTTGGGGGAAAAATGTTTTTTCAGTCACCAGGAAATTTTGTGCTTTTCTGGAAATTTTGATCAGCTTTTGCTTAGTTTGCAGGAATTTTGAATTGAACGTTTTCACCATTTTTCGGAAAATGTTACCAAAATATTCAATAATTTTACAATATTTTTCAATTTTATGTTATAACTTCCCAATTTCACCTGCCAAGTGGGAAGTATGTGACGTAATGGGAAGGTCACAGAAACAGATTTCCAAATACTTTCATTTATTTGCATGTTTGTTATGAAATAAAATCTAAATACACATTTCTATATGCGGCGAAAATAAAAAATATATATATATATATATATATATATATATATATATATATATATATATATATATATATATATATATATATATATATATATATATATATATATATATATATATATATATATATATATATATATATATATATATATATATATATATATATATATATATATATATATATATATATTTATATATATATATATATATATATATATAAATATATAATATATATATATATATATATATATATATATATATATATATATATATATATATATATATATATATATATATATATATAATATATATATATATATATATATATATATATATATATATATATATATATATATATATATATATATATATATATATATATATATATATATATATATATATATATATATATATATATATATATATATATATATCATCCCCAGATATATGTGTATGTGGGTGATGAGATAAATATCAAGGTCTACCAGATATTAATTTGCAGGTTAGTTATTGTTGCCTCTACGCATAAGCGGAATTTTGGGTGTGGGGTGGGGATAGGATGAGGGTGGGGTGGGGTGGGTGGGGTGGGGAGTGACTTACCCGCCAGCTTATTACCTTATCGCAACATATAGTATATATGGCGATAAGGTATTGTATTCACTTGTGTGTGGACAGGGGTGGGGGGGGGGGCGTAGTGGGTGTGTGGGTTGGTGAGGGTGTGGGTTGGTGGTTGGTGGCTTGGTGTCTGGGTTTTGGGGGGTTGGTAGGGTGTGAGTGTACAAAATATTGTGTCGCGTTTCCTGAGAAAACAGTAACAGCTATCAAGTTGAAACTTGGTGGGGTGGTATGGGACGATGTAAACTTATGACCGGCAAAAAATGGGTCATGTACCTTAAAGGTGAAAGGTCAGAAGTCAAGTAATTGTTTAGAAATTGTAAATTTTGTGTCGTGCTTCCTGGAAAAAACGTAAGTGATATTATGTTGGTATTTGGTGGGGTGAAAGGTGATATAGGGTTGTGTCCCGAACGAAATGGACATGTCAATTAAAGGTCGAAGGTCAGAGGTCAAATAGTTGATTAACAATGGTAAAATTTGGTCGGTCGCATGTTATGGAAAAAACCATAAGAACAATTGGGTTGTTACTTGGTAGGTTGGTAAAGATGACTAAAAGTTGTGTCTTGGGAAAATGTGACATGTCGCTTAAAGGGCAGTGGTCAAATAACAATGATAAATTATGTGTTACGGTTCTTTGGAAAAGTGTAATTGCAATTGTATTGTTCCTTGTTGGCCGAGATCGTGAAAGCCATTACTTGTTGGTGGTGGGTGATAAAGGGTTATGTCCTACGTATATAAGGATATTATGTCACTTAAAGGTCAAAGGTCATGGGTCAAATAAATGATTAAAAATAGCAAATTACCCGTCGCCTTCCTGTGAGTAAACCGTAACTGAAATTGAGTTGGTACTTGGTGGGTTGATGGAAGGTAATGTAGGGTTGTATCCTGTACAACATGAGACATGACACTTAAAGGTCAAAGGTCAGAGATCAAATAATTGATTTAAAATAATGGTCAATTTTGGTCTGCCGTGTGGTGTGTGAAAACCGTACGTGCAATTGAGATGTTACTTGTTAGATTGATGCAGGACGATGCAAAGTTGCGTCTCGAAAAAGGTGTGACATGTCGCCCAAAGGTCAAAGGCCAGAGGTCAATTAATGATGGTGATTTTTGACTTTGTGTTGCATTTCGTTGAAAAGGGGAATTATTTTTGTAATGATACTTGGTGGGTTAATAGAGGTTGTTTCCTAGTGGGTTGGTTGCAAGGGTCATGCAGGGTTGTCCCACACATAATGGGATATGCCAGTTGAAAGTCAGAGGTCAAATAAATGATTAAACGTAGTAATTATTTTGTCACGCTCACTGGGAAAACCATAGGTTACATAAACCTACAGTTAATTGGTACTTAATGTAAGGTGACGTGGGTTGTGTTCTGTCCCGCACAAAATGGGACATGTCCAGGAACATTGGGTCCAGGTTGATGAAATGAAGAAAATTTGAAATTATAATGTTAAAATCTACTCACACAATAATTTGGGTTACCATTTCTAAATATGCAGAGAAGATATTTTTCTGCAAATTGAGACAATTCAAGCAAACTTGTAGGTTTATGGGCGAAGCCTTAGAAGCTTGGGTCCAGGGATGAAACTGCGGAAGCTCTGAAGGTTTCTTGATTTTGATGCCACAATGGTTTATAATCAACATAAATTTTCAAAATGTAAATGATGAAAAGAAGACAATTTCAAATTCTAATGTTAATATCTACTGGAATAAAAATTACCATTTCTAATAGGCAGAGGAGAAATTGTGGGACTCATGGAGGAAGCCTTGGAAGGGGTCCAGGCAGCCAGGGGAGAAGGAGATAAATAAACAGGTTGGGTCAGATTTTTCCTATCTATTTTTTTAATTCTGAAAACCTTAGCTGTTGT
>JAIGNY010002621.1:3092500-3267500 GCA_020152595.1 Chiridota heheva | reverse complement strand
TCTTAAACAAAAAAATTAAAATGTATTGACTGCAGTTGGTGATTTATTCAATTATATTAGTTGAGGTTGCAAATACACAGTTGTTTTAAATTTTACCATGGCTTTCATTATAATTTTTTCCCCCTTTTCCCTCATACAGGCAAAAAAAGCTTTGAACATTTTTGCAGCCTGGAATAAATTTCAAAGGAATATTAAGAATCTTGTAGTTTTTAGGGGTTTCATGGCCAGAGGTGATAAAGATTTAAAGAAAGAAGCAAAAAGTTAACAAACTTGGTTGCAGTGTGGCCTATAAACTGATTATCATTTCCTTTAAAAGAGTAAGTTGTTAAAGCTGTAGGCTTTGTCCACTGGTCCCCTACCAGAGCATTGAGCTTAGACAGTTATGCACAGAGATTGCGTTATAATTTTTTGTCTGGCGAATTTGGTTGCAACAAGCCCTTAAATTTTGGCGTATTTTGTAAATTTGCGGTCGTATTTTGTGAATTTGCAATTGTATGTACAGGGCACTGCACAATGTTGGGTCACTGCACACTAGCGAAGTTTGCAATCTAATTGTTAACACACACACTTGTGTAGGCCTGCCCTGCTAAAGTGAACAGAAATTGCGCTTGAAATACTAAAAACAACAAAAATTGGACTATTATTATCATAAAAAAATATTAAGAAAAAGTTTATACCCAATCCTTATATAATGTTGATTGTTGAATTATAAAATTTGGGCTAATAATCCCAAAATTAACTAGAAAAAACTTTTGTTTATCGTATCGAAACTTTCAAAAGGTTTTAGTGAACTTTGGCCAATTGTCAACAATAATATACTATTCAGATCTCGAACACGCCTACTTTTTTACAGTGTAGTAACTTTGACTTCAGTGATCACTTCACAGATATACGATCTACACAATACAGGAGGAAAGTAGAATCCTAGCTAATAATATTGTTGACAATTGACAGCCTGCATTCAAAACAGCATCAAACTTTTTTTAATTTTATTTTTACACTGTACAGTACATACATCATGCATAGGGCCTATGTACTAGCCTATGTGTTTATGTACAGTACTACGGGCATGTTGAATCATTCAGCCGCTAGTCTCGTAGTTAAGTCATTTTCTTTTTATTAAGGCCTAATTCAAAATCATTTTTGTGTGCAAATAAACCTTTGAATTGCATAAGAGTGGTGCATAAAATTTCACATGCTATGTTAAATTCTTACGACGCAGGTACTACCTGTATCGTAAGAAATTTCAGCAATGGCATAATATACGACAAATTTGTCGTTAACGCGATCTCTGATCATGCACCTGTAGTGACACTTAGCCCAGATACAAATTATGATCTGTACTCCTGAGTCCTCTCCCAGCAGTTGTTTAAATTTGAATTTCTTAAATATTAAATTACTTCTCTGTCAAGTGTACATGAAGCATGACCATTTGAAATATCATTATCAAGGAACCAAAAACAATTAAGGAACTAAAAACAATAAGAATCTACAGTAGAAACAATTTTCTTTTAGACTGAGACCTACTGTAAATGAAATGTACATTGTGTCAGACTATGGTATTGTAGATGATCGAGATTGAAGATAGCCTTTGTACATTTGAATTTATCTAAGATTAAGCAGATACCAACAGTTCTAACCCATTGGTGCACTGTTTTGTTATGTAAATTTAAAGACTTGAGTATAATTGACGTGGCATTACATACACCTTTGTACTTAGAGTTTCTTTTCTCAATCTCTTCGCTGTGTTGATGATATTAAAATCGTTATTGTCTACAGCATTATTAATTTGCTATTTCAGGCTGTTCAGTGAGACATAGATCTCTGATTCTCATTATAACTCTTATCTTAAATCCCAGCTCTGAAATGATACAGCACACTGTTTTCATGAGTGTATATTTCCTCCATTTGCCTCTTTATACATTAACATGCAATTGTGCCCAAGGCACATTTAATAGTACATGATTTTCTAGCATTGTAGTAGTTGTGTTGTGCTCATAGTGTACGTGGGAAAAAACAACAATCACTCAAAATATATTTCTGAGAAATTCCATCTCAAAAACATAAGGTTCAAGTATTAATTACGTGTAGGTTCAGATTTACAATTATATATTGCACATGTATTTGTAAAATATTTTAGTACAGTGCTAACACTGCTAAGTTTAAATAATATGTCATTGCTGAATTCTGGAGTGAGTATGTATGTTTAGGCCTATAAGTGTTTGACTTCTACATGTATGTGCATTTAGTTAGTATCTGCATTTTTCAAATAGACATTTGCTGAAGCAGGGATATCCCTGGTAGAAGTAATAAGCCAAAGAGTAAAAGCTTTCTGGCTTTGCTCTCTAGTATGTCTCCAACAAGTGCTCCACAACTGGTGAATATAACGGCCCGCCTATACGTTTATATTCCAGTGGTAAATTTTTCAGGAGGTTAAACCCCAAATGAAACCAAACCCTGAATACATTATGTTATAAACTGCACATGCACAGTATTGTACAAGTACAGTAGGTGCTTGTAAAAAGACAAAATGATGAAATTGTGCCAGCATTAAGATACTGTACAGACCCTTGGCTTGATTTAAAAATGGGACAGGGTGCTAGAATTGTTAAACGGCACATTAATGCGCACGCAAAGCGCTGAATCTTTTCAGCATGTAGTCCAGGGGCCCCCTTAAGGCTCAATCCCCTGGTGAAGAAGCTCTGGGATTTTAGCTATCACACATCTCAGAATTAATATTCTGACCAATAAGGACGAGTCATTAGCCAAACAGGACAATTGCTTATTATGATTATGCTAACATTATGTATCCATGTAAGCTATTTCATTGATAAGGCTAATTAAGATGATTAAGTTTATAAAAAAAAATACATATAAAAAAAAAACAATACAGTATATATATTTCATTCTCATGAGGCGCAGGGCGGACCTCCAGTAGTGAAGGGCGGGCCCATGTAGGGGCATTTTGGGCCGCCCCTGTGAAACAGCAAAGCTAGGGATCTGCTGTACTTCGACTGTACAGTAATTATGTATATTTTGCAGGTCTTGATAGTTTGTGCATGTACTGTACAGAAGCTTGTATTAAGTTCCTGGTGTGAGTCCATTTATTTCATTAAATATTTAAAAGTGTGGTACTTCCACGAAAGTTGCTGGTAGCTAAAATGAAATAACCTTTTTTAAAGTGTAGGGTTTGTTGTACAATTTCTGTGAAATTAGAAGGAATGATGAATGACATGTTTGTGTGATTGAATGCTCTTTCTGACGTCAATTTGTGACTGGCATACAAAATATTACTACAGTATGGAAACAGTTTTGTAATGATCTCTAACCAGCGAAATGTTTAACATTCCCTATGAATTTTGTTTTCTTTTGTTGGTCTTATGTGTAAAAATACAGCCAGATTTTTGTTATGCTGTACAAAATATTTTTTAAACCTGGATGTTTTTTGTGTAGATTAAGTCAGAAGGTTTTAGTAACTTATATGTAAGTGAGGTTCTTACAGTATATGCCACTGAAAATCCTCAAGATTATAAAATTATTTCTGATGACAATTTGTCTCTGGCAGGCGAAAGATTACTCTGGACTGTATAGGCCTATAGCTACATGTATAGTTTTTAAAGTCTTTGTGATGTACATGTATCATTACACTTTATTATTTGTGTGAGAATTGATATGAAATGAAATTAATTGCAATTGTTTCTGAACAGCAAACATTTTATACAATACCGTTTAAGTTGCATATCCACATGTATACTGTATTTGAGGTTTTAGCAGTAGTAGAATATAAATGCAACCATAATTATTACTGTAATACTGTAGGTTAAGGCTGGACATACAGTACTGTATATGCATGTACTGTATTCATAATCATTCCAGGGGTCGAAATTCAAATTTTTCGCTACTGTTCCATGGAAGAGTACTTTCTCAAATAATACTGTTCAGGATCAGATTTCACTGTTCTAACTTTTTTGCCATTAATGGAACAAATTATTTTCTTCAAAATGGGCTTAATTTACAACTACTTTATTGGTTAATGTGTGCAAATACTGTATGTATGTCGGTTATTAGTATTTATACAGTCATACACATGCAAGCAGCCTTGCATATTCATGATTAATTGTTCTGACAATTGCAGGCTTTTTTTCATTTTTTATAATGATGTTTTTTTGACAACATTAACCAAATTTTGAGCAGAAATCAAGTTATTGATGATTGATGTCACATGTCTGTGAAAAACAAAATTCACTGTTCCTGCAAAAGCACTGCTCTTGGAAAAGTGGAAATTCGACCCATGCATCCCTGTAAAAAGATGAGTGGTTATGGAAGAGAAAATATCATCTACTGTACATTCTTGAAAAATGAGTACACATTCTGAAAAGTCTTATTGTATGATACTAGGAAACAATGAACATTCCAAGCAGCAAATCTCCTTTGAAGTGTCATGGTCACTGTCTAATTGTGATAATTGAATGCTTTTATACTTGACTGTCCAGGGTTAGTATTCTTACTGTACATTACTTTCATCACTTAATTTCATCAACGTCTGAAAGAAATTTTACCAGCTCTCAAGGAAACTGTTTGCCTAGCAAATAGGAACTGAAGTTGCTGGGGGCTATCGTAGATGTGTAAGAAGATTTGTGTACCTTTAAACAACTTGTGTCTTTGCTTCCCGCAAATTTGAACTACTGCATACAGTAAACTACTACTCAGAATACTACCACATTCATGATAGTATTTTAAGTTTAGTTAGACTGTACTGTACAACACTCTTTGCTTTGGCTATATGGTGAATATGCACATTTCTTACTGTACTGTACTATATTCAGGGGCATAATAACCAGGATGTGAAATTTTGGCTTTTGGAAGGGCCAACTGAATTTGTTTTTAATCACACAACAACATAGATGGATCTTTTATGTAACCCCCCCACCTGTCCGTAAAAGGAAAACAGCTAATTTAAGGAACTTCAGATTTTTAAAGTATTCAGTGCTGTAAATGTGTAAAGCGCTTACACCTTATTTAAACTTAGATTCCCTGTAAAGAGCTCAACCATATCACACAGGAATATCAGCTACGAAAGGGCTGTATCCTGTCATTAGCAATAATACAATATCAGAATGTACAGGGAATGTGACTCATCAAAATAAAACAATTGATAATGCTGAACATCAGTAATATACACCATACATACATCAACGTTGAAATGAAGATGAAAATGATGAATGAAATGAAGGGTAAAAAGCTTGGGTAAGGCAAATGCAAAAAAGCAGATTGTTTCCTGAATTCCAGTTACATATGGACTAATCTGATAATATTCTGACTGTAGTATATGATATAGCCACTTCATGGCTGCTACACACGGTCAGGCATCGCTATATATTTTTTTTACGTTGAAACTACTGCATTGGTTTAACATAGAAGCGCAGATGAATTTCAACTACGCGCTAGATTAACTAGGCCTTTCCACATTGATCTCAGGTCAACTTTTAACAATGCCTTTTATCGTCATGGATGACTTTTACGTTATACAAATAAATACATATTTAGTAATACTATAATGAGCCGTTCACTTACATTTTGGGCATGAGCTTAATCAAGTAAACTATGAAAAGTTGCGTTTTGTGCAAAAACCTTCACTACTGACGTACCTTTCGAACAGCGCCTAGGTGGATGTACCTGATTAGTTTAAAAGCTGTCGAACAAAGGAGTGTCAGTGAAGTCAACATGTGTATATCACTGAATCAAACACTGTGTGCATATGCGAATCATAATTATTTACAGTAGCATAGATGGTAAAGCAGCAAAACACGTCTAAAGCTTGTAAATATGGCGTGACAATTAAACAATATCTTATTTACACCTGAAAATTACAAATGTAAAATGGGTCAATGTGTTGTTGTTTACTTTGTATTTCTTAGTCTAAATTCTTGGGGGTTACGTTTATCAAGTTATATGCTGCAAGCCTGCTACACATGCAGTTCTTCCCCCTTCTCTTGTCCTATAATTCGTCATTATTCATGAGATGTTTTAAATTTTAATCAGAATATTGAAAATTTAAAAAAATGGTGTATATTTAGACTTCATTTAATTATAGGCCTATATGTGTATAAGAGGAATATCATTGATCTTATCATAGACAAGATTAGGAGGTACAAGGGACCATTCCCCATTCCACCTTTTCCATATTTGTATTCTGACTTTATATTTTGGTTTTATGGTTCAGAATTGACTGCCTTGATGTGCAAATTTGGGATCAGGTGTTTAAATAGGCATGTATATAGAGTTGTTTCACCCATTGTTTTGTTATCCTCTGCCAAAATTATTTTTTTAGGGAGCACTGAAATTCTGATGAAGAGTTTGTGGATCTTGAACCCTAAACTCAATCCACATCTACTGTAAAGACATTCTCAATTATATCATCAATGACAAAAAATTAGGATTGAAATTAATTTAAAGAGTTACATACATGTAACTGTAAGCTCTTCCCATTAAATCATACTCACACTTGTTCAACCATAACATAGCATTACAAATAGTGCATTTGACTTTGTAGGGGCAGTTTATCATTTAGCTAATACTGAAATCTGAATGTCGCTTGTTTTTTTACCCTGCCAGCCAGCCAGCTGCCCAAAGCATTACGTTTTATCAGTGTTTGCAGAAATTTCAGTTAGACTTTGGCATATGGAGTATTTGTGTACTGTATCTTTGAGTTAGTTTGTATGCACTTTTTCTTACATGTATAGAGATAGAATAGAATTATAATTTTCTGCTAAAAAGTTGAGTACCATGACTGTTATTGTTTGCTATGCAAAATGCTGTAGCCTACTGTACAGTATGTGGTATGTTCTTTTGTATAAGTGTCCATTTTTAGTTTCCTTGACAAAGAAACAAGGACAGCTGCTCTGCTATAAATATGGTCACTACAAACTAACTGCTGTAATGGGGTCATGAAAAGTATAAAGGCTTTGTTTGAAAAAAGTTTTGTAGCTGTGGCAAATACTTATCTCCTGGACTGAATGCCGTAGGTCATTAGTTTCTTGTATGGTTTAAAAGCTACCTTTTCTTTAAAAAAAAAAAAAGAAACTGTTTCTAATGGCTTTCTGGTTGTAGCGTTCCAAATGTTCAATGCTTAAATTCAAATAAAGAGTTTTTACTACAACCAACCATGTTTTAATCTTAATTTTAAATACAAGAGGGGGTACAATATTAATAACCAAATCTTACTGTACTGTACATCAATACTTTACTGTATGTGACTGAGTTTTTAAAAACATTTCATTTTCCATATATATCCTTGTTGTAATATATCACCACCTGTTCTGTTCCATATACTTAAGCAGCTTCACTTTATTGCCTCAGAAATCTCAGCCTACATAAGATCTCATTATAAATTTACACATTATGTCAAGTCTCACCTGGTCAATTTATTATTCATAGGTTCAGAATTCCCACAGCTGTATTTTTGACACCTCCCTCTTGTCCCCTTCTCTTGTGTATAACACATAATGTGTGTTGGTTGTATCATTTGGTTTACGTGTTTAATCAATTGCTATTAAACCCGTTCAAGCTCATTGCTGCAAGCCAAGCATTACAATACTGAACGATCTCTATTGTAAATTGACATAATGAAGATTCTGTAGCAATGAGCAATAAACACCTAATTGATTTTTAGATCATTGGCACTGCACCACGTTCCTTTGCCAAAGTAGTACTTGTATTTCTGATTTGAAATCTTAAGAGCTTGTTTACAACTAAGATTTTCTGGAGTGATAAGGAGTTATTATTTATTTTTGATTTCTGTGATAAATGATTTGTATCTCTCCTGAATGGTATTTGACTAAAACTCCGCCTGTGATACAAGTGTCATGAACAGGTTTATCTTGAGCACATGTTCATTTGCTCTTCTGGTAAATGAAACACCATCCGAGGGAAGGTTGTTGTTTTGGCAATGTATAGAGTTGTGATGCAAAGATATGACCCACTAGGGAATTTGGCATCTTGCCTCCATATGATCATAAACGTATGACCAAATTTTATGAAAGGAATGATTTATGATAATGAAGCTATCTTGATGTGTTAGTTATTAAATAATTATTACACTTTATTTCTAGATATATTTTTCTCCTTCTTATTTATTTAAAAATTCACCACCTGGTTAGTGGTGGCGCCAGGATTTTAGTCATGGGGAGGAGGGGGAGACAGGGGAAATGCCTCTCATGGTAGGCAAAATCCTATAAATCAGACAAAATATGTCACTTTACAAAAATTCTGGGGGGAAAAATAAGGGGGGGGGGACAATCTCGTGGCAACCCTTGACAATTCCTGTCGCCATGGTCACCATAGCGATGAAAACTTATTTTGGCGACCACAAAATTGAAACATGTACTGAAAATATTTCAACAGCATGAAATACCTTGAGGCCTATTTTTATATCCCACCAAAATTACTGGCAATCCTAATACCAACTTTTTACACAGTAACTTTGTCTCCACAAGTCCCATGGCACTGATAAAATATGTATGATATAAAATCACTGAGCAACAGTATATGATGGAAAATGATCATATATTGTTTGCTTTGTTGATCAGTCTTTATCGTTCGATAATTGTTTTGTGCATTTTGGAATTTAAAAAGAGTTGTCATTAAAGGTATGAAGTTAAATTATTCATGCAGGAAAATCATGAAGCCTGGGATTTTTTATTCCAAATTATAATTTAAAACAGGTTTTTGTTCTGGCCCGGCAAGTAACTTAACAATTTTGGCGATGAAAATTTTGAAAATGAGAGAACATGGTTGCCAGTTTTTTCTAGGTTGGCGACCACAAAGCAAGCGCAATTGTTGATGGTTGCTAGTAGGCTAGTAGGAGGAAAAGGAGGGGGTGGAATTTGTGGTGGAAGGGGGAAAATCCCATCTCCCCGTAGCACCGCCATTGATCCTGACCCTCCTTAAGCTACGTACACCACTGAAAACATATTTTCACAGGTCAATATAATAATATTGAGGTAAAGTACAGTAGTGCTATAATTCTTTGTGGAGAAGATTGTAAACTTAGGCTTAATCCCCTAAAAGTCATAACTTATATGTTACAATTTTTGGCATTGACTGCAATGCAGATTGCATTCAAATGTACTTTAAATAGCTGCACGAATGACATACATACATGCATCCTCACAATTCTGAGCCTAGAAAGTAAAAGACAAAATGTTTTATTTTATGTGGATGTGTGAAATCACACGTACCTTAATAATATATTGCGCATTGAATTGGTGAACCTCAAGGGTCATCCGTGAGTACAGTACAGAAGGATGATGCAGATAAAAAAAATACTTTGTAGGATTGTTTTTTGAAAAACCTAATGTAAAATCTAGTAAAGCCATTTTATAAAAACCTTTAGTATTTTTCAGATCAGGCATCTTCTCTTTGTTGTTAAAAGCTAAATTTTGTCAGTTTCGTGGTTTTATTCTCCAATGAAAGTGTCTTGTATAGTCATGTTACACAACATCATGTTTTTATGTAAGATTATAAAAAAGAATGGATTTATATGAGAGGGCTACTCTTGTGACGTCACAGATTTACATATTTTATCAAGAAGGAGATGTGACAATTTGAATTAGGAAGGTGGTAGCTCATTGATTGAATGTCAGTATTGTACTCAGAAGATGCTGCTTTCATTTGCGTTTCTGATTGCTTCAGTCCACTGTGCTGTGAATGTGTACTAGTCAGTCAGCTTGCTGGGGAGTAACCTGTGATTGACTTATTTCCCGTCAATGGGAATTAAGAACTGTCATCCCTGGGCACAAAGGAAACGGGATAAGAACCAGCTATAACCAGCTCTCATGGCATGGAAAAGTTTAACTTAAATTCGAATAGGTTTTGAGATACTAAATTTTAAACAGTTTTGATGAAGGCATTTACTTTCTTTTTGAAAATTAAATGATTGGTTTCTATGCGATCAACATCAGGAACTTATGATGGCGTGTATGTATGTATGTATGTATGTATGTGTAGGTGTATGTATGTGTAGGTGTATGTATGTGTGTGACTACCAGCTCATAAACGCGATATCTCAAGAACGATACACTGGATTCATGTCATATGTGGTACACAGATAGCCCATAGTCTGTAGATTGCCCTATTTTTTTTTTTTTTGTGATATCAGGCATAACAATGAATAGGCGGGGCTTAATGCAAAAATCTTGAAATGTTCATTTTTTGGTTTTGATGCGATAGCATCAGGAACCTATGCGGTCATGATGGCATATGTGTGTATGTGTGTGTGTATGTGTGTGATGCTGAGCTTGTAAACACGATATCTCAAGAACGGTAGAGTGGATTTATATCATATTTGGTACACAGATAGCCCATGTTCCGTAAATGTGCCTATTGTTTTTGGTGACGATGTCATGCATATTAATTAGTAGGCGTGGGCTTAATGTGAAAATCTTGAAATGCTCATATTTTAACAACCACATATCTGTTTTGTTTTATATTGGGTACAGTTTTAATGTTAGCTAGTGTGTACATGGTCATTGTATAAAAACTTTGAATTTCATTCATATGTGTAGAGAGCGGGGCTTAATATGATTTTGCTGAAAAGAGCTTGTAAACATGATATCTCAAGAATGATACAGTGGATTCATATCACATGTGGTACACATATAGCCCATGGTCCGTAGATGTGCCCTGTCAGTTTTGGTGGTGATATCATGCGTATTAATGAATAGGCAAGGCTTAATGTAAAAATCTGGAAATGCTCATATTTTAACAACCGCATATCTGTTTTGTTTCATATTAGATATAATTATGATGTTAGCTAATGTGTATGTTTTTAAAGTATAAAAACGTTGAAAGTCATAAATATGTGTAGTGGGTGGGATTTAATATGATTTAGTTGCAAAGAGATTGTTAACACTGTATCTTAAGAACAAACCGATTCATGCCATATTTGGTACACATATAGCCCATGGTCCGTAGATGTGCCATTGTTTGTGCTATTGTTTTTGATGGTGATATGCATATTAATGAGTGGGCGGGGCTTAATGTTAAAATCTTGAAATGCCCATATAGCATAGCATAGTTTAATTATATCAAGATGGCCATGGCCTTTGATAAACAGTTGTGAACTCACTGGTTGCAGACCCACCGGGAATCAAACCCAGGACGTGTAGGTGAGAGGACAAAGCACTAACCACTACACCACGGAGGTCTGTTAATTTTAACAATCACATGTCTGTTTTGTTTCAGGTTGGATATACAGTAATTATAATGTTAGCTAGTGTGTACATGATCATGATATAAAAACGATGAATTTCATTATCTGGTCTGTGCGAGGATGTGTCTGATTGGTTTTGGTAGTGATACCATGCATAATAATGAGTAGGCAAGGCATAATGTAAATTTATTTCAAATATGATACATGAGCAACCGCATGTCTGTTTGGCATCATACTTGCTATGATAATGTTGTTAATTATTGTGCACATGCTAGTGTTGTCAATAGGTACGTCTATTTTATTGATCTGCATGTTGGTCATGGCTTATTAATAAATATCACAGAACAAATATTTCATGATGTGCAATGACATGACAGTTAATACAAATTTTGGAAATTAATCGGCTTATGAAAAAGCATCGGAACCACAAAACCTTTTTGTTCTGGTTTTTCAGTTGCTGTAGAAGTAGCTGTTTCCTATAGGCTGTAGTTGTCTATGGATGTTTATAAATGAGATGAAGGGAGTTAGAAAATCAACAGAAAGCAACTTAATGCAGAAATGTGATTACTACATAGATAAGTTTCTTCTGACAATACCAGGCATGAAAGTAGCCCATTATTTTTTCCTGGACTATCTCTTCTTTATTCTGTAATTCCATGTACATTCTGAACATTGTAGGGCAATATTTGATTTCAGTGGCCTAATTAATCGTGAATGAGTTTATTTCGATGGATACCATTCCAATAAAATTTTCAGGTATTTCCATTTGCAGTTTTATCAAATATTGTTGGTCCATAGACAGAATAGTAAATATATGAAACATCATGATGAGGGTTTTGTAATTTAAGTCACCCTAATTTGCTCTACAATATTACAGTATCCATACCATATTTTAAGTATGACTAGCAATTTCTACATTTATAAGGTTACGATCCCTCCCATTTATTACTTTGTTATCATTACGATTTGACTGGAAACCTTGATTAAAGTTTTAGCTTAAAATTTCTGGCTTGATTGAAAGCTTAGAGACAAGCGCACCATGGGAAGAATTCATTTCAATTAAGTTTGCAATGTGATTTAACTGTTAAGGGAGATACCACCTGCAATAAATCACAGACCTATCTTTAGTAGAGATCTTACTCTTGAAATCTTCATTACAGAAATGGATTTTTCTCATCCAAATTTTATTGCTAATGTAGCATGACTTATTATGGTGACCTGGTCTGTGTATTACAGTTGAGGCTCAGCAATAAGGTTTTCTTTTGTTGTTTGACAGTACATGCTTGTGGGTGTTTTATCATTTCCAATCATTAGTATTTGTATACAGTATCTCTGCAACTTCAGTGAAGGGTTTGTATGATATCCCATGCATTTGTCTGTTTGTGTGTGTCATTATGTACATTTTTCTTTTACTTTTCATGCACAGTAGCTTACTAGGATATCAATTTAAAGAAGAATTTAGATGAAGAGTAACTGCCCATTATTAACTGCCCAATAAAAAAAGCTGTGTACTTGTTCTGTAGATTGTGATGGGGATTGAGGGGTTTGAGACAGATACTTTAAAAATAATACCATGGTTTTCACAAACCATCTTGTTTCTTAAAATAAAACCGGGACCATCACAAGATTTGTATGAGTAATCTTAGTATCATTGAAAGAGCTCGAATAGTTCTTTTAGAAAATATAATTTTTGGGTGGGGGTTCTGTTGAAGATTTTTGTGAAAAAATGGCTTGAAATAGTAAAGAAACAAAAAAGTCACAAAAATTAACGAAAAATTATTTCCATTTTTTGGAAACTTACCAAACTTCAAGATTGCACTTTTGTTTCAAAATCAAACACACAAGTTCTAAGACATGATAGTATTGATTTCTGGTCGAATTTTTATTATACCTATCTGTAATCTTTTTTTCTGATTAAATTTCTTTAATTTTTCATGAATTTATGCTATTTTTGACACTATTTTTAAAAGAATTGTTGTGTACCTAAACCATACATCGCACATGCTGTGTTCAACAGTCATTCGAAGCTGCTTTAAATTTTCTTTCATTTGGTATATAAATAAATGAAGACATATCCTCTCTATATTGACACATTCCTGTAAGAAATAAAATTCACTAAGCAGTAAATGATGACTTACGTAGTGTAGTGGTTATCAACTAGTGCTGTTGATTTGCAATTAATTCACTAAATGTTTAATCGCGAAATTTGCGAACATTTAAGCCAAAACAAAGCAACCAAGCTCACCCAAAACTCAGTAAAAATTTTTTTTTTTTTTTGTGGAACTGGTACAGTTCACACACACAAACATACCATACATTTTCTGACCAAAAATTGGCCAAGAATCTTAACTGAATGCAAAAAGTCTCATCTGCTGTTACAAAATAATTTGTGTACATCGACTGTATCCCAGTGCAGTATTGGCTAAGGCCTGTAACATGGCACTTCCCTGCCGTAAATCAATTTTTAGTTCTTGAAGTGCACAATTAATTTTTAATTTAACAAATTGAGCTTAGTTTTGGCCATGAACACTCCGTGGAAAGATTTAAACGATCGATAATCAAGAAATTGAAGGACTTTGCTTGATTTTTAATGTCCTTTTTATGCATTTTAACCATAGAGGGGTTTGTTTTCTGTTTCATAGCTCAAACCTTTCTGGTGATTTTTTGAGTATTTTGCT
Organism: Chiridota heheva; assembly: GCA_020152595.1. Classification (NCBI taxonomy): domain Eukaryota; kingdom Metazoa; phylum Echinodermata; class Holothuroidea; order Apodida; family Chiridotidae; genus Chiridota; species Chiridota heheva. The sequence goes on along the minus strand of JAIGNY010002621.1, from coordinate 3,253,610 downwards.
ATCTTTTTTAGTGGTGCTAATTGTTACTGTACACTAGGCTACCCATATAGTGTTTTCGCAATTAATCGTTTAAAAGTTTTACAAAACAATTTTAAAGAGTTTTGAGCGATTAGCAATTAATCCCTATTGTTGACAGCACTATCTATTATCAATGCGTGCTATCACCTGAGCGCCCCAGGTTCAAGCCTCAGGTGAGTTTACTGCATTATAATTTTTCTGATGCGGTTTTCCGGGACATTTGGCTAAAATTATTTTTAGTGTTTTCTCATCTTTCCCTTCTAGCTAAAAATTCTAGAATAGCACGCATCATTGCAAATTGAATTTGATAAAGAATCTAAATATATAACACTAAACTCTGTATTCAATATTTACAAGAAATGATACTCGTGCAAAATTGGCCCATTTCTTGACTTACATTTTGCCAAAAATTGTTTAATTTGCATATATTTGTCCAATTTTCCAAATTTTGCTCTTATTACTCAAAAGATTATTATCATTGCTTCCATTAAAAGCAAACTTGTAATGAAAGAAAATGAAAGGAAAGTTGTCAAAAATTCATATGATAAAAAATTTGACTCACATTTTTGAAACCCCTGGTAGAGTAAGGGTTAAGATGATTATGACAGAGCATTATGGTTGTCCTACCATTGTCCAAAAACTATCTCCCTGAGGGTACATGCAATAGTAACCAGAAAACTAAAATGTTTAGTGGTTCTGATGCATTGTTCCATTGTTGGTTGATTTTCAAGTTTGATACTAACTGGCATCGCATATCATTGATGCTGTCATGACATATCGATTATCGTGATGTCTCTTTTCCCACGACATGAAGTATGCCTCTCGCGACCAGAGATTGCATTATAATTTTTTGTCTGGCGTATTTGGTTACAACAAGCCCTTGAAGTTCAGCGTATTTTGTCAAATTTGCCATTGTATGTACAAGGCATTGCATAATGTACAGAGAATTGCGCACTAGCGATGCATGCAAGTAATTGTTAACTCACACACTTGTGTAAGCCTCACTAAAGTGAATGAAAATTGCGCTTAAAATACCAAAAACATCAAAAAATCGGACTAATATTATCATGAAAAATGTTAAGAAAAATTTCAAACCCAATCCTTGTATAATGTTGATTGTTGATTCATGAAATTTGGGACAACAATCCCAGAATAAACTAGAAAATACTTTTGTTTATTGTATTCAAACTTTCAAGAGGATTTAGTGAACTTTGACCAATTGTCAAGGATAATATACTATTTAGATCTCGAACACGCCTACTTCTTTACAGTATAGTAACTTGACTTGCAGACTACTGATTACTTCACAGATACACGATCAACGCAATACAGGAGGAAAAAGAATCCTAGCTAATAATATTGTTGACAATTGACAGCCTGCATACAAAACAACATCAAAACTTTCACATACATTGTACAGTGAACGTATATCATGCATCGGGCCTGGGTCTGTGTACCAGCCTTTATGTGTTTATGTACAACACTATGACATGTTGAATCATTCAGCAGTTAGTCTCATGGTTGTGTCATTTTTTTCCTTTTATTTATAAGTAATTCAAAATCATTTTTGTGTGAAATAAAACTTTGAATCGCATCAGATAGGTAAGATGTTCATGATTTTCATTTACAGTATGTTAATGAAAAACTTATGTTAATGAAAAACTTTGGCATAAAATTCCACATGCTATATCTAAATCTTACGATGCAGGTACAACCTGTGTCGTAAGAAATTTCAGCCATGGTGTAATATACAACAAATTTGTTGTTGATGTGATCTCTGCTTGTGACATATCGGGATACCAAAACCTATAACTCGACTAAGAAATTTTTGTGCAACTAGGCTAGGCTACTTCGTACGTTACAATTTTAACGTTATGGTACTAAATCTAAAAATCAAGTTTAGGCCATTAAAAACGTGCAAAATAATTGTGAAATATAAAAACAACTAATTAAAAATCGTGCTCTGTCACCCCACACTGGCATGCACCGATGTAAGTTGGCAAAAAGAACGAAAAATTGGTCCAGAATGTGCCACTCAGGCTCTGGCTTCTATGATTCATGGTCACGTTGGCTGAATTACCAAACACATGTGTGATACGTGATAAACGTAATAGTCACATGATTATGTCGTCTGCTAGATCTGCAAATCATTTTCTCTTGGGTTCATCTTATCATGGAGTAATTGTAAATCCATGATCATATAACGTTAGTGATATTAACAATTTTTGTCATTAGTCAGTTGTCTTGAAAAGTATTGCGATATACGATATATCGTGATATTTTTCTCCACGAAAATCGATACGTAAGAGCCATGTCATGACAGCATTACATATAAAATATTCTGAATAACATATATTTATAAGCCATGCCCACCATGCATATCAATAAAATAAAACCTGTTAAGACCATCACAAGTATGATGCAAAACATGCATATGTTTGCACATTTATCACTATTTCAGGAATTTCACCTACAAGACATCGCTACCAAAACAAAAGGTCACATATACGCACCCTAACTCATCTTTGTACCACATATGACTTGTGTGGAATGTGTTGCTTGGAGCATTTTTACATTAAGGCACACATACTATTGATAGAACTTTTTGACAACATAATCATGTACACAATTACTGATAAAAAACATACATGTACAGTATGATGTAAACAGACATATGGATGTTATTTATTTATCACTTTTTCAAGAGTTAGTTTATAATAAGTCTCTTCCTCCCCACTTAGTAATATGCATGATATTGACATCACCACCAAATACCATAGGGCACACAAACAGACAATGGCTCGTCTAAGTACCTCATGTGACCTGTATCCAATGTATTGTCCTTAAGTTACTGTTTACAAGCTCTTTTCTGCAAAACCATATTAAGCCCCACCCACAATTTATTAGGGATGTACCGGATCCCAATTTTTGGATCCGGCCGGAACCGGATTTTGCCGGATCCAGGTTGAAATCCGGCCGGAACCGGATTTTTCATTGCTTACAACAATTTTCATAATCTTAAGAAACAAAGGGAAAGGGGTGGGGGCAGGGGATTGTCAAGTTGGCTACTAATTGCTAGCAACCCAAAAATTTTGGAAAATAATAATTATTGGGCATATTGTGATGAAATCAAATCAAAATTAGTGAAAGTTCTGGATTAATCCTAACATCTTTAATATTATAAAACTTGAGACTGTCATACATGTGTTCTTACTGAGGAAGTCAAAAAGTCAAATGACACTATGGAGGGAGGAAAGGGTCATTTATCTAACCTTAACATGTATTTGAAGTGCATGTGTGTGCAAATTGTGTAAAAACTAAACTAAAATAATTAAGGACAGTAACAAGGTAATAGAAATGGATATGAATTCTTTCATGTTTTACATTTGGAAAGTAATTAATCTCTGAATTATTTTTGTGTTATTTCATTAAAACACCTTGGTACCCTGAATTACTTGTAAAACAGTTTGCTTAGATAAGTGCGGGAAAAAAACATTTTTCTCTTTTTCAATAGCAGGAGAATCTAAGCAATGAAAAATTGTGGAAAACAAATTCAGTCAACCTACATGTACATGTACTTTTATCTACAAATTTCATTAATGTCTCTAACTGTAAAATTGTTAACAACTGGTGTGGTTTTATTTATTATCTGTTACAGCCCAATCTGTTTCAAAATTTCTATTGATTTCAAACAGCTACATGTCTTTATTCTGTTTTAAATAATCATATGCGTAACATAAGCCAATTTCTTCAGTGTTTTCAAGAAGAAAATACATTATCTATAGCGAGAAAAATCCAGATATTCATGTTTGTTTTATATTTCATATAGTTGTTATGTACCACAGTCTCATAATGTAAATCTTCAATTGTTAAAATTGCCAAAAATCCGGTTCCGGCCGGTTTGGAAAAAATCGGCGGAACCGAACCGGATTTTTTCCCCAAATCCGGCCGGATAATCCGGCCGGACCGGATAATCCGGCCGGACCGGATATCCGGTACATCCCTACAATTTATATTGATGATATTCAACAATTTTATACTCTGAATATGTATACACTAGCTAACAACATAAATATACCAAGTATGAATCAAAACAGACATGTAATTATTCAAATATGAGTATTGGAAGATTTTTACATTAAGCCCCGCCTACTCATTGATATGCCTGACATCACCACCTAAACCAATAGGGCACATATATGCACACCATAGGCTATCTGTGTAACAAATATGACATGAATCCACTTTATCTTCCTTTAGATATCATGTTTACAAGTTCTTTTCAGCAAAAATCATGTAAAGCCATGCCCACTATGCATGTTAATGATATTCAACGTTTTTATACCATGAGCATGTAGATACCAGCTAACATAACTACATCACATATAGAACAAACAGACTTGGGGTTATTAAAATATGAGTATTTGAAGATTTTCAAGAGATCACCCCCCAAAAATAGGACACATCTACAGACCATGGACTATCTGTGTTCCAAATACGACATGAATGCAGTGTATTGGTATTTACAAGCTCTTTTCAGCAAAATCATATTAAGCCCTCCGCCCACTAGGCAGATGAATTTATACGTACCATAGGCTATCTGTAACAAATATGACATGAATCCAGTTTTTCTTTCTTTAGATATCATGTTTACAAGCTCTTTTCAGCAAAAATCATATTAAGCCACACCCACTATGCATGTTAGTGATATTCAATGTTTTTGTACCATGAGCATGTACACACCAACTAACATACAGTAACTACACCACATATAAAACAAAACAGACTTGCGGTTATTAAAATATGAGAATTTGAAGATTTTTAAGAGATTTACCACCAAAAATAATAGGGCACATCTACAAACTATTGGCTATCTGTGTAACAAAAACGACATGAATGCAGGGTATCGGTATTGAAATAACGTGTTTACAAGCTCTTTTCAGCAAAATCATATCAAGCCCCGCCCCACTAGGCAGATGAATTTTAATGTTTTTAAACTCTGAACACGTACACACCAGCTAACATCATAATTAAGCCAAATATGAAACAAAACAGACATTTTATTGTTTAGATTCAAGATTCAAACATTAAGCCTGGCCAACTCATTAATATGCATGACATCATTACCAAAAAAAATGGGGCACATCTACAGACCATGAGCTGTCTGTGTACCACATATGACATGAATGTATCATATAATTCTTGAGATATCATGTTTACAAGCTTGCTGTCACAGACACCCATACATATGGAAAAATCCATATGTGAGCCTGGTGCTTCTGATTTCATGTTTTTCCCATCTGCTTTATCATCAAATCCTAGGATTGATTTTCATTTTCTCAATGTCTCCTTGCTCTCTTTTTAATTTTATTATAATTATCATTCAGTTTGATTCTTACAGTATTTTGCAGATTATATTCCTAAAAAATAATTAAATACATGTACAGTTATATCTTTTTCATGTACAGCCATTCCTATTAGGGTTGGCATATGTAGTACAAGATGTATGATAGTCCTTTCACATGTTGATTTTGATAGTAAGAATTTAATAGGTTTTGCATGGATGAAAAATGCTACTCACAAAAAGTATCATTGTAAAACACTATTGCCAGAGTATTAAAGGGTCATGGAATAGCCTTTTCTACACTGAAGCCTCAGTGTGCTTGATGCAAAGCTCACTGAAGACACTCAGGACAGTATCACTTGTTACATAACAGCCCAAACTAACCTCACCGCCAGCCACCCCCACCCACCCCCCCCCCCTACCATATAAAGCCCATAACTAATCCCATTACCACCACCAAAATAAAATATATATATGTATCAAAGATGCCCAGAGTTAGTAAAGAAGTTATCAATGTTGACTTTGACATTGTGGCTAACTACCCACTCAGGCAAAACATTCCACTCATTAACAACTCTTTCCGAAAACCTAAAACGCTGAATATTTATTGTGAGAACTCTTTTGTCAACTTCAAACTTATATGTGTCCCATGAAGATTAGCTGAAATATGCAAGAAATAACAGGAAGTCAAAGCATTACTACCAAATAGGAATTTAAAAACCTGAATCATATCGTCATGTACTATTCTCAACTCTAGCATGGTCAAACCAGGGATACTGTTCTATAACAGTATCCCTGATTAAACCAAGCATCCTATTTGCCCTTGCAGCTGCTAAAGCACACTGTTTAGAAGGCTTCAGTATGGGCGGCCATTGCTGGCAAAATAAGTTGAACAAGAAAATCAACTTTGAAAATAAGAAAAATGCAAACATGAAATGAAACAAAGCAAAAATCAAACAAATTAAAACTCGACAAGGAACAATTCACAAGTTGAAATTGAACAAAATAAACATAAAAACAAGAACAATTTGAAAAACAGACAAATAACTTGAAAAATTCAATCTTGAAAACATGAAACCTGAAAGTTGGAACTTGTAAAATTAGAAGAATTCAAAATTGTAAACTTTGACAAGGGTCAGATATACTTTCAAAACATTGATTGAGAACAAATTTAAAAATAAGAAAACCAACATTTGATAAGTACAGTAAGTTAATCAAATGACGAAGAAATCCAACATTGTGAAACGAACAGATCCAACTCCGCGAAACCAACACAACTAACATTTTGAAAATTGAAACCTATTTAACGAAGACAACCAACACCCAACAACCAAGACGTTTAAAACCAAAACTGATGTCATCAACAAGGCGATTCAAAACCACAACTGATATCATCAACAAGGCGATTTAAAACCAAAAGTGATATCAACAACAAGGCGATTTAAAATCAAAACTGATATCATCAACTAGGCGATTCAAAACCACAACTGATATCATCAACAAGGCGATTCAAAACTAAAACTGATATCATCAACAAGGCGATTCAAAACCAAAACTGATATCATCAACAAGGCGATTCAAAACCACAACTGATATCATCAACAAGGCGATTTAAAATCAAAACTGATATCAACAACAAGGCAATTCAAAACCAAAACTAATATCATCAACAAGGCGATTCAAAACCACAACTGATATCATCAACAAGGCGATTTAAAATCAAAACTGATATCAACAACAAAAATCAAAACTGATATCATCAACAAGGCAATTCAAAACCAAACTGATATCATCAACAAGGCGATTTAAAATCAAAACTGATATCAAAAACAAGGCGATTCAAAACCACAACTGACATCATTAACAAGGCGATTCAAAACCAAAACTGATATCATCAACAAGGCGATTCAAAACCAAAACTGATATCATCAACAAGGCAATTCAAAACCAAAACTGATATCATCAACAAGGCAATTCAAAACCAAAACTGATATCATCAACAAGGCGATTCAAAACCAAAACTGATAATATCAACAAGGCGATTCAAAACCAAAACTGGTATCATCAACAAGGCGATTCAAAACCAAAACTGATATCAACAACAAGGCGATTCAAAACCACTACTGATATCATCAACAAGGCGATTCAAAACCAAAACTGATATCATCAACAAGGCAATTCAAAACCAAAACTGATATCAACAAAAACAAAACTGATAATATCAACAAGGCGATCAAAACCACTACTGATATCATCAACAAGGCGATTCAAAACCACAACTGATATCATCAACAAAGCGATTCAAAACCACTACTGATATCATCAACAAGGCGATTCAAAACCAAAAACTGATATCATCAACAAGGCGATTCAAAACCAAAACTGATATCATCAACAAGGCGATTCAAAACCACTACTGATATCATCAACAAGGCGATTCAAAACCACAACTGATATCATCAACAAAGCGATTCAAAACCACTACTGATATCATCAACAAGGCGATTCAAAACCAAAACTGATATCATCAACAAGGGGATTCAAAACCACAACTGATATCATCAACAAGGCGATTTAAAATCAAAACTGATATCAACAACAAGGCGATTCAAAACCATAACTGATATCATTAACAAGGCGATTCAAAACCAAAACTGACATCATCAACAAGGCGATTCAAAACCAAAACTGATATCATCAACAAGGCAATTCAAAACCAAAACTGATATCATCAACAAGGCGATTCAAAACCAAAACTGATATCATCAACAAGGCGATTCAAAACCAAACTGATATCATCAACAAAACCAAAACTGATCATCAAAATTCAAAACCAAAACTGATATCATCAACAAGGCAATTCAAAACCAAAACTGATATCATCAACAAGGCGATTCAAAACCAAAACTGATATCATCAACAAGGCGATTCAAAACCAAAACTGATATCATCAACAAGGCAATTCAAAACCAAAACTGATATCATCAACAAGGCGATTCAAAACCAAAACTGATATCATCAACAAGGCGATTCAAAACCAAAACTGGTATCATCAACAAAGCGATTCAAAACCAAAACTGGTATCATCAACAAAGCGATTCAAAACCACTACTGATATCATCAACAAGGCGATTCAAAACCAAAACTAATATCATCAACTAGGCGATTCAAAACCAAAACTGATATCATCAACAAGCGATTCAAAACCAAAACTGATATCATATTCGACGTATTAAGTGCCCTTGCTCTTATAAGCATCCACCCAATTTGATATCGTTCTTTTTAATTAATTTGAAGACTTAGAATAAGTTCTGTTACATCATTTGCTGGCTTTGCGTCTGATGCTGACGCGTGGTTGTTATTACAGGGCGTGTATAGAACCAGTTTACACAATCCAGTTTGAATATTTCATTATTTACAGATTTAATGTACAGGGGGAAACAGCAGATGGAGAATCTGAATTACCATTATAGCTTAATATCATCATGATCATGAGACCTTCCCTACCATATAGGTGATAGATAAATCAGACGATAATAAAGGCTGTATATCACTGAAGAAGTAAACTGCGAATTAATGACATGAAGGATGGAAAGTGAATTCTTTCGCTATCACAGTGTATATTGTCATTATACATAGCCTACAGATTCAGTGACTGTTAAAAGCCAGCAGCCCGCACTTATACAACTTAACTTTTCTGCTCATACAGTTCTGTAGTGTAGGAACTGGGAGAAGGACCTGGGGTCTAAGTACCATTTCCTCTCCCCCTCCCCCACTCCAATAATAAAGGTCTAATGAATTGAACTTGACAAGTCAGACTCCCTTCACCTCTTTTCTTTGAATATTCTCTTCATTTTTCAGGAAAACTTCTTCAAATTTTCTTCATTTTTGGGAAATTTGCTTTAATCTTCAGGAAATTTGTTTTAATTTTGGAGAAATGTTCTTAATTTTCTTGAATTTTTTTTAATTTTATGAAATTTTGCTTAATTTTCAGAAAGTTTGCATGAATTTTTTGGAAATTTCTTTCATTCTTGCGAAATTTGCTTTAATTTTCGTGAAATTTTCTTCATTTTCGTGAAATTTGCTTTATAATTTTTGGAAATTTTCCTTCGTTTTCTGGAAGTTTGCTTGATTAATCTTTAGGAAATTTTCTTCGTATTTTTAAGAAATTTTCTTCCAATTTCAGGAAATTTCCTTCATTTTTGTGAAAATTTGTTTAGATTTTTGAGAAATTTTCTTCAATTTTTGGGAAGTTCGCCTGAAATTTCTGAATATTTCTGTCTTTATTGTGATATTTTTCATCAACTCTTCTTCTTCAATATCTGGAAAGTTTCTTAAATTTTCTGGAAATATTTGCCAAACTTTACAAAAAATGTATGAACTCCTGACTCCTCCTTCCTCTTCAAATAGGTTTTGAACATAAGAGACTCATATTTTTTTGTAAGTTTGTTGAGACAAAAATAAAGTTTCCCCCCCAATGTCAAATATCTTTCTACGCCTGTATGTGAACCACATACAGAGGCGTAGGAAGATGTTTGTCATTGGGTGGCCCAATTTTATTTTTGTTTCAACACAGTTGAACCAGGGATATATTTACATTAGCTGTTTAGCCAAACCTTTAATGGTTTAAAAATTATATGAGTCTCTAATGCCAAAAAGGGAAGGAAAATTGTGTAAAATTGTGGATGATCATTTCCAAATTCCACGAGAAGGAAGTTTCTGGAAATTGAAGAAATTTTCCCCAAAATTGAAGAAATTTTCCTAAAAATAATGGATATTTTCCAAAATTTAAAAAGAAATTTTTACTTAAAATGAACAGAATGGAAGGAGATTTCCTAAAAAAAAAAACAGCCCAATAAATTCTTATCAGAGCAAAACTTTAATCAGGTTTTGTATAAATATGCATTATAACTTTAGAAAATTGTTGTTCAATAATTTTCCTTTTTAAAGAAAGGTACAGGTTACAGTCAATTGTAGAGTAGATCTTTTTCAAGAATTATCATTGAATGTGTGAAACCTCTTCATTCATTACAAGATAATTTTCTAATGCACTGTACTTTTGACCATTTCATTTTTGTTGATGTTTGGATGACCTAAAACCCATAAAGTTATAAGCTTGATTTAGCCTCGGAGATATTAGTACTGTACATCATCAAATCATTCTCAGGACAAGTAATATTTCAGCCTGAGACCACATGCACAAAACTAATACAACTTTTACATTTGACGATAATCGTTTGAAGAGGCAAGAAGATGATTTGATTGGTGACCACCATCACCGGGTGTGGTGCATTGATTTTTCTGACTGACTGGAAGTATTGCACTTTCTGCGATCATATGTGCTCTTTTGTATTTGCTACATTTTCTATAAGGTTCAGTGTAATCACCTTTGTCGTATTCTGAAAGATGAGAAGAAAATTGGGCATTTGCTGGAATCAATGAAAGCTTTAAAGCAGGTTGTAATAAAAAATCTACACCACTGGGCATTTCATAATGAAATCAAGTATGAGGTTTGATGACATTTTATACATGTAAACCAGTGGCATGTCTGGGGAGGGGGGTAAAAATGTTGTAGTTTTCCCTCCCGGCCACCTCCCAAATAAAATTTAAAATTAATTTGTTAAAGCCACATAAATAATTGAATGAAATATCAAATGAACCATAAAAAAAAATGTTTTTAATCGCATCGATGGAGTTATCAATAATTTTGGACCCAAACTTTTCCAGTTTGCACCAAAAATGGTCGAAACGTCTTTAATTTTGGCCCCAAATTTTTGAGTTATGGATCAACAATCTTCAATTTTGGACCAAAAATCTTCAGTTAGGGAGGTGAAAGTCTTAGTAATATCAGAACCATGCCCCTCCCCCTCCAAGAAAAAAGAAGTATTTTCAAAGCTATACAATTTTCAAATAATCCATATACCTGTGTTTATCTTTTCGCCCGGTGCCATATAGTGAACAGTTGCCAACATTATTTTGTCCTGGCAAGGGGTGTAGGAATGATCAACTAGCTCTCAGGAAAAATTGCCCTAGATGCAAGCGGATAAATTGCATGGTTTAGGTTTCCATAAAATGTTGCTGCTAATTGTGAAATCTTGAATTTTCGGCAATTGTCTTTGCATTTTCAGGAAATTCTTGTTGAATTTTCAGCAATTCTCCTTAAATTTTCAGGAATTCTCTTGAATTTTCAGGAATTCTCCTTGAATTTTCAGGAATTGTGCTTGAAGTTTTAGGAAATTTTTTTGAATTTAAAAATATTTTTTCATTTTTAGAAAACTTTCTTCAATTTTCACCAATTTCTAGAAAATCTTTGCCAATTTTCAGGAAATCCCCTTCACTTTTCGTGAAATTTCCTGAATTTTCATGAAATTTTCTTTAATTTCTTGAAAATTTTCTTTAATTTCTTGAAAATTTTCTTCAATTTCCATAAATTCATTTTCGCGCAATTTTCCCTCCCAACCAGGGTGGGGGGAGGGGGGGGGGGAAGCTTGTTCCAGCCCCTATGATCTCAAACTTGTGTTGGGGGCCATAAACTTACTTGCCCCCAGGGGCTTGTTCCGGCTCCTATAATCTCGAACTTATGTCGGGGCCATAAACTTACTATGTGTTTTTAGAGGGCTTCAGCCCCTGTCAAAAACGAAAAGTGAGACTCGCCTCTGGTGTAAACCTTTGATAATTTACTCTGTATGCTATAAGAGGAATGTAATTATTTTGTTTATGAAGAATAGAAACAAAAAGTGTATATAATTTAGAGCAATCTGCACATAATGTGCTTATAACACAATGTGTTTATAATAAAATATGTCTTTAATACAGTGTGTTAATAATAAAATGTATTTATAAGCGGGTATGATACAAATTGTTTTTCTCTATCTTTTTCTGCATTCCAGTCCATATTGGTAATATTTTTCAAAGTGGTGTCTTAGATTTATAGATGGTTATATAAATCTTTCATGATTACATACAATGTGTTACATATCTATTGTGAAATATTTTAGGAAGGCACTAACCTAACAAGTTTGTCTTACAGGTGTACTGTAGCTGTGACTGTTGTGTTCAATATTACCCACACTTTAAAAACACTCAAACAAAATTGATTGAAGTGCAAGCCCCCTGTTTGGTTTTGATCTGGCAAGGATTAATCTATTTGCACGTTTTTTAATTTCCACAAGGGCAGAAAAAAGCCAATTTCAGCATTGTTTCTTTGCAGAGCTAGTCTGCATGATTGATAACATCAGCTAATTTATCCTTCCGTCTTTCTAGTTAAAGTTCTACAAAATGAAAAACTGCGCTAGATACAGTATGTATGAATTCAAGTATCAGAATGACAGACATCTTTAGTTTTTATTGACTGTAAGTGGCCCCATTGCAATAAAAAAAAAGTTAGCTTCAAACTTTCTACAATAAGTTGAATATAATTCTTCATATACCCAAACTCGGTGCTATATTTATCATTTCAGACAGCTTGTGACACAGTAATAGAATACCCTTTTCTGTGGCGTACTTACTTTGGTGCTGAATTTTGTAGACAGTAGCATGAATGATTCTGTCAAATGTGATATTCAGAGAGAGCTAAAGATGGTACAGTGTAAGAAAGTAATCTGTTTAGGTTTATGTATGTTAAAGGAAGTGTTTTGCATTCTGTGGAATCTCATGGGGGCATCATTGTTAATGTAATTAATTAAGGAAGGGCCGATGAGGTCAAGCGTAATGACACAGCTCATTGCCTGTTTGACGTTTGGGATCAACCACTACAGTGCCAGGTCTCAGGTGTAATAACATTATTATTACTCATCCATAGAAGGAGTGCTTTAGGTATAAGAAGCTCTCCCTGAAGCGTTTATTTTCCCTCTTAGCCTGTAAATAACTTCCCTTTTGGTAGATGTTTATGAGTCAAGTATTTATATTCATGTGTTAGTTGATTATCCTGTAAAGGCAAATATAATACTTGATCATAGAGCCAATGTCACGCTATAGTTCTGTATGTCAAAAATCATGGTTCATGGAGATAGGAATATTGAATCAATAGATAATTATCATAAGTATTCACCTGAGAAAATCTAAATTACAGAACAGCTCAGCATTTAATATAGATATACTGTAGAAAGCTAGTTATTTTGGAATTTGATACAAGCTGGACATCTAAGTTTTCAGAGCTTGTCTTCCTCTTTTTGCTTAGTAGTCATATATGACTATTGAGAACTACTGTTGCATTGTGGAAAATGTTGGTGCAAAAGCATGTATAGTAATTGTAGTGTGAAAAGAACTTTTGCATGCCAGCATTTTGAAAAATGAGCTGAACAGCTATTACGATCACTTTTAAACCTCTGCAGTAGGTATTGGTATATACAGCGAATAGTGTGTGTGTTTTGGAGGGGAGGAGGGGGAATAATTGCATGTTTTAACAGTTTATTGTGAACTTTTTTGTGTATCACTATCAAATGCTGACTAAACAATTGAGGATACTCATATACTGTACCACCCATAGTCGGTCCCAGGAACTACCCCAATGACATTTAGGCCTTTCTTCAGCCTGTTTGTGTGAGAGACTGCAGACTGGCCTGAGCAGATCCCTGGGAAACCCTAGGTACAGTATCTACTTGGGCCAGATCTACAGCCTATTACGGTACGTGTGTGACAGACTACGGAATGAACGAAAATAGGAAAATATTTCATCAAAATCGTTTAAAAAATAAGCATTTTACAGCATTTTGAAAATTAGGCATCAATATGAAAATTTGTATGCAAAGTTGTGATGTACAGTACTACAGTATACTGTACAGGGTGAGGTATTTTCTTCTGTAAGTTCTTAATTTCTAGTTGTCTATCGTACATGTAATACAAAGGGGTGCAGCAAATTCTGACCAAACAGTGTTGAGTCTGCCTTGATTCTAGCAGGAATAGACTTTTCCATCATTTTTAGTGACTGAGATTAAGGAAAGAAATTAATGTTAAGAACTGGCTGTCCAGTCCATATACCACTAAGTTTGCATAAATTAAACCTTTATCAAACTTTTCAGCATCTATAGCTCGGAATTTAAATGTGATATGTCCAATACAAATTATCAACATAAAAATTTTTATCTGGTCAAATTGTAATACTCTTTTTACCAATTTTGAAATTGCTTGTGTTCATTTACACCTTAAAGAATTGTGTTGTGAACTTAAGATACTGTACTGAAGCTTACATTGAATGTCAAAGGTGAGTGCAAGATTTTTAAATTCCTTTGTAAAACTTATTCAATCTGATAATACAAAGATTAAGAAAGGAGCTACCACCCAGGTACATTAAAAACAAAAGTTACAGATATGAGATCGAGTGCAGTGCAGCCTTCAGCACAGAAGGTTGAGAACTTGCAGAAGGCTTGAAGCTCAAATTAAGCAAGAAAAGAACAATTGAAGAATACTATACCATTTAGTTGAGAAAGTGCCAGATATCCCAATAACCTTTTTCTCATTTTTGGCATCTTGTTGTTAAATAACAATGAATAAAAACCCATCTGGGACTTAATTCTATCCAATGATATGTACAGTAAAAGCAGATTTGATTTACAAGTGGAATGGGCATGAGTTCGAAGGATCAATTTATAAGTTTATGAAAAGAGAATAAATATTGGTCTTAAAGCACCATGGAGATTTGAGATTCAGTTTTCATAGCAATTTTCTGGATTCTGTTACATTAAAGTCCAGTGGATGTTTTGGTCTTTTATTCTGTTTTGAAGATTGTATGAACATGTTTCATAAAGTGTCTCTTTCATGATATAAGTTACCAAAGATAACTCCTGACATTTTCATGTTTTCCTCATAACTTTACCTGTTAAATCTCTTTCAATTGATATTAGATTGCTGAGCTGGTAATTTTAAGATTTTTTGTTTTACATTTACATATGTGCAGTACATGTAGGTTGCATAAGGTATGAGCAATGTATGAAGTTTTGATTTCTTCATTTTGAGTATTTTACAAGGTTCATTCATAAATATCTTGTATATGTGACAATTTTCTTTAAAAAATAAGAAACCCCTCTTCCAATGTGACTCAATAATTAGGATTTGACTGATCCATCCCAATTGCTAGGCTATGAGTATGTGAAGAACATGGAAATTTCCAAAAGCTAAAATGAAATCTCATGCATGAATTGTTTAGGTTGTTACGTTAATAGTCTATCGAAAGAATCCTGTCATAGCTAATTACCCATCATTGTAAATCCATTACAATGTAACTAGATAATTCTTGTTCATATCATTTATAATCTTGCGAAAAATTATTAACTTCCCATTACTCATTTTTGTGCTGGAAATTTGTTATACAACCTAGGGAAGACTCAGCACTGTGACAATGATAATTATTGTAATTATGAAATATTTAAGCTTACTTGCATATATATGATACAACCCCTGGTTATACTCTAGTAAAAGACTGTAAAGTGAGTATCTTATGATTTTCTCTTTGGGATTCTTAATGTAAGGAAAACTGAGAGAAAGAGTCTTTTTTTGTCATCTTTCTATGAAGTGAAATCATAGGAATCCATGTTTGTCAGATTTTCTTAATCAAGGTGCAAATACTGTCAACTCAGTAGACATTTCCACAACTACTCCTTCCTCTTCAGCGACGGCTCCACACGGGAAGGCTCCTCTGCAGCCGCTGCCGCCTGTCCTGGCCTCACCCTCTACTCAAGGTTACCCGACGGCACCTCTATCTACTCTGCCGAGGCAAAGGCCATCCCATTAGCCTTAACCTTCATAGAACTCTCTTTCCCCCACCCCCCGTTCCCTCCCCCACCGTTTCGTCATCTTATCTGACTCTTAAATCTGTCCTCACTGGCATCCTCAATATACTTTGACCCAACCCTCTCATTCTACAAATCCTCAACAAACTCCACACTCTTTCCTCCCTAGGAAAGAAAATTATCTTTTTCTGGATTCCCAGCCATGTCGGCATCCCTGGCAACGAGAGAGCTGCCAACAAAGGTCTGTCAAATGACATCTTTCCTTTTCCTATTCCACACTCTAGACCTCTGTCTCTCCATCCCCAATTACAACAACAAAACCTGGAAAAACTCCTGGAATCACGAAACCAGTAACAAACTGCACACCATCAAAAGTCGGGACCAACACACCTCTGCACAGTCGCAACCGCAGGGAAGACACCGTTGTCACTCGCATCCGCCTCGGCCACTCCTCTCTTACTCACTCCCATCTCTTATCCTGCTCCCCTGTACCTCTCTGCCCCACTTGCAACACCGATCGCTCCATCAAGCATATTTTCTTAACTTGTCCCCTATATACCACAACTCCAGATCTCTTCTCTCCTCACTCTCCTCAATCTCCGACCTATTCAAAAACAATTCTTCCTCCAACATCATCAACTTCCTCCACAACAACAACCTCCTCTTCTACCACATATAATTTTCTCCCTTTTTACACCTAACCTTACACACCCCTTTCTTTTCACCTAAATTAATCTCCCACATTCAGCCTTTCCACTTTATCTCCCTTTCAAACCTTGCATCTCCTCACTCTCCTAACTCTTACACCATTATTTATTGACACCCTCTTGGCACATTTGACTCTGTTGCAGTGCTGTTAAACATCAACAAACCCAACCAAACCAAGGCGCAAATAAAGAAGGATAATGGGAGTTGATGAATTCACTAATACCAGGGAGTTGTTAAGCTAATACCATCATTGCTTCAGATTGTGTGACCAGGGAGTGGTGTGACAGTAGAGAGATGCCATTTTAGAATTGCATTTAGAAATGGCATATCCCTGGTGACAGTGAGATAAAGATTGGTGTGATATAACGCATACTTTTTTACCATGTTGATAATATTGTAAATCATGTGAGAAATATTAGAACAGCTCAGGAGTGAATGAGTGAAGCAGAACTCAATATTTATATAGGCAAGAAGTCAGTAGTGGATGTGTCATGTAGGAATATTTGGTTTAACAGGGTGGTTGCATGAATCAGGTGGTTGAGAAAGGGTGTAGAGAAAAATGTATGAAGACTTAAAATAGTTCTGTTGAAAACAAAATATTTTTAGGTTTAGGGATAACTTTTTCAATTTTTTCATTGTGTGCTTCCAGCAAATGCAGTGTTGTAAAGTTTAAGAACCTTGCTATTCCTCTTGTGCTTTCAAGCATTACTATATATGGTTCTTGACTTCACAAAGATTATTTATTTAGTCTGACTCACTTCCCTGAAAGTGTACATTTAACAAGGAACAAAGGTTCTATGTAATGTACAAGTAGGCTATTAGTCCTGCAGGTAGTATATTAAATATTTGCAAGACTTATTATCATAAGCTGTCATTGCTTGTCAGGTTGAATTTTGTGACTATGAGCCCCCATTCACTGCCAATGTTTAAGAAAAGCCAAAATGCAGACCCTAAGGATTTTTTTGCCAGTTTTGGAAGAAATAAATCAAACAAAATATTTTCTAAAAATCTTAAGTCAATTTTATGATTCTGGATTGAAAGTAGTACTAAAAGCATTCAATTATGCCATCAAAAGTCGAATACTGTTTTTTACTCAATTATTCATCAATTTCATGAAAACTACAGTACATGTATAAGCAGGGAAGCTTTGAAATAAAAGAGAGTAAATTCTTGTCACTCTGTGCCAACCAAAGATTTTCTTGAATGAAATCGGAAACTAACATCTATTTCAGTTTATAATACTGAATTTAGAAATATTAGTTGACTTTTGTTATACCTCATTGTATATTGTGATGTTGCCATATTAAGTTACTGTTGCATGTGTATCAATAAGTTGGACTTGGGCCATGATTTTTAACAACCAGACAAATGTGAGCCAAATCTTTGATAACCTTTTGAAAAGTGAGTTAAGATTAAGAAAATCAGATTTTCATGTGATTGGGAATAAACTGATATTATTAAATAATTGACTAATAAATGATAGCCTTTGGTCACCTAGAGGAAAAGAAATGAAAAGCCCTTTGATTGAAAAAGTTGTGGAAGTTTAAGAACAAACTGGGTCAGGGGGGTTACGATTGATGTGACCATGTTTTGTCACTCACTAGGCTTGTAATTTGATGTCCAACTGACTTAACCATTCTTAAGAAAAGTCCTCCAATTGGATGTGATTGATAAGAAAAGTCATTGATTCTCAGAAATCACATCTCTGACCCACCTCATATGGAGGCCTCCCTAGGACACTGCAGATCCACATCTGCATAATCTTGCACTGGAATCGTGCTATACTTGTCGTGCTCAAGTAGTTATCTGCAATTTAAGCAATATGACATGACAGTGACAAGAGGAATGCATATGGGTTTAAAGCACACGATAAGAGCAAAGCCAAGGTAGGTCAATGACTTGTAATAATTGATGCCCATTCAATGGATAATCCTTCATTAAGTAGAATAATACACTTATAAGTAGGACAACTGACAAGGGTTTTGGTTTGGCAGTGCACATTTGGAAAGTAAGAAGGAGCAAATTTTGAATTCTTATACATCTGAAGAAAAAAATTATATGTAAAGTACTACCTGCCAGTTAATGCAGCAGTCAGAACGACATTTTCACAGACTCCACCTCAAGGCACATTGAAGATTCGGCGTCATTACAATGTGGAATCTTCAGGTCAAAAAGTTATAAATTTGGGTGAATCTTGACCGAAAATATTTGTGGGTGGTGTGAATCTTAAACAAATTTTTTTTTGGGTGGTGTGAACCTTGAACCAATTTTTTTTTTAGGTTAGGTGAATCTTTGCTTAAAAGATATTGTAGATGGGTGAATCCTTGTCGAAATTCTTCAATCAAACGATGGAAATGCATCGAATCCAAATCATTAACTTTGAATCAGCGTAGAACTGAAAAATTATACTTCCTTACTTTTTTTCATTCGCTTATTTACAGATTAAAGACGTTTTATCCTCGCCGCGCTATCATGTACCTACTGTATGTACCTTGTGTAAATAGCTTTCCACGGAAGCTTATCCAGACCACGTCACCCCTATAATATCCCACATAAGAATACTCATGAACCTATACGTAGGTATTTTAATATGTCCATGATCAGAAGCGCAGTGGTGCCATCATACACTCCAAGAACCAGAGGTGCTAATACGCGCTCAAAATATGTCAATGATTATTTTAGCGTTCCATCATAGAATTGGTTGGAAATGATAATTTAGTTTTACTGTGTGGTACATATTCTTCATGCAACTCACTTAAAAACATATAAATATGCTGATTTTCAGGTTGAATTATGAGTCTTCACGTCAAAAACAATTTGTGAAATATTTCTAGGGCCTACGCAATTTGTTTGATACACAAGTTTTTCCATGCAAAGTAAAGAGTAAAATACAAGGAAGAACATTTAATTTGATAAAATGTTCGAAATTGCAGAAGGCATTGATCACTGTTGCAATGTTTGTCACATGCAGGAATTATTGTGGGGTAAATGCTGCAATTCAAAGACAAGGAAAGAGGAAGCAAACAGACATATTTGAAGTTGTGCATCATAGTTTTTTTCTATGGTCATACTTTATTGCTGTCATAAATTTCTATAATGCAAATATCTATCATACAAGAAGATAAAAGAGAATAATAAAATTGTGGTACAATAGAACAAATGGGTAACGTTATTGTTTTTGTTGGAGTGAATCTTGACCCAACATTTTTGGCAGAGGTGAATCTTGACCTGACTATGTTTTTTTTTAGGCAGGTGAATCATTGCTGAAAAATTATTGCAGGTGGTTTGACCTAAAAAAAAATCTGAAAAGGTGAATGCTTGAAGGGGGTACATGTATGTGAAGATGCCATTTGACTGCTGCATAATCACCAAGGGAAAATATTCACAGATTTACAGTATATCTCAAAAATTTCATGAAATGCAAAATAAGTAGATGTAAGACACTGAAATATTATCTATTGAAACTTGCATTCGTCTTTCATTCATCTCTCATGTATTATTATTATGCTACATCTGGGAAAAGAGTTTTCAATGTTATTTGAATGTCACACGAAGTAAATAGAGAATTGAAAGATCACTAGTAGGAACAAGCGACATAAAAAGCATACATTTAATTGTTTCAGAAGGAATTGACAGGATACAAACAGTATAGAATCTACTCTTAATACTGTGGTTGTTTCAGGAAGAGAATAGTTCAATATCATACAGTTCTTTCCTTCCTGTGGTGAATTTATGTGGGAGTTATGCAGAATGGTGTGATACCCTGTGTATATGATCAGTTGACCTCAAATTTATTTTGTTATTAACTTCATATCCTGATAATATAAAACTGTTTCTGCAAAATGTAGTTAATGTTGAAAGAACGATAGAACAGCTTCTATTTTCAAAATGGATTTCTATTGTCAAAATGGACTGGAATAAAGCCTTCATATTGCCATTATATTCACTCCTTTTTTTGGTACTTAATAGACTCTGTATCAGAATAGCTAGCATTTTTTTTTAAATGGGACGGTAAGGAAAATCTATTATCCCTGTTTATGCACACCTATCTATATCTAAATTTAAACGTAAATAATAAAACAGTGGACACAATATTTTCTGTCATAGTGAAAGTTTCAAAACATAATTTACCACCGAAATTGACTAAGATCAGCAACTACCCTAGAAAAAAGTTGAAACACCCACCATGGTTTATTCATATTCATGAGTACATGTGCGAGTTTAAAGCAGCATGCCTTGCACACCTTTATTTAATAGAAAATACACCTTCATTTAAATTGCGCAAACCTACAGCGTATACACATTGTACCCATCGCGTCCCGTATGCGTAATGTTTTCAAGATAAAAACAAATTTGAATTGAGTTGAATGAAAAATAGGGCGTCCGCGCATTGTGATTTATACCTACAGTAGCTAGTATGCACAGAAATTTCAATGTAAGGATTTCTCTGTACGCATGTTACCTTACTTTTCAGCTTAATTCGGCATAGGGAATTACGAACTAGTTTTGTAGTACTGAGATTGAAACTGCAGACTTCTGTGAATGGAAATAGTGTCGAGTTTGTTTCACTGTGCATATGCTTTTACAAGTACACTACACACATATAATGGCACTACGCACAACAAGCGTAAGTATTTAGAATGGAATTCATTATTTCGTACCGTGCGCGTGTTTTTACTCGCTTCATATGCGCAAGTTACCAGCTCATCAATATTCAGTATGCAACCAAGCGTGTCATTCTGATTGGTGAAGTCTAATACATATTTGAACATTTTTTTTTTTCCCTAGCAACCTCTAGATACGTTTATTCATTTCTCCAACTTGACAATGTCCATATATCACAGAATAATGCATTATGCAAATTAGGTGTGTGTCCCCTCTCAACCAATCACATTGCAGGAAACAAACTTGAACAATGCACATAAAGCTGTGTTTTAGAAGTAAGTTCAAATTCAGGGATGTCATAAACCATGGACAAGTACATAAGTGGGATTGAGTTGCCCAGTTCTGCCCACGTGGTGGATTATTTGATACAGTAGGATGATACCAACTGAAGATTCTTATACTGCCCTGTTTCATATCTCAAAGGTGAAGATATTTTATTAAAAATCACCAGTTGGATTTTCACAATAGATGAGGTTTAGTTTCTCCTCCTCATCTTGCTGCATTGTATCTGCAGTAGCCTTCACATCCTGCTGAAGTGAATCTGTTTTGATATGGACACTTCAGAAGGAAATATGTGTGGAATTCAGGAAACAATTCTTGACTCTATTCATGCAATTAATTGCAGCATAGATTACTCTAAACTTTTAATTTGCAAGAGTTGACTTAATGATAAAAACAGCTCAGCTCAAGATCCACAGGCAAGAGCACAGATCCATTTTTTAAGTTGGGGGAGATGATCTTTGTGGGAGGACTAGTTTGCCATGCAAAGCAATAGGTGTGGGGTCCAGGGGCCCGCTTAAGGGCCCCTGGTGGGGGTCTATGGGGCAAAGCCCCTATAAGCTCCTGGAATATTCAATGTTTTAGGGCTAAAAATTTGCCCTAAAATAACATCAAAACATGCTTAGGGTCCAAACACATTTACTTCTAAAAGCTGTAGAAAACAGAAGTAGGCCATACTCTTGGGGTGAAATTAGAGTCCAAAATAATTAAAAGTCATTCTTAATAACAAACAGGTTTATTCAATTTTAGCTTTCGAATGAGAGATAAATAATCCCCCACCTTCCACATACACACACACACCTCCCCTTGGCGGCCCTGAGTAAAATAATACAGGTCATTGCGATGATGAGGAAATGCATCACTCGTCATAGAAGAAATTAATGCTGTGTCTTGTATCTTTGCATGAAACACAAGAGCCCTTGAGTTGTTAAGTATCTTAGTTTAAGGTCACATCAAGAAACTTCAATAAATTGTTTTCATGTGACGTTAGTCAGTATAACTATTACATTGTGGTAATCAGTGGCATAGTGGGTCATGTTTCACTAAGGGGTAAGGAAATTTTGGATGGAAGCCCTACGTTTGTCATGGTTTTCATAGCAGAAAAGGGCTTTAAATTGTAGAGGTGCTGGGGTGAAATCAAGGAATCCCTGAATTTCTCACGATTTCCAGAGCAAAAAAAATCTTAATATTGTGTCAAATCCAGGGTTGATGTCCTAGGTGCCGAGGGGGCAAAGACCCAGGAAGCTAGTAGCATTTTTTGGCGTAATTTTGGTAGCAGAAAATTGCCCAAAATCGTGTCAATTCTAAACTGAAGTTAGTTAAAAGTAATATTATTTTGGAATGAATCTTCAAATGCAGGATCCCATTGACTCCAATATGTGTCTTTAGTTGGGGACTAGGAATAGTTTTCATGTTTTTGATGTAAGAATAAAGCTTGGAGAAAAATATATACAATGTTGAGATTAAAAAGTATGTGAGAGTATATTTTCATAATAATTTTTGCACCCCTGTGAGCAATTGGTGCCTTCTTGGAAAGCTTCTACCAGCAGTATTCAATCAAATTGTTTGCCCTTCATGGCATGAGCAAATATTGAATATTGCCGACGAGCTATGGCCATGCATCGGTTTCTGTCCGAGCGCAAAATCCGTTGGTGGGAAAATTGGTCTTTTCTGTGGAAAATGTGTGCGCTTTTGGACTACACAAATGGAATAATACTTGCTTAATAGTATAGGAAGAAGTTATTGATGAACCCGTAAATTTTTGCAGGGCCGAAGTTTTTTTCTCAGGATGATTTTGGCGCCCCCTTGGAAAGTTTTGCTGGGGGGGGTGTTGCCCCCTGCCCCCCCCCCCCCCTTGCCACCATGGTAGTAATTGAGATGTGATATATGGTAATCGTTCCCAATTTCTCAATCAAATAACAGAAGTACTGTAGCAAAAAGCATTTATTTTAGTAATTGAAAATTTGGGGCGGTATCATCAGGAAAAGTGAAGAAGGGGGAGAAATTGTACATACCTTCCCCCCTTTTCAAATAGTGGGGGAATATATACCCATCCCCCAGAATCTACACCTTTGTCCACAGGTATTACTAATAGTTGCACATTAACCTTTGAAACTTCTGGAGAATAAAGTGTGGAAGACAGATAAGCTAGAAAACAGCTGTCTGAACATTGATTCCCTGGTCGGAAGATGTTGTGTTTGAGCAGGAATACCATCTCCCTGATTTGAAAGTATAGTGAGTTGCTATTCCTGGATGGTTAAAGCTGTTCAGGTTAAAGTTATAAGGAATTTTCAAATGCAATACCATATATTCCCTAATAAACGCCACCCCCCCCCCCCTCCCCTCTAAATGCCCCTCATGTGTTTTGTGCAGTGAAAATTGTAAAGTCACACGTAAATTGATTGGTAATATTAAATACTCAGTGGTTTATGTCCATGAATCCTTCGTCAGAAATCACCACACTATCTCCATCTTTTTTGACTTCTAAAAAGGCTTATGACATCACCTGGCGGTGTAGTATCTTCAGGGACCTTCACTCCTCTGGTCTCAAGAGGTCTCCTTCCAACCTTCATCCAGAACGATCTCCATTCATGCCATTTCAGGTTGCGCATCGGTAACACCTACTCAAAGGAATACTCAACACATGGGTGTCTCCAAAGGCAGCATTCTTTCTCCCCTCTCTTTTTATCCTCAAAATCAACAGCATCACCATAGTTCTCTCCCCCAACATCAAGTGCTCTTTCTATGTTGACGATTTGCCATCTTCTCGTCCTCTCCATGCTTCCATCTCACCAAACTAATTTTCAAAAATGCCTGGACAACTTAGCTCACTGGAGTGACACCAACCGCTTCAATTTCTCCAAAGACAAAACTGTTCTCATTTATTTCAACAACAGTAACTCTTTCTTCCTTCGTCCCAATCTCCGTCTCAAAGATTCCATCATTCCCAGTAAGGACAGTTCTTGTTTCCTTGGAATCTCTCTCGATTCCAAGCTCACCTAACTCCCCCACATTAACATCCTCAAAACCAACTGTTACAAAACCCTCAATCTCCTCAAGGTAATCTGCAGTACTGACTCTGGAGCCAATCGTCTCACCTTGCTTACCTTATATCACTCCCTTCTCAGTTCTAAGTTGAATTACGCCAACTTCATCCATGGCTCTGCCCACAAACTTTACTTAGGCACATTGAGGTCATCAATAGACTGCTCTAAGGTTCTGCCTTGGCACTACCCACACCACCCCTATTACCAGTCTTCATGTAGAGGCCATTGAACTCCCCTTTGACCTGAGGTGTACCAGGGCTGATCTCTTCTTTGCTCTTCGAATCCTCACTGATGCACGGAACCCATGTTTCCATTCCACCTGCTCTCCTTCCTTTACCAACCTCTTCACTCTCAACAAATGCATCCCCCCACCTTTTGGTATCCAGATGCATTCTCATTTTCCCAAAGCCAACATCAACATTTTTTTGATAGCAAGGCACATTATCCCTTCCACTCCCACCTGGGTTATCCCTTATTCCAAGTTTTCCTTGGCCTTTCCTCCTACAGAAAAGCTCTTCATTACCCAGCCTTCTTTCTCTCCAAATACTGCTAAGTAAGTAGACAATCCCATGACTACTGTTTCCTTTTCACTGACAGCACCACACGGGAAGGCTCCTCTGTAGCTGCCGCCTTTTCTTTTGGCCTCAAGGTTACCTAATGGAGTCTCTATCTACTCTGCTAAAGCAAAGGCTATCCTCCTAGCTCTAAACTTCGCAGAACTCCCTTTCCGCCCAGCTTCATCATCTTCTGTGACTCAAAATCAGTTCTTACTGGCATCCTCAACATGCTCTGGTCTAATCCTCTAATCTTACAAATCCTAAACAAACTTTATGGTCTCTTTTCCTCCGCTGGATCCTCAGCCATGTCGGCATCAATGCTCTTTCAAATCACATTTCACCTGTTCTTATTCTGCACTCTGACTTCCTTCCGCTTTACGATTTCCAGCTACCTCAGGAAGACCTGGCAAGACTTCTGGAACCTTCAGACGAGTAACAAACTTCACACTATCAATCCCAAAGTCAGGATCAAACCTTACTCTGCACAGTTGCAATCATAGGGAATACGTTGTTGTCACCCGCTTCTGCCTCGGTCACTACTTTCTCACCCACTCCTACCTCCTTTCTGGCTCTCCAACACCCGTCTCTCTGCCCTACTTGCAACACTGGTCTCTTGATCAAGCATATCCTCTTAACCTGTCCCTTATACATGAACTCTAGATCTCTCCTCTCCTCCACTTCTATTTCTGATCTTTTCAAAAAAATCCTTCCTCCATCATCATCACTTTCCTCTGCAATAGCAACTTATTTCACCTGATCTAATCCTACCCACACACTCCCCTTTTCTATTCAACCATCCTATCCCTCTTCACCTTTCCTTACCTCTATTCGCTCCTTTATTATTCATACTGTCCTAACTAACTCTTGCACCTTAGATTTCTAGGCACATTTGACTCTGACTATCACATCCATTAAACAATAACAAGCAACAACAGCAACATTTTACACTAGCCTTCAGCCAAAACTTGTTTGAAAACTGTAAAACTGCCTGAAAAATACAGTCAAAAAATTTAAACTTACTTTTTACACAAGAAGTGACTAAAAAATTTAAGCTCCAATAAACGCCCCGTTTTTGAAAATGTAACTCCCCTGTGTGTTTTATTAGAGAATATACAATAATAACATTTGTTGCCTCTGTAGATTCGGACATTGGATATTAAGATTTAGTGTAGCATTGATCACTTTGTTTGCCATATGTCGTATACCGCTGGAGAAAAAAATTGGCTTCCGGCCTGTGAGATTATGCAGGTAGCAATGTTCTCTTCTGTTAAGCACAGTGGTAAAATTTGAGAAAGTGCAAAAACAACTGACCTCCAGGGATCCTCCACAATGTTTTTTTTTTTTTTTGCAGGGAGCTCAAGCTCAATTTGTTTACTCTTTTTGACAGTGTTTTGAATAGGACAATAATTTAGAGCTTTGGGCCACTGAAGAGCCTAATATTTCTTGGCATACTTTCATCTCAATATCTCAGCTGCAAGTCTGGTGCAACAATAACGGTTTTAAATTCTCTAAAGACAAGACAGTCTGCATGCACTTCTGTCATTTCAACAACCTCCACCCCAACCCGAACCTTGTGCTCAATGGCAATCGCATCCCTAAACTTGAACACACAAAGTTCCTAGGTTTAACTCTAGACCCCAAGCTCTCCTACAAGCAACACATCACCAACCTGAAAGAGAAATGCAACAGCTCCCTCAACATTCTCCGCCTCCTCTCCAACACCACTTGGGGTGCGAACCGCCATGCCCTCCTCAAAATCTTAAGGCTCACCATTCGTGCCAAGCTTAACTATGGCAATATTGTCTACTGTGTCCCTCATACCTCAAGCACATCAACATTATCCAAAATGAAGCCTTCAGATTTTGTCTGGGTGCCTACAGGACCTCCTTAATCACCAGCCTTCATGTTGAAGCCAACGAACCCCCCTTTCTACTTAGATGTAAAAAGCTTAGCCTCTATGCTTTTCGAGTCCTCACCAACACCCATAAGCCTGTTTACACCTTAACCTCTTCATCAATCTCCACAACCAAATCAAAGACCAACTCTCAAACTACAACCTCCATCTATACTGATGGCTCCAAGGAAGGTAAGAAGACAGCTGCTGCTGCCGTCATCCAAGACATCACCCTCGTTAGCAGATTTCCCGACTATTCATCCATCTTTTCAGTCAAGGCAAAGGCCATCCTTCTCGCCCCCAACTTTATGGAGACTCTCCGCTCAGCCACTGTGCCATGTTCTTCGACTCCAAGGCTGTTCTCTTCTTACTTATTTACTCAATCTTTAATGGGATAACTTCACATCCCACCTCCTCCTCCAGGAAGTCCTTTCGACCACCCTCTGCAGGAAAACTATTATTTTCTTCTAGATACCCAGCCATGTTGGCATCCCTGGCAATGACAGGGCTGATGCAGCCACTAAGCTTGCCCTCAACCTTTCCCTACCCCATTTCCCAAAACCCTTTCTGACATCAAACCGCTTTTCGCTTTCCTTGTTCGTGACTGCTGGCAAACCTCATGGGACTCCCAAATTGATAACAAACTCCACGTCATCCAACCCACCATTCCGATCAAACCCACCATCAACAACCTCTCTTGTGTCGACAACGTTCATATTACCCATCTTAAAATAGGTCACACCCACCTCACTCACTCCCACCTCCTTATTGGCTCCCCCAACCCCTCTGCAACAATTGCCATTGCACCCTCACAGTCCATCACGTTCTCCTTGCTTGCCCCCTGTACAACCTTCCCAGAGCTTTCCTCGCTCCCCTCAACTCAATTGCCAAGTTCTTCCAGAAAAATCCTCGTATAAAATTATCTCCTTCATCTTGCTTCCCTCTACAACCATATTAAGTCCTCTTCTTCCACACCCCCTCTCTACTTTTTCTTCTCACCCAAACACCTCTCTCGATCCCAGCTTTCTGACTTTTACTTCTTGTATTTCTCTCATTCTCCCCCTATTTTCTTTTCTTCTTACCTCCAGAATGATCTAACCTCTCAGGCACAATTTGACCCTCGTTGTCGTGGTGCCATTAAGCCATCATCAAACAAAAAAACTTGTCTCTTTAGGTGGATTTACTTAAATATAAGGACCAACCCGAAAAATCACTCAAGTCCAAGTTCACCTGTCGGAAAGGAATATTAAAGAAAACCCTCATTTAAAAAGTTTGCAAATTTGCATGGTTATTTATAACTTTACTTCATTGACAGAGGTTATGTTTTCACCTCTGTTTGTTAATTTGTCATCAAGATATCTCAACAACTGATGACTGGATTTGGATCAAGTTTGCTGTGTGGTTTTCTTACTGCTTAAGTAAGAAGTGATTCAATTTGTGGCATATTGGAACAGGGGAAGGGTGCAAATGGGGGTGAAGACACGTTTGTGCCTGTTTTTGTTTGTCTGTCATCAAGATATCTCAAGAACTGATGGTGTGTGATTTTGTTACTGCTTAAGGAAGAAGTAATTACAATTTAAGACTTTGGAAGAGGGGAAGGGTGTAAATGAAGGGTGGGGACATATATTTGCCTGTGTTTCTTTGTCTGTCATCAAGATATCTCAAGAAGTGGTGATTGGATTTGGATTAAATTGGTGTGTGGTTTTGTTCCTGCCTACGGAAGAAGTATTTAA
The DNA here is from genome assembly GCA_020152595.1 of Chiridota heheva. Lineage (NCBI taxonomy): Eukaryota > Metazoa > Echinodermata > Holothuroidea > Apodida > Chiridotidae > Chiridota > Chiridota heheva. The sequence continues at coordinate 3,224,638 of JAIGNY010002621.1, read as the reverse complement.
AATTTGAGACATTGGCACAGGGGAATGGTTAGATGGGGGAGGGGTAAGGACATGTTTTTGCCTCTGTTTATTTGTCCGTCATCAAGATATTTCAAGAACTGATTATTGGATTTGGATTAAATTTGCTGTTTGGTTTTGTTATTGCTTACAGAAAAAGTAATTAAAATTTGAGACATATTGGAACACAGGAAGGGTGAAAATAGGGAGTGGGGACATGTTTCGGGGTCGAATGAACATCCTTTTAATGATATAATTCAAGCGTGTTTGTAGTCTTTATTATATAAAAGACAATGATTAGCAAATATCTGGGGGATATTGCACTCCCTTGTTCCTGTGGCAAGCTGCCCATGCTACCTTGTCCCTGTGGAGAGCTGCTCATGCTACCAATCACAATTCTGAATGTGACCAAAGTATTACATACAGTACAAAGCAGTTGTGCAGTTCTGTTAAAGCCTATTCTGCTGCAAATTGCAGCAACTTTCAGTTTCTGAGACTTTCTTTTGTTCTGTGTTCAGCTACAGAAATTACCCTTAAAAATATTGAATCAGTGAAGATAAGTTTCGGCATCTGTGTATATACATGTAGATTGATAGAAATGCAATAGTATTGTTGAAATTTCTGAGCAAAAGTTTATTACCATTGTAGGCCATGTTTACTACTTCGAAAATCAATGTGATGTAGTTTATTTTGTATAAGTGTAATGATGGTTTGTTTATTCAAGTGATATATTTGAAGATGATCTTTTATTAGCTCATCTAGGTCATTGAGGTTATAAAGTGAGACGAATCTGTAAACTTCTGCCACCCATTTTTACAATGTATCTAGTCCGAGGGCTTTGGGCAGAAATTTGTGAAATTTTGAAGTATTGAAAGCATTGAAAATCTTCATTGTTGGTATATTTTGTTTTCCATTTACTGGTTGCACACATGTACTTGCTTATGTGTAAATAATTAGTTCCATGAATATGAAGAACTGCATGCAGCTGTGACATTCATAGCAGTTCACAAATGTAATATGACACCATTCCTGATAAGAAATTAAACGAACCAACAAGTCATCGTGCATAAGAAATTTGGTACCAAGCTATTATTATGATTCACTTGTCATTTGCAAGTCTAGAGTTACATCGGTTGTAAAGGGTTGCAGGGAACATAACACATTTCCCCTCCTCCCCCTCACCCACTCCGGTATTATCAGTGCCGCCAAGAGGAGGCCAGGCCCCGAAAAAAACCCAAGGGGGGCAAAAAGTTCTGGCAAAATCCCATGCTTTTTTTACATTGGGAAAATGGTATAAATTGGATTAGTAAGGCCTTACAATTTTGCCATTAAAATATTTTGAGATATAAGGGACCCCAATTGTTAGTTTTCCCAGGCCGCGCTCTTCTTTCGTCAGCCCTGATAGGCCTAATAATGATGCCTTTCCAATGTAAACAAATTTTTTTTAAATTTATCTTGGACTGAAAGTGGGGAGGGAGTCAGTAGTAGGGGGAAATCAGGCTAAGATTTACCATACAAAAGATATACATTCTGAAAAAAATGGTTAGAAGGGAGGGGGATCCCCTCATTGCTCCCCAAATCCCACCTATGGTCAGGAGAGTAGGCCCTTATTCTTTATCTTCATAACATTTGAGGTAAATACAATTTCACACTTGGAGAAACTTACATCAAATTTTAATTCACAATGCTTTTTACCGAAAAATGGGATTGAAAGTTTAAAAGGTGTGGTCTGTATGTCTTGAAGTTTGCATGGGAAGCTGTCTTCGCCTTAGGACCACATGGCTGGTCCATGTGGATTTTTGTAATAAAATTGTTTTTTACTGCTGATACAAAATAATGTTACAAGGTAATGATTTAGTCCGAAATAATGATAAAAGGTTTTGTCATGGGTGATTATATATTCATGATATATGATGATGGGTGTCACCTAAATACATTTTTGAAAGGTTGAAAAGACCAATTTAAAACTATAGCAACAAATTTCTGTCTCAAAATTTTCGAAGAAGATTGAGTGGTCCAGTTTTGTTTAGCATAGCGCAGTACAGTGTACTGTTATGTGCGATGTACAGTGAACGATTTGGGTGCTGGGACATAAACATAAACGTTGATTTTATGAAAAGAATGATTAAGTTCACTTGTCCACAGAATGCTTGCCAATGACTCATGTCCTTGCCAACAGGCCGAAGAAACTTTCATTTTTGACTCAACCATATTGGGGTGGTGGTACTGTGTTCACAGTTAAACCTGTTCTCTGTCAAAGTTTTGATCCCTTAAAAAGTTTACCACCGAAAAAGGGTTAACCATCAAAGTAAAGGCGTTAACAAAAACCAGGTCATATTCGTAGGTCCAATCATATTTCAACAGAAAATAGAAACAAATATGTCATCATAATGCCAGATATATAAAAAAAAATGAAAATTAAGAAACATTACAAACACCCACTCTTACCCCCTGCCTGTGCAAACTCCTCCCCTCTCCCCAATTAATGTTGGGGAAAATTGGTCTGAAAGGCATGTGAGAGGTCATGGATACCCAAATTTCAGCTCCCAACATTGAACGAGGCAAGGGGGACATGGTTCTCCCCATTTTTTTGTGTGTTTTTGCTTGCACAAGTTTTCAGCAGTAAGTGTTCCAACAATTTTGTCCATGATTGTATTTGAGGGAAACAAACCATGATTAGGTATAGTTTTGTTTAATACTTTTAACAGGTATTGCTTTTATCTTGTTTCTCTGAATGTACTTAAAACATGTAATGAAGGAAGGTTATTAACATTTAATGAACATTAATTAGTAAATGTGCTAAGTTTGGTAGTTTAAAAAATGTATTTTTTCACCATATATTGTGGTGGAATTGACCTTCACCTTCGCAAATCGTCAGTTATGGACTGAGACATGATTGGAACACACATAGTTTATACCAAAAGGTTTATAACTTTTGTTAGAAACATAATTTTCCAGACATTGCTATTAAGGGATTTATTGCTACTTGTTCCAATTTCTTTGTGCTGGATGTTAAAAAATATTTGTTTTTATCTTCTTTGTTTGTTGACTGTACTAAGAAGTAGGGTACTTAACATTTTTTTAATATGAATGTGTAAATGTTTGAAATTTTGTTTTGGTTACTAAATGTCTTTTCTCACCTTATGTTGTGGTTAAATTGACCTTTGCCTCTATGCAAGGTCAGTAATCAGAGGCATAATGACACCACTCAGAGGCATAATGACACCACTCATTGGAACACACATTATAATTTATACAAAAAGTTTTGTAACTTTTTGTTAAAAGCATAATTTTTCAGACATCGCTATGAAGTAAAAATCAGGAAACTCAATAATTTTCTATGTGTGTATGTGTAGTGACAGATTTATTTAAAAAAACGTTTGCTCGCAGAGAAGGCCAAAATTTAACATTTCACATTATGATGTGAAATAATGCCACGCTGCTAGACTGCTGGCTTTGTCCCACCAGGGCCCTGAATTCATGCCTGGCAGCACCCTCACTTACCTTAAAGAATCAACACTCACAACATGCTAATAAAGCTGCTGAAGAGGATTAAAATAAGAAAACCTGTTTCAAGGACTAAAACAACCACCACCACCCACCCACCCCTGGTATACACCATTAAAAATATCGTTGAGTTTCAACATCAGTGATGTTCTAGTTCTTTTGGCAAACTTTACCGAGCCATGAAAGAAAAATAATTTTCTCCTGTTTGCTTGAAAATTAATTTTACCTTCCAGGTAACACTTATTTTCAGACATCACTATTACTTAAAACTTTGGAAATGATATCTTTTTAAAAAAAAGAGAAAAAGATTAGGTGATATGTATTTACACATAAATTTGATCAAATTGTTTCAATTGTTTTGTGTACCTTTATTATAGGAAGATCTTATGGGATCGTGTAGTCAACTGAGCTTGTATGACAGTGCAAGTTCCCCGCAAGGCCCTCTATCATTACTCTAAATGTATTTCCGTAGCAATCAATTTATATATGCAGTACTGGTAGTGGCAGAACAATAGGGTGGGAAGGGTTGTTAAACTAAACATTGTGGGCCTGGAGCAAGTTTTTAATTCATGAGGCCCCAAACAATGTCACTGTGGATAAACACAGGAGGGCCCTTTACACCAGTTTCCCCACTGGTCCCAACTTAGGTCCTAGCTATGGCACTGATTACTGGTGTGATTGCTTACATATGCTAATTTGAAATTGAATGTTACAGAAGTAATTCATACAATGGCAACATAGATCAGACGATTCATATTTAAAGTATAATGAAATAATCCTACCTTCATGCCACGATAAGTAATGTCTGGCGTCAGAGTAGTTTCTTTGTCTCTCAGCTTATATCGTGGACTACATCTTCCCAATTTCCCACATTCTTGAGGCACCACAGATCCTCCTCTGTATTTGCTTGTATCTTACGATATAGCAAGTTCAGCTACTACAGTACTGTGTAGGAAAGCACCATATGTTTTTATTGAGCTGATGCTCTTGTTTTCTCATCATTGCATAATGAGAGTAAAGTTGAAGCTGTAAATGACAGCTATGATTGGCTTGGGCTCTGAAGCTTATCTGATTAAACTTGGTTCATAGGTAGTATGTTCACTTTCTTAGCTTCAGCCTACCAGCAATACATAACCACACCTGGTGGTAAAATGTAACTCTTGTGTGGTATTGCATTCTTAGCTTGAAGTACATATTGTGCATGTGATTATTAGGTGTGTATTTTGTGCTTGGCCCAGTCATAAACAGTGGAGAATATAGCACATCATGTTTTGGCAGGAACCAGTTATCAACAGCACTGCATAGTTATTGTAATTTAAACTTAAAACTTACATGGTAGACGATTGGGTATGTGATGTATTGTGCATTTTTAAGTTTACATATGGAATCAGGTGTGGGATCTCATCTTGGAATATATTTCATTGGATGCATTCTGGCAAGTTGTTCTTCTGGAAACAACTATGAGTGTTGATTGGGTTGGACGTTTTGTGAATTATTCCTCAATTGATTTACGTCATTACTGCAAGGTATGGAGTGATTTGAAACATGATTATTAAATATTAAATACAAATGTTAGATATTTATGAATGCAGTTTTAATTTGGTAAACCAATGTAATCTTTAAAACCTGGTCATTATTTTCATCCAATTTATCACCACAATGTTAGGACATTGACAGAAGAGTGAATGACTTTAGAACCAGCTCATCAAACACCTACATTACCTGTGCTTTAGTGATGGAGTTAGTAAATGAATGATTTAGATGCAAATTAAGCTATACTCTTTTAATCTATTGAAAAGCTAGGACTGTCAACAAATCATTTAAACTTTAATCACTAGAATTTGAGAGCATTAAGCAATTAATCTTGATTTAATCAAGCCAAAACATCATTGGCACGTTTGACTCTGACTGTCTCAGTGCCATGAAACCTCAACAAACCAAAACAAGATCACAAATGCAGTATTGTAACATTAAATTTTGCTAATATAAAAAATTGCTTAACTACTACAGTTGTAAATAACAAGATCTGACAACATTTGATTAAGTTGCTTTCTTTTTGATACATACCTATCTTTTGTTAAAAATGGGAGATATATAGGAAAGCAGGGTTTAAAGGAATATTCCCATGTTTTTTCTTAACCTTTCATAAGAAGAGTGAAATTTTTTAGAAACAGTTTAGTACAAAAATCATGTTGATATTTTATTCCCTACGAGGAGATATTCAAATTTTAAATTTTAAGCAACACATTTTATTAGTAAAACCTGCTAGAAAAATAAATTAATGAAAGTTCAGATATTTATGTACAATGCCAAATATACCCTATTTAACTAACTTTTGGAAAATTGTTTTTAATCATACAGAAACAACCAATTAACATTCAAGAACTCAGTTGCAATGAAATTGTCTCTATGACATCATCAAACATGAATTCATCATATTGTACAAAATTTTTAAATGAATTGGGAAATCTTTAAAAATACATATATCCTAAATGGAATGTTAAAATCAACCTGATTTTTGTACCAAATTGGCTCTAAAAGTATGAATTAAATTAAGATTTGAAGTAAACTTTGAATCACATTGTGTATATTTTTATCACTGAAATTTTTAAATTATTGAAGCCATAATGTGGTACACATGTATAGTATTATCATGTACTATTTCTAGACCCTCCATTCCTTGGTTTTATTTTAATGGAAATTTTGTACCTTCAATCCTCTAAAAGTAGACAACATAACTTATTTTACAAAAGTAGACAACCTGATCAATCCTCCAAAAGTAGACAGCATAATCAATCCTCCAAAAGTAGACAGCATAACCAATCCTCCAAAAGTAGACCGCATAACCAATCCTCCAAAAGTAGACCGCATAACCAATCCACCAAAAGTAGACATAACCAATCCTACAAAAGTAGACATAACCAATCCACCAAAAGTAGACATAACCAATCCTTTAAAAGTAGACAACATATCCAATCCTCCAAAAGTAGACCGCATAACCAATCCTGCAAAAGTAGACAACATATGCAATCCTCCAAAAGTAGACCGCATAACCAATCCTGCAAAAGTAGACAACATATCCAATCCTCCAAAAGTAGACAGCATAACCAATCCTGCAAAAGTAGACAACATATCCAATCCTCCAAAAGTAGACCGCATAACCAATCCTCCAAAAGTAGACATAACTAATTCTTCAGAAGTAGACAGCATAACCAATTCTCCAAAAGTAGACAGCATAACCAATCCTCCAAAAGTAGACCGCATAACCAATCCTCCAAAAATAGACAGCATAAGCAATTTTCCAAAAGTAGACATAACCAATCCTCCAAAAGTAGACAGCACCACCATCAACAACCTTTCTCGTATCGACAACGTTCATATTACCCGTCTTAGAATTGGTCACACCTAACTCACTCCCACCTCCTTATTGGTTCCCCCCAACCCCTCTGTAACAATTGCCACTGCATCCTTACAATCCAACACGTTCTCCTTGCTTGCCCCCTGTACAACCTTCCCAGAGCTTCCCTCGCTCCCCACAACTCAATTGCTGAGTTCTTCCAGAAAAATCCTCCAGATAAAATAATCTCCTTCCTTCAGCATGCATCCCTCTACAACCATATTTAATTCTCCTCTTCCACCCCCTCTCTACTTTGTTTTTGTTTTACCCATGCACCTCCTCTCTCGATCACAGCTTTCTGGCTTTTGTTCTTGAATTTCTCTCATTCTCCCCCTGGTCTCTTTCCTTACTACCTCTAAAATGATCTGACCTCTCAGGCACAATTTGACCTTCGTTGTCGTAGTGCCGTTAAGACCTCATCAAACAAACAAACAAACATAACCAATCCTCCAAAAGTAGACGGCATAAGCAATCCTGCAAAAGTAGACCGCATAACCAATCCTCCAAAAGTAGACATCATAATTAATCCTCCAAAAGTAGACAACCAATCCTTTGAAAGTAGACATAACCAATCTTCCAAAAGTAGACAGCATAACCAATCCTCCAAAAGTAGACAGCATAACCAATCCTCCAAAAGTAGACAACATTTTTAAAACTTACAAGTAGACAACATAACCAATATATCATGTTATGTACAGTAGATTTTTTTTTTTTTATAAGATCCTTAAGTATCCATAAAGTATGATGGTATTTGAAATTTATGAGCTCAAAATATTTTCATATTGTAAATGTAACTAGTCAGTTTTCCATGATAGCTGGAGCCTAGGGATTTAATCAATCATGCCATTTAGCTACAGTTTTGAAAGTATTTTTATATCAAGTTTGATGACATTTGAATGGGATTTTAAAACTAATGTTTTGACATTTCTGTAAATCTATTTGTTTTCTTAATACTGAATTTGAGCATGTTTTGAGGCTTTACAAAGGTAATTTATATTATCAAGACAACTGTATTTTTATCCTCTTAGAAATTGGCACTTGTTTAATAAAAAGGCGTTGCAAACAACTGTATGTCATGATTGCTGTCAATATGTTTCCTGTTGGTTTTCAGCTTTTACTATCAGCAATGTTCAATTATAAGAAAGGAGTGTACAAATCTGATATGGTACACAAAAGATGCTTAAAAGTAGTGGGGTGAGGTGAGGTGAGGGCAACAAAAAGAGGCTATGGCTCCAACATGGAAGAGTTGAACAATTGTCATGCATATAAACAGTGCAACTTTTAGAAATATGATATTTAAACAAACAAAAGAAAATACACAGGTGCCACAGGAGCCCAACTCCTTACTCTGTCATACTTTTAATTTATTTACAGAATTACACTTACATAGAAGTAAAGTAGTGAATATGTTACTTGTATAACCTGCATCAAACCTGAAAACTGGATGATTGGGCCTATGTAAATATCATGTTGTACACTTGCATTTCTCCTGAAATTAGTTGATGTGAAAATGCATAGAATATTGTGTTGTGTGATATATTTGCTGTTAATCGGAGTTATACACTTAAAGCTTGCTGAGTAGTATTCTTGGCAAGTACTTTATAGATTGTTTTGACTCATAACATTATTGTGAAGTCAGTGGGATTTATGTTTTATCAAGAAAAAGAGGGGTGTTTATATAGTACTTAATTTATAAATCAGAGTTGTAATGTATGATCCTAAATAAAAGAATTGGTGCAGTCTGATATGTCTATGATTGATATGATAGATATATGATAGATATCATGATAAAAAAGCAAATGGAACTGGAGAAACTGCTTTGGTGTGGTGCTCCATTCAGGAGTTACAAGGTATCAAAGTGTAGAAAATATTTTAAAGAAAATTAATTAAACAATCATTTCAAATTAAAAATGAAATTTGAATATTTTTCAGTTGGTTAAGTAATGTACTTCTTTGCTGATATATCCATTGGTTGGTTTTTATGTTTCTTCGAAATATCTTGAGTAGAGTAACTCTTCTAAAAATAATAGGGAATGTCTTAAGTTTAATTATTGAGATGGGTTATTACATGCAAGTGACAAAACATGGCTTGCCTATCTGTTCATGTGTACCTAATATTCTTAATTAAAGAAAAATGAACATTTTGTTTCATAGAAATACATACAAAAATTGTCTTGGGAGTGCAACTGTGACATCACTTTGTATATACTGCACTAGTCACTTTTCAACACAATGGTGAAATCTTCAAATTCAATATCTCCTAAATGGAATCTGATATAAATGATTTGTGTTTTAATAGTCATAAATGCACATAAAGTTCCTGTTATCCTGTTCTGTGTTATCCTGTTCTGTGTTATCCTGTTCTGTGTTATCCTGTTCTGTGTTATCCTGTTCTGTGTTATCCTGTTCTGTGTTATCCTGTTCTGTGTTATCCTGTTCTGTCTTATCCTGTTCTGTGTTATCCTGTTCTGTGTTATCCTGTTCTGTGTTATCCTGTTCTGTGTTATCCTGTTCTGTGTTATCCTGTTCTGTGTTATCCTGTTCTGTGTTATCCTGTTCTGTGTTATCCTGTTCTGTGTTATCCTGTTCTGTGTTATCCTGTTCTGTGTTATCCTGTTCTGTGTTATCCTGTTCTGTGTTATCCTGTTCTGTGTTATCCTGTTCTGTGTTATCCTGTTCTGTGTTATCCTGTTCTGTGTTATCCTGTTCTGTGTTATCCTGTTCTGTGTTATCCTGTTCTGTGTTATCCTGTTCTGTGTTATCCTGTTCTGTGTTATCCTGTTCTGTGTTATCCTGTTCTGTGTTATCCTGTTCTGTGTTATCCTGTTCTGTGTTATCCTGTTCTGTGTTATCCTGTTCTGGTGGTCTCTGACCAGTGATGTACTACTGGATATTGTGACTTATAACTAATACATAGATGACAAGACAAAAGTAATGTCTAGTAAAATAACTGTGATTTACAATCTAAAATACTTGTTTTAAAATATTTACAATGATGGAAAAAATTAAAATAAATATTCAATGAAATAAGGGGTAGCAATTGTTAAGAAAGGAATGGTGTGACTCACTGTGTATCACTCTTTTCCAGTCTACCCCTGCCATTTTTATGCAAACTACGTACATCTATAAAACCTAATATCTCTTTAGCTGGACAATTAGATATCAAAGTAGTTTCTTCAACACTTAGTCCTATGTAAAATTGGCTTATGTACAAAGTCTAAATTCTCTTGCACTATTTCTGTAGAAGTTATGTAAATGTGAGCTGTCAATAGGTCTGCCTATTTTGCAATATAAATTTATATTCTAATCCTCTCCCACAGTGCCATTCTCCAGTCTGTAATGTGTGTGACAGACTTCGGAATTGCCCTAGCAGATCTCTAGAAAACTCCTGGGGTCTTGTCTGTAAAAGCATTTTCAAGTCTGTAGAAGCATTTTCAAATCTGTTACATGTGTAACATAGCATATCCCTGGCGGACGCCTGGGGCTGTGTGACATAGCATATCCCTGGCAAACCATGGGGGTCTGCTATGGATATTCAGCAGTACTTATGTGTGTGACAGACTTTGGATTGGCCCCACAGTGTCCTCAAAGACAGGAGTTGACCTGTCGCATACATTTGTTGAATTTTGAACAAGGAAATACTATCACCAGGAAGTAATTTATGGAATGTGGAGAAAATATTCAAATTCAAAATATATATTTTTACACTTTAATTTTAATAGATAGTCGTCAATATTTGAAAAGATGTATGTTTTAGTGGAGGAGGACTACATAGCAGATGATGTTATATTGTAGATCTCCTCATTTTAAATAGAAAAAGAAATTACGAAGTCTGCAAGTGCCAACATTACATATAAAAGTGTAATAAAAAATATCACCACAACACATAATCCCCAATCCCCCCCCACCCCCTCCCCTGATAGAAAAATAGATAGAATGTAAATGAACTTGGGCATAACAATTGCAATTGAAAACCAACTTGTTTTCATGTGTTTTTGAGTGACAAGAAAGTGGCAAAATTTACCCTATTGACATAAGTAACCTTTTTATATTATTCAGGTAACTGGCATATTATTTACAATATTGAATATTAATACCCAGTACCTAGGTAACATATCATAAATATTTAAATAATTTTGTATTTGAAAATAAAAATATTTAATACGTGCAAGATAAGAAGAATTCATCATCAAGCGAATGGCACTTTTCTGTAGGAGCAATATTTTTAGGAAATTGGTATGGGGTTTTCCCATGTCAGATAGTCATGAGAAATTTTTGAGGGACAGCATTTTAATTTCATTTTGTGTACTCCAGCTTTTGAGATTTTACAGCTTATTTTGTTCAGATAAGAAGTTTTGTTTTAAATTACTCTTATAACATCAAATTTTGCATACATGTATTAAACTTTAGTCAACCATATCTGAGCTTTTTGCAAAATTCCAAGACTTGTTCTCAGAATTAAAAATGTACTAGAAAGACTTCTATAGCTGTACTTGATTGCTTATGATATTTTGCATTTTTTTTCTTTTTAGGGAGCTCGAGTGTGGGTGCGAGATCCTGTATTAGTCTGGAAACCTGGAGACCTTAAGAAAGACTTTAAAGAAGGAGACAAAGAAACAGTTGTAGTATTAGAGGATGAAACGGTGAGAGCTTATTTATCCTTGGATGGGAGTTTGCCATATGATTTGTACTAGTTAAATTAATGTGGTTCTTACCGTAAGAATATTAGAGAAAGAGCTGAGGTTGCTTTCACTCAGAGGTGTGCGAAGCCGGGAGAGAGGGGGCAGTTTGTTTCACCTTTTGGTTTGCATGTATTCTTCCCAGTTGGGAGGTAGCCAGGGAAATTAGTCAAATACAATTAAAAACAATTTGTATAATTGAAGGGAAATTGTTCAGCAAATGGTAATTTCAGAAGACTAAGTACCCTTTCATCAGAAAATTTTCCAATGAGCAGCAGCGTTTAGTGGAATGATAATTTAGTAGTATAATATTTTTGAAATTTTTGGGGTTGTGTCCCTTCCAAATGGTGTCAAGTCTTTGAAAGTGGATAATAAGCTACGACATTATGATCAGAAATATTCGGCCACTGCAATGCCTTGATATCTGCATGGTTTTGTAGTATACAGTAGTCCCCACACACCTTAAAACATTTTTGTTTTGTAAGAGGGTTGCACTAAAGATGTTAACTTTTTGAGTAAGATTTTTGAAGCACGGTATGTAAGACTGTACAGTATTAAAGACTTTCATGGAATAATGTCTATACTTGTTGGATTTTGATACCTGGCATTTGTTAGCATAGTTGTTTTTGTCAGTTGCATATATGATATAATGTCCCTCAGTTACTTAATTGCTCCAAGATAAAATGGTTTCTAAGAAAAGAAAAATAATGTTAAGAAAAATTGTAACATTTTGTAAAGATTAGATTTCAGGAATGCATCTAATTTTTACCTCTGCCAATGAAGTTGGACGGAGGTTATTATTTTTGCCTACGTTTGTTTGTCTGTTTGTTTGTTTGTCTGTTTGCTTGCCATCAACATATTTCAAAAATTGATGATTAGATTTTGATTGAATTTGGTGTTTTTTATCTCCTCGCCAACAAAGTTGGTGAAGAGGGGATGTAGCATCTTTACCATCCATCCGTCCGTCTGTCACGGTACGTCCGTCCGTCCGTCCGTCCGTATCTTATTATTAAAGGATTTGTTCTGGGATGAAAAAAGTTGAATAATAGATCTGACGACTGAATGGAATTTATATTGAAGTGTCTTGGGAATCAATAGCAAAAAACGTCTTCGCTTGAATAGAGTGGACACGATAGACTTATGATAATCTGCAAATTAATCTGTACTGAATTTTCATTCTGATGTGGTAAAAAGTTCAGCTCTATCTGGTTTATGAGGGGGAAAAAGTTGAGCATGTTTCTATTGGAAGTGTCAGATTTAAGTTAGGTGGTGGGGTTGTAGTGCAATAAGGAGAGTAGATTATAGTGAAAGTTGGAGTGGTGAGTTGGTTAAGAGTATATTTGATAGATGAGTGGATGGCAAAAGGTGGGTAGGGGTAATAGGTGAATGGATGATGGTAGGGGAATGGGAGGTGAATGGGGAATGGCATGGTGATGAGGCATGTTGGAGAATAGAGGAAGGCAGGCGAATGGAGGATTGTAGATGAACTGAGGATTGTAGATGAACTGGGGATGGCAGGTGAAGGGGGATAGTAGGTGAATGGGGATAGTAGGTGAATGGGGATAGTGGGGCATGTTGAGTTGATATAAATGAGGGAATGGGAGTGAGAGGAAAGAGTGTTAAATGGAAGATAGTAGAATGATTGGTAGATGTAGGAATTTGGATGACGGTGGAATGTAGGACAGGGTAGGATGGCACATGGTACAGGGAGGAATGGGATGTGGGACAAGGTGGCGTGGTATATGGGACAGGGTGGCATGGTTTATGGGACAGGGTGGCAAGGCATATGGTGGGATGTCATCTTGATTGCAGGTGTAATGGCATACAGGTCATGTTGTGGAATGGTTACCTAGATTTTATGTCTGATTTCCTGTAGGGAGGGAAGTAGCATGGTATGATATGTGGAACAGAGTGTGGGATGGCAGGTGTGACAAGAGGCTGGAAAGCATGTTATTAGTGGTGAGGGGATGTGTATTGTTTGCATAGTCTGGTTTTTTACTGCTTAAGGAAGAAGTGATTTAAATCTGACATATTGGAACAGGGGAAGAGCCCAAATGGAGAGGGAACATTTTAGGGTTAATTTGTCTGTCATTAGAATATCTCAAAAACTAATTATTGGATTTGGATTACATTTAATGTGTGGTTTTATTATTGCTTAAGGAACAAGTGATTTAATTTTGGGACGACTTGGTATAAGGGAAAGACAAAATTCAAGGGGTGGGGATGTTTAGGGTTAGATCTGTCAAAACATAGTTGAAAATTTCCAATAGAATGTCATGCTATGAAGAAAAAAATCCAACAATCAATTTTTGGACTCAAAGAAAAATATTAATCAGTTGGTTTCTGGCATGAATGGAAAATGATGGAATGTAAATCTTAACTGAAAGGAACTCAAACAATGAATGCTTAGCATGAATGAAACTCAAAACAATGATGGCCTTGGAAGAAATCAGTCTTGGAAGAAATCAGAAGATAATTTTCGAAGTGTTCAGAATGCAAACGATCATTAGATAACAAAACTTGGGGATGAATCTTGGTGGGCTTAGGATTTCTGAGGTAGATTATAGGGGTATGGGAATTGAATGAACTCTAAAACTATGCTAGGCTTGTAGGAATTGCAACGGGGGTGGAGGTACGTTCTTTACAGAGTGCTGATATTCTAGTTTTATGTTGTATGTGATAATTTTATTATGCTTTTCTATTCTCTTTCATAGGAAATTACATTAAAAATAAAAGACAAGGAAAACTTGCCTCCATTGAGAAATCCCGATATCTTGATTGGCGAAAATGACCTGACTTCTCTCAGTTATCTCCATGAACCAGCAGTTTTATTTAATTTACATGAAAGATTTATACGCAGTAATGCAATTTACACATATTGTGGTGAGTACTACATTTCTCAAAGATAAATCAAGATAATACAAGATTATATATCTTAATGCATTCTGCTAAGTGTCACTTCATCAAAATTAAGACATGAGATGAGAAGGAATAAAGTATATTGGTGGTATAGAGAGTTACAGTTATTTGTATTCATGTGTGAAAATAATTCAAGTGTGATCATTTTCTTTAAGGGGGAGGGGGAAGGTGGGGAGAGATATTTAGATCCATGTTTCCACATCCACATTGTACATATGACAAATGGTCAGTAGAAACTTTACCCTCATGACACTTCTCAAGAGCCCTAATTACAGGTAAGTCCACACACTATTATATTTAAGGGAAACAATTTGCTAGAAACATACTGAAATATTATGTTTAAATGAATTTGACCAGCCAAATAGATTTTCTCTGAGTTCTGTTTTGCATTTAGACTTGTAGAATAACTAACTCTACATGTAACTGTAAGTGTATCATGATGAACATTTATTTTTTGATGATGGTTGATTTTATTGATGTTTGATTTTGATTTCTTATTTAATGATTATTAATAAGATATTCAGTCTTTTGTAATAGCATGTGTTGCATATGTGACAATCGTTTATTGTAGCTGCATCTTGTGAGTGGAATAAATTTCCTCTATTAACACATTGGCTACCATGGACGTATATATGTATATATATATTTATATGTATGTATGTATGTATGTATGTATGTATGTATGTATGTATGTATGTATGTATGTATGTATGTATGTATGTATGTATGTATGTATGTATGCATGCATGTATGTATGCATGCATGTATGCATGTATGTATGTATGTATGTATGTATGTATGTATGTATATATATATATATATATATATATATATATATTATTAGAGCTGTGACCGTTTAGCGTGTACTCACTACAAGCTCGCAAATCTTGTAAACGTTTACTAAATACTTCATTGCGAGTAATCGTTTTTCATACATTATATATGTCTTGCCGTTGAAAATCAATATTCATGATTCAAATCACACACACATTCGGCTGACAAAATTCCAATCAATGATTTTTTACAAACTGTAAACCCGATTAGCATAATCTTTTTTAAATGTGCGAATCACAAATGCGCAGTAATCACCAATGAATGGGGATATTATGCACTTTGATTTCGCCAAAAACTGAGTAATCTAACTTGTAAAATGCACCGCGAATGTGCAGCAGTAAACAGCGAAACTAACAATAGGCCTAACGTTAGGCCATAAGGCTTTAAATTCCACGCAATCAAGGCCCGTTTCATTGACCAAAAAACACTTGAATCGTGACAATCAGTACATTTACATGTAAATATTACCTGATGAGTCAAATAAATTTTGCAAGAAAGAAAAAATATTGCATAATATATAAACAGAAAAATGTTTTAACAAAGCTGAAATTCTGCATGCTTCGCAAAGAAGGCGGCCATTCTTTCGAGAGGACTAATATTTCAAAACTTCCTGGTGGTGGTGGCGTAGTTTTGAAATGTTTTACGGCGAGGTATATCATAGGCCTCAGTATGCAAGATTTTCACAGAACTTTGAAAGCCGTAGCGAATAGGACAAACAAGTTACGCGATGTTGAGTTTAAATGACATTGAAAGGAAGTTATCTGTTCTTTCGAAATTGAATTTCCATGCATATTTTCCATAAAAATGATGATTTGTACTATAGAAGTAAACTTTTTACGATTTGAAAAGCAAAACTCAGCGTCTATTTGGGCAATGCAGTCAGTACTTTTGCCATACTAGTTGCGCGATTTTTTTACTTCGCCTTGTAGTTTTGGAGCAATTTTGGTGTATTTCCGAAAATTACGGTACTAAACTCGTGTACATGATACACGCTCGCTTTTTTTGGCGTGTACACGTTTACTAAAATCCCTAAACGTTCACAGCTCTAATATATATATATATATATATATATACGATTTATTTTGTTTACCATGACCAAGCGCGAATATGTATGCAAAATTATTTGCTGCATGATGTATCTTATTATGATCATTAAATAAGACATCAAAATTAAACATCAATTAAATCAACTATCATCAAGAAATAGATATTCATCATGATACACCTACAGTTACATATAGAGTTAGTTATTCTACGAGTCTAAATGCAAAACAGAACTCAGAGAAAATTTATTTGGCTGGTCAAATTCATTTAAACATATTATTTCGGTATGTTTCTACTGTGATGTATTATCATGATGGGGGTGAAATTGTAATGGTCTTGTTGAAGACACATACAACTACACTTAGGGTACATTTTTACCCCCACTGGCAAGTAATGAGGTCCAAAATTAGATAAGATAAACAAATGACAACACTTGTTTACAATTTTTACATTTAAAAATGGTAACTTCCACAAAGTGAAAATATGGTATTACTCGTTGGGCACGACTGTTCGTTCTATTCGGTCGAGTCAGATGCATCGGCATCAGATCCTGATTTTATAGGTGAACTGTCTAATTCTGAAGAAGACTCGGATGAAGAAATATTGGTTGGCAATGTAGAAGAAAATGATTTTTTGGTCGATGTTCTGGTGGACAGATCTTCAGATTGCAAAGCAACGATAAATCAACCAGTGTTACACTCATTCACTGCATCGCACGGGATGGACGTGAATATGCCTAGTGCTAATGATATAACCCAAAGGATTGTTTCGTTACGAGAGATATGATTGAAACGATAACTTGTGAAACTAATACATATGCTGAACAGTGTATTGAAAAGAAAATGGATGATAAAACTATCAAGCCCAGTAGTTATAGTTCAATATGGACACCTGTTTCACATATGGAAATGGTGAGATTTTTGACTCTTTGCATACTGATAGATTTTGATAGAAATCCAACTATAAAACAATACTGGGCAGGGTGCTTGATGCACAATCCAACATTTTTTAATGAAATGTCAAGGGATAGCTTTGAACAGACAATGCATTATGGTATTTGCACCTCAATGATGCGAATACTTACCTTTGAAAAACAATGATGGATCAATAAATGAAGAACATGATGCCTTGCATAAGCTAAGGCCATTCTTTGATAGTTTGAGAGAAAACTGTAAAGCTGTTTGTACTTTACCTTTGAAAAACATTGATGGATCAATAAATGAAGAACATGATGCCTTGCACAAGCTAAGGCCATTCTTTGATAGTTTGAGAGAAAACTGTAAAACTGTTTGTACTCCTGATGAACATATTGCTGTGAACGAAGCAATGATGCCTTTTCGTGGCCATGTAAGAATTCGACAGTATATCTAAAACAAGGCCATCAAATATGGTATCAAATTACTATCCCCTCGCCAACGAAGTTGGTGGAGAGGGGATATAGCATCTTTACCATCCATCCGGCCGGCCGGCTTCATGCATTGTTCAGCTACTATGGAACAAAAGATTGCGGCCATAGAAAAGAATTTCCAACTATTTTTATGAAAATAAATTTATTTATATAAAGGAGAACAAACGCATACCAGACTTGGATAGCAGCAATTCAAAGATTTGTTCTGGGATGAAAAAAAGTTGAATAATAGATGTGCAACTGAATGGAATTTATAATGAAGTGTCTTGTGAATGAATAGCAAAAAAACAAAAGATCTTCGCTTGAATAGAGTGGACACATAATAGACTTATGATAATCTGCAAATTAATCTGTACTGAGTTTTCATTCTGATTTGGTAGATAGATCAGGGAGGTTATAGTGAAGGTTGGAATGATGAGTTGGTTAAGAGTATATTTGGTAGATGAGTGGATGGCTAAAGGTAGGTTGTGGGGTAGTAGGTGAATGGATGATGGTAGGTGACTGGAAGATGTTTGGTGAATGGGGGATGGTAGGTGAATGGGGCATTTTAGGGAATAGAGGATGGTAGGTGAATGGAGGATGGTAGGTAAATGGGGGATGGCAGGTAAAGGGGGATGGTAGGTGAATGTGGCATGTTGAGGTGATAGAAGTGAGGGGATGGGAGTTGAAGGAAAGAATGTTGGGTGGAAGATGGTAGAATGATTGGTATATGTAGGAATTAGGATGAAGGTGGAATGGCATGGGGAACAGGATGGGATGAAATGTTGGCCAGGGTGGGGTGGCATGTGGGACAGAGTGGCATGTGGTA
Organism: Chiridota heheva; assembly: GCA_020152595.1. Classification (NCBI taxonomy): domain Eukaryota; kingdom Metazoa; phylum Echinodermata; class Holothuroidea; order Apodida; family Chiridotidae; genus Chiridota; species Chiridota heheva. The sequence continues at coordinate 3,206,045 of JAIGNY010002621.1, read as the reverse complement.
CAGGGTACCATGGAATGTGGGACAGGATGTCATGGAATACAGGACAAGGTGGGATAGCATGTGGGACAGGGTGTCGTGACTTGTGAAACAAGGTAGTGTCATGGCATTTATGACAGGCTGGAATCTCATGTGGGACAAGGTGGGATGCCATCATGTACAGGGTGGGTCAGCATGCTAGACAGGGTGGGATGGCATGTTGGATAGGGTGGCGTGGGATGGCATGTTGAGTAGGGTGGCATAGGATGGTACGTGGTGGATTTCAGGTGGGACAGCATGTTGGATAGGGTGGCATGGCACAGACAGGGTGGGATGGCATGTGGGACAAGGTTGGATGGTATGTGTAACAGCATGCAGGCCAGGTAGGGATGGGATGGCATGTGGGATAGGGCGGGATGGCATGTGGGACAGTATTGACACATGCGGGTCAGGGATGGACAGGGTGGGTTGGCATGCTATACAGGGTGGGACAGCATGTTGGATAGGGTGGCTTGTTACAGTGATGAGGCTAATGAGTGTTTTAGGGATGGTAGGTGAGACAGGGTTGGATGGCTTGTTGGATGGCATGTGCGGGACAGAAGGTATAACTTATGGGATTTAGGTTAGCATGGAGGGAGGGGTGTCACAGGCATTTTTATTAAGGCTTTTATTATGAAAATAAATTTATATAAAGGAAAATAAATTAAAATCTTGCTTTGAAAAAACTTGCATTCCAGACTTAAATAGCAAGTTCTAGGATGAAAAAAAAGTTGAATAATAAAACTTAACCACTGAATGGAATTTGAAGTGTCAGACCAGAATACAAGGATAATTTAAAAAGTCAGAGGCTGCTGTCTTGAATTTGACCCATGATCATTTGAATAAAGGTTACAAGCTATATATGGAGAATTATTATTCAGGTGTAGATTTGTACTAGTTCCTCAATGATGCTTGCAGTACAGTTTGGAAAGACAGGAAAGGGTTGCCTGAGGCACTTCGTTTTCGTATTCTAAAGGGGAAAGCAATTATAAGACAGAATACTTTATATTCAAAGATCTTGTTGCAGTAAAAAACATGAATATATATACATTCATAAATATGAATCAGACAAAGTTGACAGGGTTTTTTCAGTAGCATATTATCATGTTGAAAATTGTGATGTGTATTATTGTCAGTAAAATGTCGTTGAGATTGTTGCCACATTAACCTTTCCAGATTGAGGTGTTACAGTGGGAGGTGTACTCTGATGTCCCCAGCTTTATATCTGAAGTAAGAAGAATAAAAAGCTACATGTTACTTGAAAAGCATGTACAATTTCTTACCTTTATAGTTGAATAGCAAACACACTAAATGTGCCTGTACTGCTCCACCCTTAAAACCCATGTATCATGTTAGGCACAGTTTTAATATTTTTTATGTGCCTTTGTTTGCATTTGAAACAAAAATTGAAACATTTAATGCAATATTAATTATTACAATTTTACGATTTAACGATTATTAAGAATTGAGATATTCTTCTGTTTTTCTTTTATTTTATGTTATTTTATGCAAATGATGTAATTTTTAGCATTAAAAAATCTCAGAAAAAAATCAGAATAGTTTATAGTCGAATAAAAACCATACTTATGGTACATTGGAAAGGTGTCTTACCATTGTTATTGTTCTTCAATTTCAGATACCCTAAATGGAAAAAAATAACTCAAATCAATGGTCAATGGGTTCAAGACACTGTTAAAACAAATAGTTTCACAGCAATGACAACCCAGACACTAATGGTAGCCAATGTGTTAATCAGAATGCCACCTTTTAATACCTTTGTAAAGTCCTTAAAAACTGATCTTTTTAAAAAAAATATTTCCAAAAGCATACAATGTGATTTAGTAGACTGGGGACTCAAAAACAATCTGAAGGATTATATATAACGACTGACAGCATATTTCCTCATGCTGGACGGATTATTTGTTATAACAATTATTTATGCATGCAAACTTTTCAGTGGCCAAAATACAATTTAAAATATGCTGATACATGTATTTATGCTGAATATCTACTGCAAGCAGGCTTACAGGGATGTTCCAGGCAAAGCTTTGTAACTTTGCATTTGATATAGATATCTCTTGTGCCTAAAGAGACTACTGTTTTCTGTGCATTACTTTTAGTGTGAAAGTTCTGATGGTAACAGTCAATGTAGTTTGCGTACACAATTAATGCAGCTGTCAGAACTGTGTGATCTATGATAAGTGCCTTCTGTTTTTGGTTCCGATGCTATTAGTATAAGGAACCTTTGCAGTCATGCTGGTGTGTGTATGGGTGTGTCTGTGACAGCAAGCTCGTAAGCATGATATCTGAAGTACGATACACTGGATTCATGTAATACACAGATAACCCATGGTGCATAGATGTGCCCTATTGGTTTTTTTTAAAAGTGATGTCGTGCATACTAATGAGTAGGCGTGGCTTAATGTAAAAATCTTGAAATAATCATATTTTAATAACTGCACGTCTGTTTTGTTTCATTTGTGGTATATGTATGATGTTAGCTGGTGTGTACATGTTCATGGTGTTAAAACATTGAATTACATTAATATGCATAGTGAGCTGGGCTTAATATGATTTTGCTGAAAGGAGCTTATAAGAATAGTATCTCAAGAATGGTGAAATCAATTCATGTCATATTTGGAAGATAGATAGCCCATGGTCTGTACATGTGTGTGCCCTATTGTTTTTAGTGGTGATGTCATGCATATTAATAAGTGGGGGGAATAAAGTGGAAATTTTGTAAATGTTATGAATGAGCAACTTAATGTCCGTTTCACGTCATTCTGAGCATGATAATATTGGTTAGTATGTATATGCTTATGTTATTAACAAATATCATTTATATGCATGATGGGCGGAGCATAATGTGGAAGTGCTAAATGATGTAAACACTAAATCTTATGAATGGTATATTTATTCCATATGTGGTACATAGATGGTTATGGTCTATACAAATGTTGTAATGTTGTGGTAGTGATGTCATGAATATTAATAAGTAGGTGGGGCTTAATGAACTTTTTTTAAATAAATGAGCAACCATTTTTGCATCATACTTGCTATGAGAATGTTGTTAATTATTGTGCAAATGCTAAAGCTGTCAACATTTTTATTGATTTGCATGTTTTGTGTGGCTTATGAATAAGTATGGAACAAATATTTCATGATATGCAATGACATGACAGTTAATACAAAACGTTGCAGATAAATCAGCATATAAAAAAATAAAAAAAGCATCGCAACCACAAAACCTTTTGCTTCTGGTTTAATGTTAAATAGAGCATAGAATATAGACTATGATGTTACTTTTTATTTGTAATGCATCTCTTTAATTATTCTTTGTAGTTTTAGAATGTGCTCTGCACCAAAATTCTTTAAAAAAGGTATTATTTTAGAGTTAATTTGGTTTACAACTCAAAGGACACTGATGTTTCATTTTCCCCCTGTGATTGCCATGAGATTGTAAGGTAATAATTTGATAAGTGTATATTTACATTGGGCCATTTTAGGATTCTGTTTTTAGTATCTTACAAAGAAAGAATAGAAATTGCAGATATGATGGCTATTAAATAAGTGCTATGTACAGTATTTTTTTTTGTAATATTAAAGTAGTTGTTCCTAACGAGCAAGAAAAGGAACATATCTTTGAGAGCTTTGTATCATTCCTCTCATATTTGATTGAAAACAAAACATTCAAAAATTTCAATTGTTCTTAGAGGTACTGAACCTTTGAAAAGTTCTGTACTTAGGAGTAGAGCAGTACAAAGGCTTTATCCTCATCATCTACTCCTTCACTCTTGATCCTGTAGGTATTGTGCTAGTAGCAGTAAATCCATATGAGGAGCTTCCCCTCTACAGTGCAGATGTCATTCAGGCATACAGTGGGCAAGATATGGGGTCCATGGACCCTCATATATTTGCAGTTTCTGAAGAGGCATTTAAACGGATGTCCAGGTAAGTTACACCATCAAGTGGAAAAATTGTTTATTTCACTAAATCTCAGTGTTTTCACTTTAACAGAATTGAGAGTTAGACTTGACTGGATTCCATTAATAATAATGATAATAATACACATATATTCATAACGCGCCCCTTTGAACTAAATCGCCAGGAGCGCGGAACAGTTAGTAAAGTAAATGATAAGATATATGAAACAAATGAAGTATAAAACTAGAAATTTAAAAGCAAAAAAAATTGAAATACCTAAAATATAAAAATGCAATTAATCAATACATAATTCATAGGCTAAACTAAAGATTAAAAGCTGAACATGCTGAATAAGAAATATAAACAAATGAAGTAAAAACAAATAAAGTAAAAGTACAAATTACTGAAATACCTAAAAAAAGTTAGGTTAAATCCATACACGGGCCATGATGACCCATCAGGTTACTTATCCTCAGTTTCTTTAATATAAGCGGATGAGAGCGCATGGTTCCTCCTGAACAGGATGTCAGGCGATCACATGTTAACTTCCCAGCAGTGATGGTACTCATTTATAACTGAGTGGACTGGATCAAACAGAGCAAAGTGTCTTGATCAAGGATACCGTTCATGACGGGAATCAAACCTGCTACCTATAGCATAGAAGCATGACTCCTGAAAGGATTAGTTCAGGGGTGAAGCAAAAGAAACAAAACGGTGTAAAAAGTATTCCAAAATCTTATTTTGTGAAGGAGATATTTAAGTTTACAATTTGTTATCATTTGTGTAGAAACTACTGAAATTAGACTATTTGTGATGTCACAGCCTCAGATTCCTCAAAGTCTTTATGTATTCTATCATATTTTGTCCTGCGATTTTGTGGCTTAAAAACTATTGCACTAAAAAAAAAATACCTGGTAAAATTTTACTAGAAACTGGTAAATATTTTACCAGGTTCCATGTTTATATGCGACCCACACTTGCGTGGTTACTTTTAAGAGGTTTTTCTGGTGAATGTCATTTAACCACAATCCTGGTTGAAATAACCAGGCAGCTGTGGTGAAGTTTCTTGATTAATCCTGGTCAATTTCACTACCATTTTCTGGTTAACCTTTGAGATCATTAAGCATGATATCCTGGTCAATCATTCAAATTAACCACTTTTCCTAGTCAAAATGACCAGGAAATTTCATGTCAATTTTTAACAATGAATGAGGTTAATTTTAACACTTTATCCTGGTCAGTATCAATTTTTCCCCAAGGAAATATCCATGTTGCAACAAAATTAATAGAATAAAAGCTGACTACATTGAGAATTTTTAAAGGTAGTATGTTAATTCTTTTGAAATTAAATGACCATGCAGATAATTATTGTACAGTACTGTACTGATTATACAACACTGTACTGTAATGCACTAGCCTAACAAGTATCAAGCCTAATGTTAAGTCGCGACATGCCTTTGTTATATTTTCTTGTTATAATTAACTGCATGGTCATTTAATTGTGAAAAAAATGACAGATTACCTTCAAAAATACTTTGTAATGTTTTCAGGTTCCACTCCCTTGATTTCCTGCAACAAATTTGATAGCAATGAAAGCAAACTTTTTTGTTGTTCAACAAGTTGTTCATCTGATGCATTGCGTGCTTGGCGGACATCTGGGGATGTTTGTTACTTAGCAACAAAACTGCGTTGACCAATCAGTTTGATCAGCATGTACGTCACTAAATCAACTGTTTCCTGGTAAGCGTATTGTAGTCAACGCGATGCCTGGTTGTATTTATTAACATTGTTCCCTAGCTATATTAACATTGTTCCCTTGTTATATTAACCAGGATAATGTTACTCTTCAGTTAATCAGAATACTCTAACCAGGGTAATTTTAAAATGCACCAGGATGATGTTGATATTATGTTTACCAGGATATTTCACAAGATATTTTCTAGAGTGGGGATATGTCAGTAAAGTATTCAAACAGAATCTAGTTAAAGTAATTATAAATTACCACTTGAAGATATTTTGAGGGAAAATAATTCAAATAGTAATAAAGTTAAATAAATTGTCTTGAAAATACATTAACAATTAATAAGAATGTGAGGATGAGGGTACCAACCTTCTACAGTAGACTTAATACACCAATCATTTTTAAACTGTTCAGACAGTTTTACACTTGAATATTTTTGTAACAGCACAAGATTTTTGAATGCTTTCTTCACCATGTTTCAGTTTATCCACTGACCTGTTCCCTCAACCACCTACCTAAGTTCTTGCTTCAGAGTGCATACTTCCTCAGTGCATTCTTATTCCGAGGTGCATTTTGTATACGGTATAAGGCACTTAGTTGTAAAAGGTCAGCAGTTTGTAAACCTTGTTGTGGTGGAAGAATGAGTCTGGAAACAGTGTTTTTCTTTAACTTCTCAGTAACTGCTTACACATGAATGAATAGACACTAATGCTGTCGGGTCTTTCAAATTGATATAAAACAGTTCAAGAAAACAAATTTAAGGTAGCTGAACATATAATTCAATGGCTAAGCTCTGAAATTTGAGTCATTTAACAAAATGCTAGGGGTTAAGAGATTCTTGGTTTTCTCTAAAAGTGTTGTTACAATAGACCAGACTGATGGTGCCCTGAAAAGCAATAATTTGAATGATTTCCAGGAGAAAAAATGTTTCCCTAGAGAGGGACCAGGAAACTTCATTCAAAGTTCCAATCAAATTCAATTGTAACACAATTTTGGGTGGTTTATAGAATTATTCTTAGTCCTTTTGTCATCTGTCCATCTCTCCAGATTGACGGATGAAGAGAATTGTGTATTTGGTTTTTAATCAAGTTACCTACTTATCATTTAATAAGCCATCATTTGTTGGTTCATTTGACAAGATGCACTAAGCTCTTTAAGAATCAATTTGTTTTCTCAGAATATTTGTGTCAATAAGAATAGTATTAAATGAAAGGTTCTTCTGGGAATTCTGTAGTTTTCTTCATTTACACTTCTTTAAATATCTACAATACATTAGAAACAAAGTATATTTATTGTAGGGGAGAACATTACAGGCATATGCTTTTTTGTACATGTGTACCTTCATGACTATTCAGCTGTTGTAAGTCACAGCTCAGAAATATGGATCATTTTTGTTGTAAATCAGACCAAGAAATTTCATCCCAAGAAAATCAATGTCTTTGAGTTACGAAATAAGTGACACCCACAATAGCAACATGGTAACTAATTGGGGGCAAGCAAACCTCAAATCTGCAATCGTGCATTACCAATGCATTGACATTTAGATGTTCGCGAGGCCTGTCGCAAGTTTTCATCCATTAATGGCACTTTTCCGGATCTTTGGAGTTTTTTTCGAAAGGGATAAACAAAATTCACCTTGCTTACTGTTCCGGGTAACAGCAATCAGATTTACAAACCCGCAGCGGGCCCGTAAGTGCAATTTTGTGTTCACCATTTTGCTGTCACTCAGTCTGTGTGTGCAGAAATTTGTTTGTACAGTAAATTGCATTGACTACATGAGTGCGTGTCGCTAGTTAGTTGTACTGCACCAGTACCACATAGGATGTTTGCCCCACTTAGTTACACAGATTTTATTGCTAGGCAAATTCATGAGGTGATTGGTTGAAAAAGCTGTCAATCCTCTAACTCAGACAGGTTAATTGCTTGACATGTTGCTAGTCAATCTGATACACACTAGTGATGTCATTTCCGGGGGGCAGTTATTGATTGGTGTGTCAGTATCTTAACATTGAATTGTATTCTCTCTTGACTATATATTAGTAAGTTGTTACAATTTATTTGGTTGGTGCCACGTCACATCCGGGAGATGATGTCATTTGCTGAAATGAAAACAAACTTTGCGCAATACATGTGGGCAAGTCCGTATGCATTTAATGTGTGCGGTACGTATGACATGTAAACAAACACAGCTGATTGCTTTGTTTTCACTCCAATGCGGGGTGAATGCACGCGGTTGCTATGCGGTCTAATGACCTCAGGTCACATTTCCAACCAAGTGAATACTACACTCCACTTATGAACTTAATTTTTCTTTCGCTATGAAACATTTTGTGGCTATAATGTTTCTTTCTAGTTTCACACGTAACCATGCAGATACAAAAAAGAATAAGCACACAGGGGGGCTTTCATGGCCATAGATTACTTGGTTTATTACGAGCTGTACATAAATTACAGTAGAGTTTTAATCTTCATCTTACAGTGGTATTACGTTCATCTTCATTCTTTCCAGTTATTAAGATGCGACTGGGGAACTCATCTGATATCTTGCATGGCTTGCCATTTATTATCTTAACTTGTATTTTGCTCTTTGCATGAATGCTCCATGGCTCGGTCATATATCAGTGATTATAAAAGGGATAACTTCATCATATTAAGTGGATATCACGCTTGCATTGTTTTAGTTCCGTAAGCAAGTGACATACAATTACAGCCATGGAAGGTGCAGAGTATCAGACGTCCTGTAAAGTCGGTAGTGAGTTGATCAAGGCTAACATCATGAGATGGAAGTTATCAGCCCTAGGGTATCTCAAGAATTGATATTCTGTTTAGATTTTACATATATGAAGGTGATTTCTACTACATCCCACAGAAATCGTTAATAATCACAGGAAATTCTGAACCAGAAAACAGCACTCCATTTCTAGGTTTGCCTTGCACCTTTGAGCTGATTTGGTTATAGTTAGATTAATTATATATTTATTCTTCATGATTAATTTGGGTTTTTAATTTTTCATATTTTCCTTTTTCTCCTTTAGGGTGTAGATTTAGTGGTGCTTAGTAGATGTTGTTTTCATTGGTTCATATGATAGTGTAGAATATATTTTTATAAACAATCATCAAGGTTTGCTCGGGTTTGCTGCAACCAAAATCAGGTTTTGCCTACTTAAGGAGGGGAAGGGAACACGCTAAAATACGAAAAACCCATACAAAAGATGCACATTTGGGAAACAAGTGGCGGACTAGTGCCCTCCCCCCAAATCCTTCCTATGTCATAGGCGGGATTTGCCTACTGAAAATGGGAGTAAAGGTAAAATTATGAAAACATGCTCAAATACAAGAAACCACCATAGAAAAGCTATACATTTAGAAAAAAGTGGGAAGTGCCCCATGCTCCCCCCCCTTCCCCCTCTCCCCCCCCCCCCTTCCCCCCTCTCCCTCCTCCTCAAATCCTGCCTGGGATGGCTGCAACATATTATAATAATTATAATAGAGACAAGTATTAAAGTTTAAATCATTATTTATGCAGATGTCAATTGCACCTAAATAATAAAGGGCTTATATCTTCTTAAGCAAAACAGGAATCTTTCAAGATTCCAACAGCCCCATGGGTGTCGTATCCAATTCACAATGATGAAATCACAAAACTACGTTCTCACAGTAGCCCTAAAGTTTCTAGTTTAGAAAAATGAATTTCTCGATATTTATGTTTAAAAATTTATGTCATTTAGTGTTTTTCTTTGGTTTGGTTTAGTTTGGTTAGAGGTTTTAGCATCCCGACAAACTTCCTAAGTTGGAAACTTCTTAAGGTCTGATGTTAATAGCATAAGGAATCTATGCAGTCATGCTGGTGTGTGTATGTATCTATGTGTTTATATATGTATGTGTGTAAGGGTGGGTGTGTGTATGTGATTGTGACAGCAAGCTCGTAAGCGTGATATCTTAAGAATGATAGTACACCAGATTCATGTCAACTTTGATACACAGATAGCCCATGGTCTGTAGATGTGCCCTAGTGTTTTGGTGGTGATATCATGCATATTAATGATTAGGCAGGGCTTAATATAAAAAATCTTGAAATGCTCTTATTTTGACAATCATATGTCTGATTTGTTTCATATTCAGTATGATTAGGTTGTTAGCTAGTGTGTATATGTTCATTGTATAAAAACATTGAATTTCATTAATATGCATAGTAGGCGGAGCTTAATATGATTTTGCTAAAAAGACCTTGTAAACATGGTATCTCAAAAAAAAAAAAAAACTGGATTCACGTCATGTGCGGTACACAGATAGCCCATGGTCTGTAAAAGTGCCCTATTGTTTTGGGAGCCCATGGTCTGTAAAAGTGCCCTATTGTTTTGGGTGGTGAAATCATGCATGTTAATTAGTAGGCGGGTTTACCCTTACTCTAGCATGCGGCGATATTATTGCCGTTTTCAAACCACCTTTGTATAAAATAAAGTCCGGACTTTACCAAAGTCCTATGGAGTAATCTTGGTATCATTTTAAAGAACTCGGATAATTCGTGCACAAAATGTAACTTTTTTATAAGGGTCATATTACACAATTTTGAGAAACATTTGCTTAAAAAAAAGTAAAACTAAAAAATTGCTAAAAAAATTGGCAAAAAATGTTTTTGTTCCTTTTAAATCCTACGATAACTTCAAGATCACATGTTTGCTTTAAAATCAAACACGCAAAATCCTAAGACATGATATGATTGATTTCTGGTCAAATTTTTATAATCCCTACCTGCAATCTTTTGTTTTGGAGAATTTTTTTCAAAATTTCATAATTTTCTGCTATTTTTGACTCGTTTTTTCCAAAAAATTATGTACCAAAATTGTACATCGCACATGCTTCCTTGAACCGTCGTTCAAAAGTGCTTGCAATTTCCTTTCATTTAATATATAAATACAGGCACACCCCTTCTATTTGGACCCTTTCCTATGATAATTAAATTTCACCACATCACTTTCAATGAACTTGTGGTGTAGTGGATATGAACGCGGCCAGCGCGCGAGCGCACCAGGTTTGAGTCCCTCCGTGACCATGGCCTTATAATTTTTCTGCTGCAGTTTTCAGGGGTCATTTGACTTAAATCGTTTTTGGTATTGTTTCATCTTTCCTTTCTTTCTAAAATTTGTAGATTAGCATCATTTAAAAGGAAATTTTATAAAGAATCTAAATATGCAACACAAATCTCTGTTTTCAGTACTGACAATAAGTTATACTCGTGAAAAATTGGCCATTTGTTGACCAGATCTAGCTGAAAATTGCTTCTTTTTTTTCTTTTGTCCTATATTTCCATTTGGCTTTCATTACTCAATAGGTAATTATCTTAGCTTCCATTCCAACCAAACTTGTAATGAAAGAAAATGAAAGTAATGTCAAAAATGCACATGAAGAATATGTTACGAAAATTGGGCACGGATTTTTCAAGCCCTGGTAGAGTAGGGTTAATGTGAAAATCTTGAAATGCTCATATTTTAACAATCACATGTCTCCCTTTGTTTCATATTTTGTAGAATTATGATTTTAGCTACAGTAGTTTGTACGTGTTTATTTGATAAAATCATTGAATTTCATTAATATGCATAGTGGGCAGTGCTTAATATGATTTTGCTGAAAAGAGCTTGTAAACCCGATATCTCAAATATTTCATGACATACAATGACATAACAGTTATTACAAAATCAATCAGCATGAAGAAAAAAAGCGTGGGAACCACAAAACCTTTTGGTTCTTGTTATAAACCAGTTGTGGAGCACTGGTTGAAGACCAAGAAGGGACTTTTAGTTTGTCATATTATAAACCCTGATGTAAAATACCTCACCAAAAGAGAATCACCTTTCATTTAAGCAAACTGTTGTGATTTTGTAAATGGGAATCAAATACTTTGAACAGAACTAAATGTCAAGCATTGAAGTGAGCATACACACCAACCATACTAAAAAGTAATATTCAAATTTGCAAAATACTTAAATGGGTGTTGTTTGGTCAATGCTTCATTGAGCAACATAGTAAATGATGTTGTATGCTATTTACTGTACTGGCGTAAACCTTCAATTTATCAAGTGTAGTAAGAAATTGCTCTACCAGCACTTTTTCTAGTGGGACATTAAATCCACCTTTAAAGATTAACTCAATGATGTATGCAATGCTAAAGCAGTGTGGCATATCAGTTTCTGTCAGATGGAGAATTGTATTTGCCACTTGTTCTGTGGTCATGATCATGCTTCATAAATGCAGTGTGAAGTATGGGAACACCAGCATGGTGCTTGTAATGAGGGTGTAATTATCACACATTTTAGAATCTGATCAATTTGGTAAGCTTCAGTGTGAAATGCTTGGGAATTACAAGGCCGAGGGATTTAGTGATATCATCATATGTATATACTGTACGTGTGTCAAGGATAGGAGCTTAATCAGTGAAATGTACTGCGATTTAGAGAGTGAAACATTGTGTTAATCTGAAACAATGGTATGTTTTGATAATACCACAATACAGTAAAAGTCGGCAGAGATTTGATTATGAAGTGGTCCAGTGAATATGTTGTCACCTAGGTTTTGTGCTCCTACTGAAGTGTGACCAATACAGTAAAAGTCAGCAGAGATTTAATTATGAAGTGGTCCAGTAAATATGTTGTCACCTAGGTTTTGTGCCCCTACTGAAGTGTGACCAATACAGTAAAAGTCTGCAGAGATTTAATTATAAAGAAGTCCAGTAAATATGTTGTCACCTAGGCTTTGTGCCCCTTTGGAAGTGTGACCAACACAGTAAAAGTCAGCAGAGATTTAATTATGAAGTGGTCCAGTAAATATGTTGTCACCTAGGCTTTGTGCCCCCACTGAAGTGTGACCAATACAGTAAAAGTCTGCAGAGATTTAATTATAAAGTGGTCCAGTAAATATGTTGTCACCTAGGCTTTGTGCCCCTTCGGAAGTGTGACCAATACAGTAAAAGTCAGCAGAGATTTAATTATGAAGTGGTCCAGTAAATATAATGTCACTTAGGCTTTGTGCCCCTACTGAAGTGTGACCAATGTTGAACCTGGCCAATGAATGTAGGTTCAGATACATTTGATATTTGTTGTTACCTGTCATTAAATTTTTAAATTCATTGGAATTCATTTTAGAAGAGTAATTGAAATTTTTAAAAAGCATTTGATTTGACTATAAAATTTTCCTGATTGATATGGAATGTACAAATGAATGGTACTTGTCACAGCTCAATGGAAAATTTTAAACACTGTAGACCTTCAAAGGATTATTTCAGTGGTCATACAGTACATGTCTGCCGTGTATGATCAAGGGCAAATAGACAAAACAAAATTTGTATCAAAATATCTGTGAAAAGTCTACCATAGAAGAGTGACACTTCACCCTCACTCTCTTAAGTAGTGGTGGCACTACGGGGAGGAGGGTAGGCACACTCCCAAAGATCACTTCCCCCCCCCACTTGCCTCCCCAATTATTTTTTTAAAGAGACGTTTTTTCCGATTTATAGATATGCATATTAATGAGTAGGTGGGCCTTAATGTAAAAATCTTGAAATGATCATTTTTTAACAACCACATACATTGTTTTGTTTCATATTTGGAATAATTATGATGTTAGCTGGAGTGTACAAGTTCATGATGTCAAAGCGTAGAATATCATTTATGTGCATAAGTGGGCAGGCTTAATATGATTTTGCTGAAAAGAGCTTGTAAACACGATATCTCAAAAACAATGAACTGGATTCATGTCATGTGTGGTAAACAGACTGTAAAACACTGTAGCTCATGGTCTGCAGATGTGCCTAATGTTTTTGTGGTTGTTTTAAACATATTAATAAGTGGGAGGGGCTTAAAGTAGAAATGTTGAATAAGTGATAAATGAGCAACATATCCCTTTTGCATCATATTGGGCATGAAAATATTGTTGGTTATTGTGCACATGCTTATGATATCAACAGATATCATTAATATGCATGGTAGGCATAGCTTAATGTGAAAGTGCTAAATGATTTAAATACCATACTGTATCTCATAAACAGTATATTAGATTTATGCCACACAGTATGTCATACACAGATGTGTCATGGTCTGTACATATGTTCTAATGTTGTGGTAGTGATGTCATGAATATTAATGAGTAGGCAGGGCTTACTGAAAAATTCTTCAAATAGGAAATGTGAGCAACTGTTTTTGCATCATACTTGCTATGATAATGTTTTTAATTATTGTGCAAATGCTAATATTATCAACATTTTTATTGATCTGCATGATGGGTGTGGCTTATAATTAAATACCTTGAAACAAATATTTCATGATATGCAATGACATGGCACTTAATACAAATTTTGTAAATCAATCAGCTTTTGAAAAAATATAGCATCGGAACCACAAAACCTTTTGCTTCTGGTTATCCATCATTTTGTTTTTTATAGTGCCCCCCTTTCATCAGACTTGCTTATTATTCCTATGTGAATTGCTCTAATGTGTATCTGTTATTGAACTTGCTCAGCAACTCTTGTGTAATGTTTTGTAGTAAAAGCTCAGATCTCAAACCAGAGATGTCACTTTTATCAGAAATGTTAAATTTTGCAAGGTATCTGTTATGTTTAAAATGACTGCTGTGAGACTGAATATTGCATCACAGACTCAGATCCCCTCTCAGTTCTGTGGGGTTTTTCTTAACTGATTAGATTGGCAAATCATGACAAGTTTTGTTTCTGCTAGAGGTGACACAGAATAGTTCACTTTCCACTTTCAAAGCCATCTCACACCTCCCATGGTAAACTTGTGCATGCTTGAATATCTAGTCTCCCATATGGAGAGCTGAGAATAGCACCTTATCAAGAATCTGTTCAGTTTGCACTAGGTTGATGGTTAGGAATATGTGGATTGTTTTCTATCTACTGTATCACTGCAAGAAATCTAGGTCAAAGCGAGCAGTCTATCTCCACTGGGGGTTTCAGCTTGCAAGTTCAAGATTTGCAGCACATATGGAAACTCACGTTTCCATCCATGCTTGATGGAAATGCACTTGAGGCAGTGATGGTAAAGTGAAAGGCAATAAAGGGTATTAGATGACATATTTGATCATGAGAGGCAGTGTGACAGGAGATTACAGGATGCCACTTATCATAAAAAGATCATCTTTCTGTGTAATTATTGTGCTATAGATTCAGTTTGTCCTGATGTCCTAGGTTTCTTAAAAAGGTTTATTACATATTCTTTCAAGAGATTAAAGCAGGTTTTTCTTTTTTTAAAGAAAAGCAGTTAGCAAGATGTAAAAGTACAAAATAATTGCAAATTAGATTATACTCATTAATCAACAAATACTTTTTGCACAGAAGTTGAAAATTAGCCTTACTCATTGTTTGTCATATTTGTGTATTTCTGATTTATAGCACACTCTTATGTTATCATTTTATGATCACCTGTTGCAGTCTTTAGCTACAATTTCTAAAAAGGTGTGTACAGTACGCAAAATTCATAAATAGGATTATTTGATTTTTGAAATCTAATAGGTGGTCTCGAATACATTCGAGACCAGCAAGATGCACATTAGGAGAATGATGGTGATCACCACTTTCCAGACACATACACACTTATTATGCATAATAAATGTACATCATCCTTAATCTCAAAAATGGCTTGTGAGACTCGCCGCATTTACTTTTATCCCCTAATTCATAACTACTCTTTGTTTGGCTATTAAACGATGGTCTCGAATACATTTAAAACCAGACTGACCAGTTTGGCAGTAGGATGCATGTGCCCTTGGAAAAATATATCTTGGGAAAAATAATCAAAAGCATATCCAAGATTGCACAGAAATAGGGGGCTTCTAGGCTTTGTACAAAAATGTATGCCAAAGATATATACCAACCACTGCATTCAAGCCACAACAATCACGACCCTCAGTCAACAACTCTGGGATTGATTCGAGAATAATCATAGCAACAGTCCTTAATTTTATTTTGAATAAAATTCAAAATAAATTAATATTAATTGCCACCATTCCTCTACTAAGCAGAACAGAAGTCTGAAGTAGGACTTTGTCATAAACTTTTGTAGGACTTTCTGCAAAGTTATCTTCAACCCTTAAGTGAATAAATGCTGCAACGTTACCGACACTGTTCTCAAAATACTTTAAACAGTAGAAATGTAAGACTAGGCCTTGGATTATAGTTTGCTGTGTTGAAATTGCAGCTTCGCATCAACTTGAACATCATTTATGTGTAACTTACGACTCGAGTAGGCCTATGCCTATTTTGGTCACAAAACAAATGGGCAGTAAACTATACCAATTAAGCCTAATCTCGAGGTTCACATGCTTTTCAAATTGTTTTAAAAGAAGCATATGTTAAATCTACGTTCATCACTCTTACCTTAATTCAATATTTACCTGTTTATACTTTTCCTGTTAGCTTCAACAGACCTTAAATTCAAGTTTAAGTTTTTGAGTCCTAGGCTAGTTACGCAATTCAATTTTAGCTGTTTGTTAAAACTTTATCTATGACCTGCTAATTTTAAAGTATTTTTCATTATTATTGTTCTAAAATCAACAAGCAGCTTATTTCAGCCATACATAAGTAATATGATAAAAATATTTGAGAATAAAAATGTGTTTTGTTCCAGTGAAATTTGGCGAATAACTTATTGCAAGCCCACAGTCATTGGTCAGATATCACTTTACGATTTGGGTATTGCAACACAAATTGAAGAAACTTCTAACTAAATAAATGACGTCAAAATGAGTGTTAAGAGAATATGAAAAGTGATAAAAATAATTTGCTTTTTCCTTTATATTTTCATCCCAAAAATGAGATATTCATGAATGGGGATAAAAGTAAGGGTGGCTGGTTTCTCAAATGGCATTTTGAGACCGTGGATGACATCATGGTAGGACCAGCATACCTTGGCCATCGCCTCGGTCTGCTCAAACCCTGCGATGACATCATCTTTGGTCTCAAATGCTATTTCAAATCGGCCACTCTCTCATTCATCCACTAAATAAGAAAAACATAATTAAACAATTAATGCAAGTAGCAGTCAATTAATATTTACCTTTCAACAAAGCTAGGCAATTTTTTGAAAATTTCTGACTGATATTTAGGTTTTTAAATTACCGGGTGTGTTCAAAAAGGTTATAGTGGAATTGTTTCTGTACACTCCTCTGTTAAAACAAGCAATAGCTTGCAATGCATGCCCTAATTTTCCAGATCAATACATTGAAAAAGCTGTGAAAAAATGTGTGTTAGTGAGTGTATCTTCTTTGTTAACCTGTCATTGTTCATACATTTATTTTCTTTCAGTCTTTGTTTCAATCTGGCAACTCCCCTGTGTTAATGATTTTTCACAATTTCTCCCTTTTTTAGTAATTTCATTCACAAAAGGATTTTGTAGTCGTGTACCTGTACTACATTAATTCTTTTACAGTGCAAATTATATGTATATTTTATGCTACCAGATTTTGTCTTTAGCTTGAAGCTTCTATGTCTAGTGTCTGAAGTCAGGTCTGATATGGTTGCTATTGGAAATCTTACAATATGATTGCAATTACTTGACAGATATAAATATAAAATATATATTTTCGGTTTACCACATGAGTAACAATCTACTACTGTGGCCAAAAGTAATGGGACTAAAAATGTTCAAAATTGCTATACTGCATTTCCCTACCTCCCTCTTTTTAATGTTGTGTGCTTTGCAAGAACATTAAAAAATAATAGTTTTAACAATGATTGTTGATACTGGGTATTTGTCCCAACTAATTTTGGCCACAATTGTTACTTTCTCCTTAGATGTACGAATTAAAACAAATAAATGTATGAATTAAAACAGTTTCAGTATGTCACTTCATGTATCTTCCACCAGCTTTCGACAAATCGCCCAAAAATTCACTTGCCCACTGGGCAGACATATGTGCAGAAATGCTTGCCCGGAAGCAAAATCCACTTGTCTTACAATAATCACTATAATATTAGACGAGGCAATGCACGTGATGGTAAAATATTTGTTACGATATATTGACTGATAATGTTGTTTAAATAATAAAAGACTCTTGCGCTTACCAAAAAATGGTGGAAATTGTAACCCATATATCCTCTACAAATTTAAAACAATTACAGGCTCCATAAAATTGAAAAAGAAACACGGAAGTTTAATAAACTTTTGCATAAACAAGTGGCATGGCAAAGGCAGGTCAAGTTTGCCATGTAACAGTACAGTATATACAGCGTACGGTTTGCCCTGTACGATACTGTATGTGTATTTGGGATGGGTATTGGACCCATTGCATGTGGTGCATTAACACAGCAGAACAGACCTCGGCAAGAAACAGTGACTGGATATAAATATGCATGAGATATTTTATGCAAGAAATGATTGGTTAAAAGGAGCTAGCCTCGCTAACAAAACAGCATGCATTGTGCACATGTTCAACCAGCTTCAGTGGCCTGGATCATTTATATGTTTTGTGTGTGTGCGATATATGTTTACCTCTTATGTATGGGTGCATATATGATGTTGTTATGGAGAGGTTTAAGATCATTTCGTAACATAACAAAATATTTTGGCTTCCAAATAAATGGAATATAAGTCTGATTGAAGTTTTTTTCTAAGCATTTCCATCAGTTATATTGTAGTAAGTATAATCTGTAAAATGAATTAAATTTTTAAAGAGAAATTCACTCTTATTAGTTTGAATCAATTTATGGTTACCCAGCAGGCATATCAATTTGTAAATCAAGTTGCTTTATTAGTCGCCCCACGCATCCGGACAGGCGATTTGTCAAATGCTGCCTTCCACTGTAGATGCCATAAGATTCATCAGCTATGGGCTGGAGCCTATTCAGCTTGCTGGTACATGTGTATCATTTGTTACATTTCAATAAGGAATCTCTTCTACCATTGGTGACAAAACCCTTTTTCTAAATTATTTTAATGTATTGGCTTGTTTATTGGCTTCAAATTCAGGAGATAAATTAAAATCAATTTCAAATCAAATCTTTGCTGCTTATGTATAATTATGAAAATAACCAGAATGTAGTAGCTTGGAGCCCTGGCCTTTCCCTGATGTTTCCCTGCCACTACTTGGTTTTTATTTCTGTTGTTTATGTGAATTTTGGAGTGATATCAATGATTTCTTGCCATGTTTTTTCAACTATCTCTTTTCATGTATTACATATAGTTTGACCAGTGGGGCATTATTATTTTGATATGCAGACTTGCTGTTTCTATTTTTCCCATTTTAGCTGAAAATATTATAAAAAACTAGAATTCCATTTAAGCCTCCTATGGTTTTTCCTTCTAAACACAAGTCACTGAAATGTTGTGAAAGAGTTGAAATATATTACCAGATAAATCTTATGCACTTGTCAGTTGTATGACTCACCCTTACAATATTAATGTCAAATATGTGTCATTGACATACGAAACAGTGACTTACATCTGTGTCATTGTACCATTTGTCAGTCATCAGAGGACTCTAGGATGAGTCAATATACTTTAGACCTTTTCATTTTGTACGAAGGAGAGTGATTTGGCTTAAGTCATTTCAAAGAAATGTCAGTTACCTAAGTGACCAAGGGTAGCGTCAATGTACATGTTTTGGTCACCCAACTTGTGAAATGACTCACCTTGGTGAAATGACTTACCTTGTCTGGGGTGTAGGAGTGAGTCACATGATTGACCAGTGCATTACTCATGCAAATGCATGATTATTATTCAAACTGAATTAAATCTATGAAATATTTCAATGTAAACTAAAATTGTGATGCACCCACTTTGTATATCTAATTCTACCTTCTTTGACATTATGATATATACGTAACATTCATGTGATCAGCTATTACATACCATAATAATCATACATTGTTGACTAATTTGGCTTTTAGGAAATCTGAGAATGTACCAGCAAGAATGGAAGCATTGGTCTGGTTGCTCATGTGAAAGAGCATCTTTGTTTATATGATTCAATTTAACTGAATAATAAACTTCTTACATTCAATCTCGAGCTCTGTTTGGAGACTGTAGTATGATGTACTACACTGCCCTAGTTCTTTGAACGCTCTAAAGAACATGGTGGAATGTTTGAGTGGCTCACAAAGAGACACACATTATTTTGCAGAAGTGATTGCATTTAAAGATGCATATTCTTGTAACAGAATCTTGTATTTTCAGACTGAGTAAAACTATTATGTCAAGTCATTACAGGGGGCAATGTACACAGTTTTTAATTGTTCCATGACACCTTTATGAAAATGTTTTGCTGGTTCCTTTTAAATGGTCTTTAAACTAGAAAAAGAACAAAGCAATCAATTATATTAAAATAAGTTGAAAGAAAAACTACTGAAATCTTTATTGCACAAAGCCATTTTGCATTATGTTATGGGAAAAGATACAGTATTATACATAAGAGTATTCAGGACCAGATTTGAACTGGTTTATTAAACCATCTTAACTGTGTTCGATTTGCTCATATAATATTGATCTATTATAGGCTATACTTTGAAATTGTGTATTGTTAATGTAGTTTTATAATAATCATAGCTGATTACTACTATGCATTTCACTCTCTCATATCCATTTTCTGAAACTTGAAATTTTGAAATTTGTATGTGATGATGCTAGTCAAAATCCCCATTATCTTTACATACTATTAGACTTCATCACTCCATGGATTTTACCTGCTTTTAAGCCATTATTGACAGTGCAAAATATGTTTTAGACAGCAGATTCGAAAAAGTACAAGTTGCTTTAATTTGTGCTTAAAAGCTTAAGAAGTGTGTAGTTTTGATCACTGTGACTGATATCATTTGAATATGCCCTCCCGCAATATCATGAATATTTCTGTGTTTTCTTTTGAAGGTTTGACCAGAATCAGTCCATCATTGTCAGCGGTGAGAGTGGAGCAGGAAAGACAGTGTCTGCCAAGTATGCCATGAGGTACTTTGCCGCTGTTGGTGGTTCCAGTGCAGAAACTCAGATTGAAAAGAAGGTCCTTGCTTCGAACCCAATTATGGAGGTATGGCATGTAAAGGTTAAGCTATCAGGAGGTATGAACAAGGATTGTTTCGACCATTTACATGGTCAATTATCTCTGATGTTGAAATGAGTTTCTTTCTTAAATAATCCAAACAAGTCTCCATCTCTAGTCTGAACATTCTTTCAAATGTTGAAAAATAAAAGAAGAAAGAAAAATATGTTCAAAATTATGGATTTAATTTTTTTTATTTGTGAGGATGTGTATTTGATACTCATTCTGCAAAACTTAATATGTTTTCTGTAGAACTTTTCCAGAATGCATCTCAGTAGATTGATACATAACATTTGGCTTGTGTGAGAATTGAGAATTGATAACTTAAACATCTTTGAATGTAATTTTGAGTATGAAAAGTGTTTTGGATGTCATGTATCCATTATCACTTTGATTTGTAAGTATTTGTATCTTTGCTACAAGTACAACATTGCATAATGCATAATTATACTTTGATTTCTTCAGTGATGTGATAATAGTTTTCATTCAAGCAATTTGTGCATGGAATGCAAGGAAATATAAACATTTCTAAGCAGTAAAATAAGGAAGGATTTATTACTTTTGTAACTGATAAAGATGTTGGAAACGTAGTTTAGTATGAAATTTTAATTGAAAGTGGTTTATATTTATAGTCATAATCTTTTAAATAGTTCAAGTGTAAAAATTATTATCTAGACCTTAGATCATTATAAGGTTCTACTGAAGTTATACAAGTATACCATCATATAAATCAATTCTGTTATTTAATTTCTTCTGTCTTTAGTCCATTGGTAATGCAAAGACAACGAGAAATGACAATAGCAGTCGTTTTGGAAAATACATAGAAATCAGCTTTAACAAGAAGCATCACATCATTGGGGCCCACATGAGGACCTACCTCCTGGAAAAATCACGGGTAGTCTACCAGACTCAAGATGAGAGGAACTATCATATATTTTATCAGATATGTGCAGCAGCAGATCAGCCAGATATGAAAAATTTACATTTAGGTAAGGGTCAAAGGTCATACACACAGTGACTGATATAAGGTGAAGGAATACTGACCTCTTACAGTGACATGACTATACAGTAACAGTCTCTGTATATAGTATACAGTATACAGTATTCTGTCTCTTAATACCACACAAAAACACAATTCTCTATGGATTCTGATGGGATCTGTTGAGATCTGTAAAGGTAAATCAGTTCTACTGTTCAGTGTGTGTTGATATATATATATTAGCAAGTAATTGCAGGTACTACTTTTGTGGGTTTCAGAGTTGCCTAATTCCCAGGCAGGAATTTAGTAAAATATGCTTGAAAGTGGTTTGGTTTTTTTCTTCTTCACAAAATAAAAGAATCTAATATGAACACATATTATAGCTAGGGTATCCGGTTCCTCTATCGCTCCATAGACTATAGTTGTACCCTGGGCCCTTCTTGACCACACAATACCATAAAGCAGATATGAAACCCATTATATGCTGAGATTTAAACTACTTGAGAGGCGCTTTACAACTACTCATTTATACAGATGGATCATTAACCTATGAGAACTCACTGTCAACGGTAATCATTACATCATTCTGACAGCTAGAAAACTCTTCTCATACCCATTTTTTATATTCTCAGATTCCAAATCTGTTTTCAGTTCTTTCAAGAGCTAAGTTGGTGTACCATTCTACCCTCAAGATGTTTAATAAACAAAACCTCATTCCCTGCCAATACATAATAATCACTTTCTCTTGATCCCAAACCACTGCAGGATATCCCACAGTGGTTTGGGGTCAAGATAAAATACGTATATCCTGATAAGTTGGATTAGCTTGAAGCACATGCCAAGAAGTAATTATTGTTTTGTCAAGTATATACACAGTGGTTTGGGATCAAGATGAAATACATCTATCCTGATAAGTTGTTTGCTTAAAGCACAAATGGGTGCATTAATGCCGAGAAGTAAAGATTTTTTGTCAAGCCTTTCTTTTTCCAGCATTTATACTCTTACCAAAGAAGTTAAGGCAAATTAGAGAAGAAAGATTAATGTTAAGATCTTGACTTGACAATCACAAATTCACAAGGATTTAAATTCAATTGATTACATTTGTAATGGATAAAAGCCAATGTTTTTTGTAGCAAATAGTCTTTATATTGCAAGTGCATGTTTTCTTATTACAGGTCATCCCGGTCTTTATATTGCAATTTGTGTTTTCTCATTGCAGGTCATCCTGATGAGTTTTTGTACACCAGCCAGGGAGACAGTCCCACTGTAGATACCATTAATGATGCGAAGCAATTTGAGGAAACAAAAGATGCCCTTACATTATTAGGTAAAAACATTTTGAATATTGGAAAGTTGAGTTGGTTGTGACAGGTTTTAGAAATTGAACAGTTTTATTTTGCCTGCAATTTGTGTTATGTGCTATCAGCCTAATCAGAATCTGCTTGGAAAGATTAATAATGCAGATGGCACCAAGCTCCGCAACAGCAATTTATTCCACTTGATCTAAACCTCTCTTTCCTTCCTTTCTCTGTCTTGCCTTCCTCACCTTCCTTTTATTACCTTAACTTTTTCCCTTATTCACCTTCTCTCCCCCTTCCCTCTATCCCACCTCTCTTTCCTCTCTGTCCTAACTCAAGCATCTTAGTTTTTAACACCCTCTTGACACATTTGACTCTGACTGTCTTGGTACCGTTAAACATCAACAAACCAAACCAAACCGGAATCAATTGTAGAAGTTCAGTAGGTGTTTCATTTGTTATACACAGTGTGCATCAATATCTCGGTTGTCATGATTATTTGTAGGTGTATAAGAATTTATAGATAGAATGTGTTTGAAAAGGCAAGGATATGTGTATGAAGTTATTGAACTCCCATCTGCAGCTTGTAGCGAGGAAACATATAACAATAAGTTCATTCTGTTACATCAGAAATGATTTTCCCATTGCATTTTTGTTGTTGCTTATAACTGGTATTCATATGAGTTATCGTACACCAGTTTGAGTGAAAACATGAATCATTCTTCCATAAAATTCATCATGTTCTGGTGGTGCTGTGAGAAATAGATGTACTGTATGAAACATTTATTGGAGGGTTGCTGACAAAATATTGAAAAAATCTTTGAAAACAAGTTTTTGTCATATTTAGGAGATTTAATAATTAATCTTAAGACACATTAGTTGGTTTAGTTCTTGTGCCTTTTGAAATTCTATAATCATTTGATCTCTACTTTTTGCTTTTGCATCTGTTTGCCTGCAGAAAAGACTGTTAAAGATTTTAAGTGACATTGGAGAAGTTCAGAAATGTTATACTGATTTTGTTTCACCTGATGATGAAAACATGTCATATCATGTTGGACCAGAATTTTAGCACTCTGTAGTGCACATGCCCTCACCCCGCTTCATTCCCCATCCTCAATATAGAGTAATCTACCTCAGAAATCCTAGGCCCACTAAGTTTTATCCCCACAAAATCAATTTTTCAATTTTGATCTGTTTTTTTTATTTGAATTCGAAATACTTCAGGATCTACCTTGTAATTTATTTCTTCCAAAGCCACATCATCGTTTTCAGTTTTATTCAGGCTATTTTCATTGTTCCAATTCCATTTAGGCATGAATCACATTCCATCATTTTTATTTCATGCAAGAAACCAATTGTTTTGATTCTCTTCGATACCAGAAAGTAGTTCTTTGGATTTATTTTCATGAAAGTAATTTATTATTCAGCACATTCCATTGGAAAGCTTCTCCTAGATCTCACCTTAAAACATACCACCCTTCCGTTTCTGCCCTTCCCATGTCCCAAATTGTTCCTTAAGAAGTAACAAAACCACATACCAAATTTAATTAAGATTTATTTATCTGTTTTTGAGATACTTTAATGACAAACAAACACAAGATAACCTTCATACTTCATGACAAACAAACACATCATACTTCATTGGCAGAAAACATAACCTCCATCATACTTCATTGAGAGGTAAAAAGGATGGGGGGACAAACACAGGTAAATCATACTTCATTGGATAAAAGGATGGGGGACAAACACAGGTGAAAACATAACCTCTATCATACTTCATTGACAGAGGTAAAAAGGATGGGGGGACAAACACAGGTGAAAACATAACCATTGGCAGAGGTAAAAAGGATGGGGACAAACACAGGCATCATCATACTTCATTGACAGAGGTAAAAAGGATGGGGGACAAACACAGGCGAAAAACATAACCTCCATCATACTTCATTGACAGAGGTAAAAGGATGGGGGGACAAACACAGGCAAAAAACATAACCTCCATCATACTTCATTGGCAGAGGTAAAAAGGATGGGGGACAAACACAGAAAAACATAACCTCCATCATACTTCATTGACAGAGGTAAAAAAGGCAAAAACATAACCCCTCCATCATACTTCATTGGGGGGGACAAACACAGGCAAAAACATAAAATACTTCATTGGATGGATGGGGACAAACACAGGCAAAAACATAACCTCCATCATACTTCATTGGCAGAGGTTAACCTCCATCATGACAGAGGTAAAAAGGATGGGGACAAACACAGGCAAAAACATAACCTCCATCATACTTCATTGACAGAGGTAAAAAGGATGGGGGACAAACACAGGCAAAACATAACCTCCATCATACTTCATTGGCAGAGGTAAAAGGATGGGGGGGACAAACCTCCATCATACTTCATTGACAGAGGTAAAAAGGATGGGGGACAAACACAGGCAAAAAAACACAGGATAACCTCCATCATACTTCATTGGACAGAGGTAAAAAGGATGGGGGACAAACACAGGCAAAACATAACCTCCATCATACTTCATTGACAGAGGTAAAAAGGATGGGGGGGACAAACACAGGCAAAAACATAACCTCCATCATACTTCATTGGCAGAGGTAAAAGGATGGGGGGACAAACACAGGGTAACCTCCATCATACTTCATTGGCAGAGGTAAAAAGGATGGGGACAAACACAGGTGGAAAAACAAACCTCCATCATACTTCATTGGCAGAGAAAGGATGGGGGGACAACATAAAACATAACCTCCATCATACAAACACAGGTTCATTGGCAGAGGTAAAAAGGATGGGGGACAAACACAGGTGGGGAAAACATAACCTCCATCATACTTCATTGACAGAGGTAAAAAGGATGGGGGGACAAACACAGGCAAAAACATAACCTCCATCATACTTCATTGGCAGAGGTAAAAAGGATGGGGGACAAACACAGGTAAAAAGGATGGGGACAAACATAACCCTCCATCATACTTCATTGGCAGAGGTAAAAAGGATGGGGGGACAAACACAGGTGAAAACATAACCTCCATCATACTTCATTGACAGAGGTAAAAAGGATGGGGGGACAAACACAGGCGAAAACATAACCTCCATCATACTTCATTGACAGAGGTAAAAAGGATGGGGGGACAAACACAGGCAAAAACATAACCTCCATCATACTTCATTGGCAGAGGTAAAAAGGATGGGGGACAAACACAGGTGAAAACATAACCTCCATCATAAAAGGATGGGGGACAAACACAGGCAAAACATTCCATCATACTTCATTGACAGAGGTAAAAAGGATGGGGGGACAAACACAGGCAAAAACATAACCTCCATCATACTTCATTGACAGAGGTAAAAAGGATGGGGGGACAAACACAGGCAAAAACATAACCTCCATCATACTTCATTGACAGAGGTAAAAAGGATGGGGGGACAAACACAGGCAAAAACATAACCTCCATCATACTTCATTGGCAGAGGTAAAAAGGATGGGGGGACAAACACAGGTAAAACATAACCTCCATCATACTTCATTGGCAGAGGTAAAAAGGATGGGGGGACAAACACAGGCAAAAACATAACCTCCATCATACTTCATTGACAGAGGTAAAAAGGATGGGGGGACAAACACAGGTGAAAACATAACCTCCATCATACTTCATTGGCAGAGGTAAAAAGGATGGGGGGACAAACACAGGCGAAAACATAACCTCCATCATACTTCATTGACAGAGGTAAAAAGGATGGGGGGACAAACACAGGCAAAAACATAACCTCCATCATACTTCATTGGCAGAGGTAAAAAGGATGGGGGACAAACACAGAAGCGGCAAAACATAACCTCCATCATACTTCATTGGCAGAGGTAAAAATGGGGGACATAACCTCCATCATACTTTATTGGCAGAGGTAAAAGGATGGGGGACAAACACAGGCAGAAAATATAACCTCCATCATACTTCATTGACAGAGGTAAAAAGGATGGGGGGACAACAAACACAGGTAAAAATAACCTCCATCATACTTCATTGGCAGAGGTAAAAAGGATGGGGGGACAAACACAGGCGAAAACATAACCTCCATCATACTTCATTGACAGAGGTAAAAAGGATGGGGGGACAAACACAGGCGAAAACATAACCTCCATCATACTTCATTGGCAGAGGTAAAAAGGATGGGGGGACAAACACAGGTAAAAACATAACCTCCATCATACTTTATTGACAGAGGTAAAAAGGATGGGGGGACAAACACAGGCAAAAACATAACCTCCATCATACTTCATTGGCAGAGGTAAAAAGGATGGGGGACAAACACAGGCAAAAATAAACCTCCATCATACTTCATTGGCAGAGGTAAAAAGGATGGGGGGACAAACACAGGTGAAAACATAACCTCCATCATACTTCATTGGCAGAGGTAAAAAGGATGGGGGGACAAACACAGGTAAAAACATAACCTCCATCATACTTTATTGGCAGAGGTAAAAAGGATGGGGGGACAAACTTCATTGGCACAAACACAGGCGAAAACATAACCTCCAAAAACAAACACAGGCAATAACCTCCATCATACTTCATTGGCAGAGGTAAAAAGGATGGGGGGACAAACACAGGTAAAAACATAACCTCCATCATACTTTATTGGCAGAGGTAAAAAGGATGGGGGGACAAACACAGGCGAAAACATAACCTCCATCATACTTCATTGGCAGAGGTAAAAAGGATGGGGGGACAAACACAGGTGAAAACATAACCTCCATCATACTTCATTGGCAGAGGTAAAAAGGATGGGGGGACAAACACAGGCAAAAACATAACCTCCATCATACTTCATTGGCAGAGGTAAAAAGGATGGGGGACAAACACAGGCAAAAACATAACTTCTGCCAAACTTTGTTGGTGGAGGTAAAAATAATGGGTTCAAGACCAGTAGGCATTTGTATAATTCTGCATCTGGTAATGTATCTGGTACTGTACTGTTTATCTGCTACAATTTTAAATTAACTTTGCTTTCAACTTATTTAGGTCTAGATGAAAAATCCCAGATGCTTATCTTTCAAGTGATGTCAGCTGTGCTACACTTTGGTAATGTTGACATCAGGCCTGATAAAAGTGAAAGCAGTAAAATTGAGGTAAGGGTGAAAACATACTTCTGCAGATTTGCAGGAGCAACAGTGTTATTGTGCAGTTCATTCAGATCTTAGATAGACTTATGAAGATCTTGATTGAGTTTCCCATATACGTACGGTACATCTATTGAGGTTTTTACTTCAATCTCAATATGAATTAGAATGATATTCCAAATCATTTAAGTGTGGATTGATGCAACTAACTGTTTCAAGATTGTGATAAAAAACTTCCTGTTTAGACACTCACACACACTGCAAGTTTGTAACACAAGTAATTCCCCACATGGTAGTAATTTACTGACTTATTAATAATGATTGTACAGAATCAGCTTGATATGGGACAGGGCTAATAGATAATGGTGATGTGCACTATCAGCATCTTAAATAATTGGAGTCACTTATTGTATGGATCAGTTAACTGTATTTTTAGTCAAATAATTGAGATCAAGTTTACAAATTTGATAAAGGCATCTTCTAATTAGAGATCCAAATTTGGGCTTTTAGTTGTTCAATCATGTCCTTAGGACAAAATTCATAAAAACGATCAGTGCTGGTGATTAATTTTGGTGATCATTTCTTGCATCTTTATCTTAAAAATTGCATATGATTATCTCATAATATCGTCCCTCTCTCCGTACACTGACGAATGTCTTATTTAGGTGAAAGGAAAATTGGCACTAAACACTGAATTATTATTTTCACATACTGACAAATGTCTGTAAAGCCTTTTGAAATAAGATTTTGATATTTTAAGATATCTTTGTTGTAAGTAAAATTTTCAAAAGGTAGCATTTTCTCTTTCCAATGATATATAAAGCCTCGTCAGTATGCGGAATTAATCATTTCAACTTTGACATTTGTCAGTATGCAGAATTAATCATTTCATCTTTGACATTCGTCACTACATAAATGACATTCGTATGCGGAATTAATCATTTTAACTTTGACATTCGCACTACATAAATGACATTCGTCACTATGCGAAAAGAGGGACGATATCTACTATAATTAATTTGCTCTAAAATGTGTCATTTAATTTATATTACTGCATACATAGATTTGTACCAGTTTTGAAGCTGTTTTTCCCTATATTTTGCAGAAAGATAACGAGAGTCTACCCATCCTCAGTGGCCTTCTAGGAGTAGACACTGTTCAGATGAGGCAGTGGCTAGTCTGCAGGAAGATTGTTACTGTCAGAGAAGTCCTCACCAAACCACTTAGACATGATGTTGTAAGTACTAACAGCACATTGGTCATTTGCATGTATTATTGGAAAATAGACAGAATTCTCAAGGTGTTTTAGTATCAGACGATGAAGCACCTGCGGAAAGTGAAATAAATTGATGGGAAGACAGTAAAGTTCAGTCGATGTCATGTAACACGTTCAGGCTGGGGATTGAATACCTGACAATCATGCTATTTAGACCAAGTGTTATCTTTTTCACCATGATTTTTACATTTAAACACATTACAATTAATTTAGTTCACCCTTTTTGATTTTAAGAGTGATTTACATGTTTTGTTTGCAGAGTAACTTTACAAAGATGTCGCAAAATTGTATACAGTTTTAAAATATTTTGTAGGTAAAGCTTCTTTAGTTCAGAGCTTTTTTTTCTTTTCTAATAGTCAATAGATTTGTTTAGTTACAATTAATTGTTATAATCTGTCTTAAAAGAAGCTGGGTTTAGAATAGGAAAAATGGTCGATTTGAGGATTATCAGCCATTAATTGTGACCCATATGCTAACATAACCTTCCTTTTTTAAATTGGTGAATGTCATGTCACACCTTAGTGCTTCAATTCTCAAGCAGTTTTATTGAGAAGCATCTAACTGACCATCTAAAGGGCTATAGATAGGTCAACACCCCTTCTGATACCTTGAACATCTTGGAATGTACTACATCATTAACCAGTCAACTGCGGAATTAAAATATTGTAATTTTTACCCAATTGTGTAATTAATTTTTGAAAAAATGCCTGTTTTTTTTTGCCAAATTTCACTTTCACTGAAAAAATGATAAACTAAAATTTACTACATAAAAGTGTTACAATAATCTTTTTCTTGGTTTTCTTCAAAATAGATCCAAATAAATGAAACTTTGTAACTTTTATTTGTATAGTTTTTGCTCAGCTTTCACAAAGTTTCTATTCAAACTTATTCCACATTTGTAGAAATGTCAAGCTTTGTGTGACAAATTTCAAAGCAAGGTGAAGCACAAAGTGGTTTCTCACAAATCCTGCACTCGTAGAAAACCTCCTTCCTCTTCCCTCTAGAAGCACACACATGATATCTACGACAAGAAATTACAGCCACATGGCCCATACACAAGTAACAGAAACTTGTGAGTGATTGTAAACAAAGCGTAACACAGCCAACAATCTCTCTGTGATTCTACAGATCTTATGTCATTGTTTAACTTGATCAATGCATGAAGTATAAAGATGTATATGTCCATCCTACGCATTAGCATAAAGGTAATAGGCAAGTAGCATGTTAGCTGTGCACATTGAATATTTTTATTTTTTTATCTCCCCGGTTTTAAATAATATAGTTTTGTGCATAAATTATAAGACAGATATGTCCGTCTTACACAGTAGTGTAAAGTTAAGGGATGACGGACATATTCGTTGTATGCACTTAAGTGATTAAAGGAATATTCCTGTGAATTTTAATTTTAATTTATATAATAGAGGATTATTAAAGAAACAATTTGGTTTAAAAATCATCTTGATATCTTTTCCATTTAGGAGCTATTGCATTTCAAAGATTGCATAAGTGTGTTGAAAAGTGACCTCACAGTGTAGAGTGTGATGTCATAAAGGCAAATCCAAGACATTTTTTGTGTATTTCATTGAAATTTAATTGTTTGATTATTGAGATAGGGTATGACATGCACTTCATAAGAACATGATGTGCCCATCTGCTCATGAACTTTACACTCTCAAGTAAAAGAAAAATTAGTAATTTTTTTTTTTGGAAATGCATAAGGATTGTCTTGGATTTGCCTTTATGACATCACATTTTACACTGTGAGGTCACTCTGATGAAATCTTTCAAATGTAATAACCTCAAAACGGAATAAGATATCAGCATGGTTTTTACACCACATTGTTTTTTAACAGTCCTTTATCACATATAATATATATATATATATATATGTATGGATGTATGTATGTATGTATGTATGTATGTATGTATGTATGTATGTATGTATGTATGTGTGTATATATATATATATATATATATATATATATATATATATATATATAAAATGAAAATTCATAGAAAATGAAAATATTTCTATTTCTGCAAAATGATTTGTGTTGAAAAGAGTGATCATTAATAATTTTGCTTTTTGAGCATTTATTGCCCACTTTGAAATGATGCAAATGAATGAGAGCTTATGTATCGTTATTGTATTGACCTCTTTCAGGCTGTTCAGTCCAGGATGCTCTTGCCAAACACATCTATGCTCAGCTTTTCAACTGGATTGTGGAGCAGATTAACAATGCCATGATACCAACCACCAAACAAAACCAGTTCATAGGAGTCTTAGATATATATGGGTAAGATTATGGTTTGCGGTGTCTTGAAGTGTCATGAGGTGGAAATTAGAGGCATCTTTTGCTCATTTTGGCGTTTCGTTCTATTTTTGTCAAGGGGAAACAGGAGTGAGAGTTTTGTTAAAACAGGACTCATACATGTTTTATGTATTCCATTGATGTATTGGATGGAAAAACTGTCCCATCCAAGATTATGAACTTGAAGTGAAGGCATGTCTTCACATAGTTCAGTCTCTTCCCATGCTAACTACATTGCTTGACATCAATTGCAGCAAGTTTGAAAAACTGGGAAGTTGTAACTGCCATAGTAACAAACCTATTGTTTTTGTGTAATCTGTATTACCTGTTGTGGAAAATGAGACATCAAGATATCTAATCACCCTTGCCCAAGTTTTTGCTTTTAAGTGTATGATATGACCATACTGAGAGAAGACTGATGATGTTGGGACCATACTCATAATTGATTTATAGCCAATCAATCAGGTAGTTTTTCTTTAGGTTGTTTTAATCTTTACTCTACCAGGGCTTTAAAAAAAGGAGCACAATTTTCGTAACTTTTTTTTTCATATGCATTTTTTACAACTTTCCTTTCATTTTCTTTCGTTACAAGTTTGGTTGGAATAGAGGCTAAGATATTATTGTTAGAGTAAAAGTCAAATTGGATAAAAAATATGCAAATTAGGCAATTTTTGGCTAAATTTGGTCAACAAATGGTCAATCTTTGCAGGAGTATAACTTCTTGTCAATATTGAAATCAGAGATTGGTGTTATATATTTAGATTCTTTATGAAATTTCCTTTCCAATGATGCTAATCTTTGATTTTAGAAAGAAAGGAAAGATAAAAAACACCAAAAATGATTATAGTCAAAAGACCCCTAAAAGCTGCAGCAGATAAATAATTACGCAGTGGTCACGGTGAGATTTGAACCTGGAGAGCTCATGTGCTAGCCGCGTACATTTCCTCTGTAGCATGTAGTCATTCCAATTGAAGAGGTTGAATATAATTATTATAGGAAAGGTTCTAAGTAGAGGGGGGTATGCCTTTATTTATATATCAAATGAAAGGAAATTGCAAGCACTTTCGAACGGTGGTTCAACGAAGCAAGTGTGATGTACAATTTGCATACAAATTTTTTTAAGAAAAAGAAAAGAAAAAAAAGAAACGGGTCAAAAAAGGCAGAAATTTATGAAATTAAAAAAGAAAAACTCCAGAACAAAAGATTGCAGATAGGGATTATAAAAATTAGACCAGAAACCAATACTATTATGACTTGCTATTTGATTTTGAAGCAAAAATGTGATCTTAAAGTTATTGTAAGATATGAAAAGGGAAAAAAAAAAGAAACATTTTGTGTGAATTTTTTAGCAATTTTTGAGTTTTACCCTTTTCAAGCTACTTTTTCTCAAAATTCTGTAATATGACCCCTAAAAAAAAGTTACATTTTGTGAAAGAAATATCTAAATACTTTAAAATGATACCAAGATTACTCCTATAGGACTTTGATAAAGTCCCAATTTTACTTTTAGAAAAAGATGGTTTGCAAACGGCGATACTACCACCGCATGGTAGAGTTTGAAGGGTTAAGTCATTTCCAAAATGATTTCTTTAATATTGTATAGTACTGGAGAGGAATAGGTGGTTAGGTTGAAGAAGAATATTGGGCTGAAATATATGAAGAAGTAAACATTTACAGTTAAAGATTAGGAATATATATGAAACAGATTAATGGTAAGTTTTTCTTTGACAGTTTGATTGTTCTAATCTGTGTGTAATACAGATAATTAGTATATTTTTTGGCATGATGGCATGCCATTTATGTTCTTGCTTCTCTTTCTTGCAGGTTTGAAATGTTTGATATCAATAGTTTTGAACAGTTTTGTATAAATTATGCCAATGAGAAACTTCAGCAACAATTTACACAGGTATACATTTTCGTTTTGTTTATTATTATGTTATTTTGCTTATTAATTTTATGTTGTTTTGCTTCAACAGTATGATACACTGATTTTCTATTTTGTTGCAATATTGTACTGCATATAGTTTATTGTTTTTTGCTGTGAAAATATATATTTCATTGTAACTTTGAATCAAACATTTTATTTTGTTAATTTTCCCATTTCCACACGTTTCTTACTCGTCATGGTTTATTTGAAGTTGGCAGTGATTTTAAAGTTAATTCAACAAGTGATTTTAGTAGGTAAGCAGGCTATTCATGTTTGTAAAATAGAAGCCCTCAGTTCGTCACCTTATTTCAAAGTTGTTAAATTACTAGTAAATTAGATGGAGCATATAGCACCAAGGAATGTTAAGTCCAATGATGAGAAATGGCCCCAATATTGTATCTTCTTGGCTAATTTTTATTTTATTATATTTTATTTCCAGTATAAATTATGTACAATTTATAAATAGGATTATACAATAATATACAATACAGAACAATAACAAAAGGAAAGAATGTAGAAAATGAGACAATAAAACGATTAAGTATTCTTGTATTCATAATTCTCTGAAGGTATTCCGGTCTTTCCTTTTTCTGTTTGTATGTTTAAGAATGTTTAACTTTAAATTATGGAAAATTATGCTTTTATGAATATTGTGTTATGATAGTTGTATTCCTTTGCGACATTTTCTCATTGTGATGATATAATAAATAGGAGAGATTAACAGATTTTTATATTGAAAAAAAATCTTTAAATAAAACATGATGTTTATTTTGTGTAGAAAAATACTTTTAATAAAACATGATGATTACTTTGTTAATGTTAAATAGTTATTTTTGAGGTGTCTCAGCTTAAGGTGGATACATCTTGAAATTTGTAAAAGAAGTGAAGACAGTTTTTAGGTCATAGTAATGAATACATTTTGCGCTAAGTGACAGTGATAATAATACTAAATGTTTGTTCCACTCCACACTTAAACTTTGCAACATAAAGTACATCATTTTTTCACAAATTTCAATTTCATTTTTGCACAATAACTATAAACTTTGCAACAAAGCACAGATAATTTTGACAATAATTTTTTGATAAATAACTTGATATCTATAGTTATAAATTGAGTTTGTGGTTATGATAGTAACAATGCTTGGTAGGAAACACAGGTACGACGTGTATGACAGGTAAACAGCCTTTGAAACCCAGTTGTTGCATTACATGTTTTGGTAGACAAAGACATTACATGTTTCTCGCCGTCTTTTATTTAATTCATTTCAGTTCTGAAAAATATATCAAGCTTGAAATTACAAAATCTCAACCAACAATTTTAGGAAAGAAATAAGTTTTTGAAGGGAAAAGTCTTGTTTTTACGATTTTGTTCTCTTCTGATCTCTGTAATGTTATACACAATAGCCATGTCACTAAATGTTCCATAGCTCTTTGCGCACAAAATTGCCATAATAAACATTGATATCTCAGGCAGTTCCATACTTCTTTTTTTTAAAGCGATACACAAATATTAAAACCCATTTAGGATTTTAGATATGTAGTTTTGCTTCATGCTTGTAAATTTAGTGTGAAATACTTTGGGTATGGCAGTGCAAAGTTCAGCATGGGATGTATGATGTATTTATTTTATCTCCATTTAATTTAAAATAATTAAAAGTTTGCTATTGTGTTTTTCATTTGTTTCTGACTAAAATCCATTTTGTAAAGTAGTTCTGAAGAACTGTTATGTTATGAATATAAAAAAACACATTGATGATTATCTTACATCTTGAATTTCCTTTCATAATCAACAGCATGTTTTCAAGTTGGAGCAAGAGGAGTATGTACGGGAGAAGATAGATTGGTCTTTCATTGATTTCTATGACAACCAGCCTTGTATTGATCTTATAGAAAACAAACTTGGTATCCTTGATCTTCTGGATGAAGAGTGCATGGTGAGTGTTGGACATGAATATTCTTAGTCATGTTGGACATTATACATTCTAAATTCTAACAAAAATGGTACTATAAACCATCAATGCTAATGTTGTAGATATTTTTAGTTATAATGGATTTTAAGCTTACATTTTAATACAACAAGTTTATTAAGGTACCATGTTCACATGTTAAAGGAATATTCCCATGGTTTTTTGTAAAATATTATTTGAAAGAGCATACTTAAGAGCAAATTTGGTACAAAAATTAGATTGATATCATGTTCCGTTCAGGAGATATGGATTTTTACAGATTTCTCAAGTTTTTTTGTTCAGTATAATGAATTCGTGTTTGGTGATGTCAAAGAGACAATTCCATTGCAATTGTTTATGTATTTCTTTGAATGTTAATTGCTTGTTTCTGTATGATTAGAAACAATTTTTTTGAAATGATTGAAGTATGGTATATTTGGCAATGTATATAAATACCTAATTTCCATCAATTTATTTTTCTAGCTGGTTTTACTAATAATTTTTTTTAAAGATTTTAATGGAATACATCAAAACTTTGTGGGAGAATGTGTTGCTGTGATGTCATACCAAGACTTTTCCTATTCGTTTATTGGCATTTTTGTAAATCTTAAAATTTGAATATCTTCTGGTAGGAATAACTTATGAACATGATTTTTGTACTAAATGTTTTCTATATTATTTCTCTTTGAAAAGAAAGTTAAAAAAAATACATGGGAATATTCCTTTAAGAATGCTGGCTATGAATAAGACTAGGAATGAGCAATTACACCCTTGAAAATTGAATACCACAGGAAGATGGAAATGTATTGAACGCCAGAGATCAATTCTACCAAGCAACATTTCTTTATAACTTTATGGCAAAATCAGAAACGAGAATTTGCTATGCTCTTTTTAACCCATTTGCAAATTCTCAGAAAATATTTTGTAACAATTTAGCAGCAATGTCTATTAAGATATAAAATAAAACTCATCATACAAATTCAGTGAAAACAGGGTTGGAAGTCACCTTTATAGAAAGCATACTGTTCAGATCATTTTAGGAACATGTCAAGCCGTGTAATGTTACAGATGCTAAAAAGAAGAAGATACAGAAGAAGCTCTCTGTATTATGGATTGGAAAAAAACCGTAAGCTTTTGTGAGCATACACTGAAAAAACTGGAAAAATTACACAAACTCATACACACAATAGCTTTTGTGAGCATACATACAATATCTTTCGTGTGAAATCCCCATTTACCCAAATATTGTGATTTTAATTTCAGCTTCCAAAAGGTTCTGATGAAAATTGGTGCCAGAAGCTGTACATGAAGCATACCAACGCAAAGCACTTCTCCAAGCCACGTACTTCCAATACCTCATTCATTATCCATCACTTTGCGGACAAGGTGGAGTATCAGTCTGATGGATGTGTAGAGAAGAACAGAGACAATGTCAATGATGAGCACATCAAAATCTTGAGAGCAAGTCAGGTGAGAAGCATTTAAGGGATTTGCAAGCTGTATTATGTTTTTGCATAATAGTGAGTAAATAGCAATTCTTGTTCATTTTTACCAGAAATAACAAGAAAGGTTTGGGAAAGTATTCATGAAAATGTATAGAAGCAGCCCTATGGAACACAAGAAGGAAAGGTTGTCCTTTCATGTTATGTATAATTGTTCTGGTTATTATTGATGGACATTTAGAAGAGTCCAACATTCTAAATCCTTTCATCTAGCTCTCTTTGCTAGCTGTAATCATGTGGCTTATGACTGCCCTAGATGACATTATTTGTCTGCTTTAAATTGTTTGCTTTTATTAAATAGAAAGTATGTCTAACATCAAAACAAATTCATTTCGATATGACTAAAAATTTTAAGATGCACTTACTTGTGCTGGTGATTGTAAGATGTTGCAATGCTTGTAAGTGTTCAGATTTCTAAATGCTTCTTGTTGCCTATTTTTGAAGACTTTCTGAGAGAAAACAATTGTATGTGAAGACAAAACTGTTTGTATGTGGAGCCATCTGGTGCAGTTGGTAGGCCTTAAATTTTGTGCAATTTTAAGTTTAGTATAGTTAATGTTCATTGTGTTTGAAATTATTTTGGCAGATGAGTATTGCGACTAATAGTAGTAGTGTACATACAAAAAGTATCAATTTAAGTATAGAAAACATGGTAAGGAGAAAATGACAATTCAATTTGGGCATTGTGTAGGTTGTATGGAGATGATTTTCCTGAGTGCTTTTCCATGGTAGGGAAGAGAATATGCATCTGGTACATTTTTGTTTAAAATTGTTTTGCTGTAGTATGGTGATTTTCGACAATCCAATCTGGCCCGAGAACAATGGTAATTATATAATGCAATACAGTGCATCGCATGTAAGATCAATGCGAATGAGATCAGTCAAAATTGCAAAATACTTGTTTATTTTGTTTTTTTCCTAGGCAGATCAGCTAAAACATCATGGTTTATCAAATAAAATGTAATCTTTAGTTCCGCTATAAATTGGGCTCGCAACTTGTCAAAGGAAGGTGGATTAGAGAACCGTCGTCATCTGGCGTGCATCCTTCTAATCGCATGCTCTCAACTTGTTTGTATTCTGGGCTTGTTTTGATGGGTTTTGTTTTGTCACATGACGCTGGTTTTGCCACGCAATTGGCCCATGGCCTGAAGGTGTTGTAAAATGATGGCCCTTTGCAAAATTTAATTAAGAACCCTTGCTGTAGTCTAATATTTTACAATTAAAGAAAAGAGAGAATGTATTTAAACAAACAGTATGTATTCTAAACAACATTACTTTAGTCATGTAGATTATTTCTGTAATTACTACTCTTTAATCTTCTCTGAAGAATTTTTACAAAGGGGTTTGGAATCTTAACTCTACTGCAATCAACTGTATTTAATATTCCTATCAATTTGAATGACTTAAATTAAATAAATTTAAAGAATTACTGTATTCTACGTAATAAGCGCCTAGGGTGCTTAAGAACATATAACTGCACCAATTTTTAGGCCCTAAGTTTTTTCCTAACAAGCGCCCTTACTCTGGGACTGCATACAGTGTGTTATTTAAGCTGCATTGTACATATAAGTGAACTGGTTCTATACTAGCTCCAGAATAAGCACCACAAAACATTGTGAGCATCAGACGCAAAATAAGCAACGAATGTAACAAATTGTGAGTATTTTAAGTTTTCAAATTACTCAAGTAAATGATGTTATTAGTCAAAAACTGTTGGGAGGGCACTTATTAGAGCAAGGGACTTTTGAGTACAGTTTATAAAGATGTAGCTGTTTTTAATTCAAACATCACCAATCTTGCAGGTATAGAAAAATCATCAAACTTTAGTTATCCATAATTCAGAACTGTTTAATACAATTTTGAAATTCCAAAGACTGTTCTGATCCAAATATTAATTTCTTTGTGTCAAATGTTGAACTTATTTGCCATAGACCATTAATGGCTATCAGTGAAATATAAGTCATCATATAATTATTTTGCCATTTTGTTTTTCATTTCAGTATGAATTTGTTGCAAACCTCTTCAGAGAGGTCGAAACCCCAAGGCTGGACAAGAGGAAGAATCCAGTCAAGTCCATTCCTGCTCCCATCAAAGGGACAAGATCTTTCAAGAAGTCAGTTGGTAGTCAGGTAAATTATTTTAAGATTGCTTTTCTTTCATTGTATTATATAATAAAAGCACATGTCCAAAAAGGTTTGCCTGTGTGGACTTGTAATAAATATTAAGGAAGGAATTCTTGAAACCAAGAGAAACCTAATTGCATTGCATTCTTCCTGCATGTCTTATATTCTCCAGTGTGGTCAAACATGTAGTTAATGTTGATTGATAAGTGAAACCACATAGTGTTTTATTCTGGACAAA
Source organism: Chiridota heheva (assembly GCA_020152595.1). Classification (NCBI taxonomy): domain Eukaryota; kingdom Metazoa; phylum Echinodermata; class Holothuroidea; order Apodida; family Chiridotidae; genus Chiridota; species Chiridota heheva. Next base: position 3,166,597 of record JAIGNY010002621.1, on the reverse strand, counting down.
AGAGGATGACTTACGATTAAACAAAAGATCTTTTATTTTATTTTAATGTAGTATCTTTTGATTAAAATTGTCTATTTCAATACATTAGATTAGTATCTTGTTGTAAAGATAATGTTTATTTGTTTCCTTATGAACGAATTTGGTCCATTAATTTGACAAATGTCTCATGTTCATGTCAGGTTACAACCATTTTTAGATATCTGTGAGATATACTGGCTGCATAATGTGTTTTCCTGGACAAGGCTTTGTAGGACTTTAACCCCTTGTATGATCATTAAGTCATTTATTCATTCAGTCAGTCAACCATAGTGATATGATAATTTGATGTTTTACTGTCCTCCATTAGCCACAGATTTACAGAAAGAGTCAAACAGTATTTAAGAAGTCTGTTGGCACCCAGGTATGGATTAAATTTGGCAGAGGGTCATAGAGTTTAACTTTTTAAATTGTTTGCAAATCTTGTAGTTTCTTGCATGGTTTTTCCTGCAGTTCTTGATTGGTTGAATGAATAAATGATTTTATGGCTGCAGTTGAAGTTTTTTATGAATAATATATTTTGATAACAAATTTTATGTATTTTATTCATTCATTCATTCATGTTACCTGCTTCCCAGACTTTCTCAAAATTGTTTCTTCCCACAATTTACCAATTTATTTTGCAGTTTCTTAAGTTAGGATGCATGGAATGTCATTGCTTGGCTTGATCAAAGCTTGAGATGAACTGACATGTTACTAACAGATTGTTAAGTGTAGAGTTAAATTGATAATATCAGCTGTCAGAGTTGAAGAAAAAGATTAGACATTCACTATATACAATTATTTATAAAGAAGTTTTCTCAAAGCACACACACATTTGAAAGTAGCTTTGTTGAACTTTGAGCTAGTTTTTGCAATAGGTCTCCAGAGTTTAAGAAATAGCTTCCATCTGTGTGGGTTCTTTAAAACACAGCTTTCTGTAAACTAGATCAAAAATAAAGTAACAGAGAGGACATATAATAACATATGCAAAGAGTTTGTAATGTAGACTCATTTTTATTACTACCATTTCTTACAGAGATTGTTTTGTTTTGCATACATTCTCAGATGCAAGTTTAAAGTTGAAAGTGTATAGTTGCTAGAAAGTGCTTAAAGTTTTTACAGAAACTAGCAACTTCCTATTGGGGTAGAAAAGTTTTGTTAAAAAATTCTGTGTATTGAATTTAGGAAAGCTTGTTATTCCTCCCTTCTTTCATCGACTTGACTATTTACTTTTTTGTTTTCCATATCCCCTTTGCGTCTTCTGGCACAGATTAGCATCAAATCAGACATTCTTTGAAATATTTTATACTGAAAGATGCATTTACTATTCTCGTACTCCTACCAATTCAATTTTGAGGTGGCTAGAGGTATTCATTCTATTTAATTGTACTTCAAGTTATTTTATTATGTTATGTATGAATCAAGTGTCGGTTCATTTAGTCCGGCGATTCTTAGTGGGCAGCCCGGTCACAAAATCTGGCCCGCCAGACAATCCAATCTGGCCCGCGAACAATAGTCATTATATAATGCAATACAGTGCATTGCATGTAAGATCAATCCAAATGAGATTGGTAGAAATTGCAAAATACTCGTCTATTTTGGTTTTTTCTAGGCAGATCAGCTCACTAAACATCATGGCTTATCAAATAAAATGTTATCTTTAGTTCCGCTATAAATTAGGCTCGCGGCTTGTCACAGGAAGGTGGATAAGAGAACAGCCGACATCTGGCGTGCATCCTTTAAAACGCACACGCTCTCAACTTGTTTGTATTCAGGGCTTGTTTTGATGGGTTTTGTTTGTCACGTGACACTGGTTTTGCCACTCGATTTGCCCACGGCTTAAAGCTGTTGTGAAATGATGGCCCTTCGCAAAATTTAATTAAAAATTTGATTCAGTCTTTAACAGAAAGTTGAGATTTTCAACATTACCATATTCTTATTCTTGAAATTCTGGGTTTTTTATTTATCTTTCCTGCATAAGTTTCTGTGACTTTTCTTAATCAAATTTCATGCCTGTGATACTGAATAACTTAAGTGTTTTTGTTTTGAATGTTTGGCCTTTGATTTATATGTCGGGTTAATTTGAACTGACGTCTGCTCTTTCATCAGGCAATTTTCTTGTGGACTATTTTGTCCTCATTATTCTTTAGATAAAGATACAAGCAAAATTTAAGTTTCTTATTTATCACTCTCAGGGTTTGACTATGCCAGTACTTATTGGTTTAACCCTTCGATTCCCACATGGTTGTGACAGACCGATTGGACATGTACTTTTCAAAAAAAATATTTTCATTCGTCAAGTAGGCCCACAGGAGTGAACCTGGTATCATTTGAAAAAGCTTGAATAGTTTTTTAGAAACTGTAACTTTTTGATGGGGGTTTATGTTGAAAATTTCTGAAAAAAGATGGGTTGAAATAGAGACAATTTTAAAAATGCACAAATTTTAAGAAAAAAACGAATTGTATTTTTTTTAAAAGCTTACTTGCCATACTTCCAGACCTTGCTTTTGCCTGAAAACTGGTGAGGAACTTACAAAGACGACATTGCATCCATTTTCGGTCGGATTTTGACTGCCCGTATCATCAATATCTTTTTGGGGGCAAAAGTTGTGAAAAACTTCATGATTTTTAGCCTTTTTGAGCCCAAAATTTGGCAAAAATCTTAGTTTCTGGCTGCGATACAACTGCCCTATGCAAAATACACAGTTAGAAATGACATTTAAACTATTTTTGATTGAAAACACAAAGAGCAATTCCCCTCTTTATTCATAGCGCAATTTAAATATTAAAAGTAACCCATACACTAAGACATACCCAGTCTAGTGCAGCGGTTAGCGTTGATGTTAACGTGAATGGCCTGAGTTTAAACACCGAGCCGGATGCTTTGTTTTTCTAGAGTAATTAAGCGATGATTATTATGTTTATTTTCATTGTTTTTGCATGTTTTTTGCTTTGAGAAAAAAAATTAGACTAATATCATTGGAATGGAAATTTCACAAACAATAAAAATATGTAAAAAAATCCTGCATTTTCATTATTTACAAGAAATAATACAAGCTCAAAAAATTGGGCAATTTTTCCCTATTTTTCGCCTAAAGTTGACAAATATGCATATTTATGTCGATATTTTCTTTATTTTGATTTTTGTTGTTGAAAAGTTTATTGTCTTTAAAAGCATTCATATAAACCAAATTTATAGTAAGAGAAAACGAAAGGAAAGTTGTGAGAATTAGTTTTGAACAAAAAGTTCCCAAAAATTGTAGTCACATTTTGGACCCCCTGGGACTCTAAAAGTTAATAGGATTGCTATTGAACTAAAAAAAAAAAAAGGATTTTATTATTAAAATTTTAGTGAATGGAAAGGTAATTTCAATTCTATGCAAATATCAGTCACATAATTTTCAGGAATTAATAATTGTGATAGAAAATCTTGCTATGCATGGGATGCAAACCATAGAGAGTTCTTTTGTAATATTACCTGATTTTATTTAAGGCATGTACAGGAGGTTTTGGTGGGTAACATTAATGTTCTTAGTATTTTGATCATGAATTATCACCAGATTACATGGAAGTATGGTTAAGGTTTCTACTGTAACATGCTGGGCTTTATCCCTGGTGGGCTTCCAACTAGAACTCTACAATTGGTTAGTAAAACTACAGTGGGTGTTTTGATATAAATATGCTTAAAGGAGATAGCAGCCAAAAAGTTAAGGCTTATTATTTATTCTCAAGAGTATTTGAAAACATGTTTCTTGCATGTGATGGTACTAAAACCTTTGATATAAATGTTTATCTTAGTCATAATTATTTCTTATGAATATTTCAGTAATTTTTCAATGACACGAGCATTAAAAATTGAACCTGTGTTATATCAAATTTCCCTTGACTAGCTAAAAACATGCCCTCATTTTTTGACCAAAAGTTCCTTTAATGGATGTCTGTATGAACCTCAAGCAAACAAAGCTGCATCTTTTCTCTGTTGATGCAATAAGGTCAATTATTACTTTATAGGATCTGTAGGGACCTGATACATTGATTACCTGGATAATAATTAAAAACATTAGTTAAAAATACTTAATTCTTACTTCATAGGATCTGTAGGGACCTGATACATTGATTACCTGGATAATAATTAAAAACATGATAAGTCATAAATACTATAATAACAAATTGAAGTATTTTAAGTAAGTTGAATATACCCATATAACTTAAAAGTGTAAAGGGTAGTAATAGATCATTTGACTCACTTGAATAAGATATCAAAATGAGATACATATAAATTATGGATAGTCTTACTCTTGCTAAATCATTTACATCCTTTTATCTATAAGAGTGTGACCAACCTTGTCTAAGAAACTACTAGTCATTTTGGAAACAATTTTGAAAACAGGAATTCCTTCAAAGTTGTGAAATTTAATGTAGGATTTTTTAAAATTAAATTGCTGGAGCAATCTTTAGGGAGACATACCTGGTATTTGTAGTTACCTCAAAGTACCTACAGTACATAAGCTTTCACTTAAAGCTGCTCCTCATGTATTTTCCACACACCCCAGATCCCTTTTCTTGGCTTTGTACGTTTTATCTATTTTTCTTGGCCAATTTTTTGTTCTCTAATTTTTTTTAAAGTCATTCTAGAGAGTCACAAAAAGAGACAGAAACATTAGTATTAAACATATATCCACTGGATAGGAAATATATGCACATAGTTGTTGACAAGGAGTGTTGTTGACAAGGAGTGTTGTTGACAAGGAGTGTTGTTGACAAGGAGTGTTGTGAAAATAGTTTAATTCACCCGAGCCAGTCGGTCCATGGAGCCAGTACTTATCCCCGGTTTCCATGGTGCAAGCGGATGAGAGCACATGACTCCCCCTGGAAGGGACCTCAGTCAATTGCAGGTTTCTTTAATGATTAATTAAGATCTATTACTGTTTAATTCTGGAAATAAACATTCACAGGAGCGACTAATTTAATGCCATCCATTTTACAAAAACTAGAATTCAACATAATATTTGCTAGATATATGTGCATTATGTTAAATGTCCACATTACTTCTTTACATCAATTGCCAATCTTTATCTGTGTGCTCTTGTGCTTTGCAGAATGTCTGAATGAGCATTCACTATTTGAATAGTATCTGGAAATTATATGGTAAGAAATTTCCCATAAATGCACTCAAAAAGTTTCCAACATCGTAATTCAAATAAGAAGCATTTGTCAGCATTTGTTAGCAGTCTTCAGTCTGTTGATCAAAAAGACTCTAGGAACCATCATGGAGAAGAGCCAACAGAGTGAAAGGGATTAAAGAAACAGCAAAATGTAACAATCCATGAAATCATGACCAAAACAAATAATTGCAAATAACACAAAATCTTGAAGGAGTTACAAGATTTTGCATGCTGTCTGGGCTGAGGCAATGAGAGTACCTGCTAAACCATAAATAGGCACATTCTTACAAATTCTTGGAAATTCTAATTTGTAATCAGTTGTGTCTTTTCGTGAAATATCCTTCAAGCGGATGGATTGGTTACTAAGAGAACTGCTGTTGTTTGGCACTGGTAGTAACTGGTAGTTGAGTGTCACTGGTCTGCACAAAAACCTTTAAAATGTAGGCTCTATGTAAATATCAGTTAAACATGGCAACTTTTATATGAAATCATTTGAAGTTATGTGTTTTTGTCATAATAACATTTTGATACTAATACCAAGTTTGTTTTCTTTTTTTGCTTCAGTTCCGAGACTCACTGACTTTCTTGATGGAGAAACTCAACTCGACAACTCCACATTACGTAAGATGTATTAAGCCCAATGACTATAAACAGTCATTTGTGTAAGTGTTTTAATGCTTGTTTTTATACTTTGTTTCAATAATTTTACACGTATAGATTTAATTTAGTGCTGTGTATTATTTTGTTTTGTTTTTATCTTTATAGTCAGTCAGAATTGATTGTTGGCAAGTTTTATTGTAAGCAGTTTGATCCTGTTAGAGGCTCGTTGTAACGGCTTTTCTCCTCATTGTACAGATTTGAACCAAAGAGAGCAGTGGAGCAGCTGAGAGCATGTGGTGTATTGGAAACAATACGGATCAGTGCAGCTGGTTATCCATCAAGGTATGTCCCTCAATCCAGCTTTTATTTTGTGGGTTTTAGGGTCATCAGCGAGATTAAGTCTGTCTATGGGCTGATTGGTTGGTAGACCATACCTAATTGTCACATGAAGTAAGCTGATTGGTTCGTAGATCATACTTATTTGTTACATGAAGTGATAGATCCACCATTTTATTTTTTGTGGTTATCAGATGTGTTGAAGCTGACCATGTGTTGAATGGTTGGTAGACCATACCTGGTTGTCACATAAGTGATAGATCCACCTTTTTATTTTTGTGGTCATCAGATGTGTTGAAGCTGACCATGTGCTGACAGGTTCACAGATCATACCTTGGTGGTATGAGAGCACATGGCTCCAGTGAGATGAGACCCCAGTCTATCTTGGGCTGACTTCCAGCAGAAGCTTTGACAAGGGACATGTCAAACATAACAGAATTAAGCATGGACAAAATGTGTTTTGCTTTAATCTTGCAAAAGAAAGTTGCCAACATTGCAACCTATCTTATGCAATGACAGCCTTTTAACATACAATAGATGTATGTGGTATTTAGACGTGAAAAAAATCCATGAAGTCTGAAAATCCCTCGCTATTAATATGAAGATAAGATTCAAATCTGAATGTTTTAACGGAAAGCAGGCATCATTTTATCAACTGAATAGTTCTTGTTTTTGGAATGGAAATAGTTTTTTGTATTTATTGTACAACATTCATTTTGGACTTACTTGCATAAAATTAAAGTACTGCACTCCTTTGTTAATCCTCTTGTATCCAAGAATAAAATGAAGTGTTCAATAATTGAACCATTACCATCCCAATTTTGTGTTATTATGTACCATATTGATATACATTTTAAAGTTTACATAAGGAATTAGTTGTAATCCTTATAAGCCTTGATGCAAGTCATTACCATTGCAAATAGTGTGTGTGTGTAAGGGCTTATATTTTCCCAGGTCATTTTTATCACAGGAAACTAAATGAAGTAGAGCATGAAATGTACCCAGTATAAACCGTTCTAGTGCTATGATGATTGGCTGCTTTCTTTAGTGCTGAATATCTAGAGCAGGAATTCAATCAAGGAACACAGGATTTGTGTCTTTAAGCAAGGGGACAGAGCAGGGAACTAATGTGAAGTTTTGGTGAAAAGGAGAAAAAGAAGGATGTTTGGTTCCGATGTGATAGCATCAGGAACCTATGCGGTCATGATGGCATGTATGTGTGTGTGTGTGTGCGTGGGGTATGTATGTGTGTGTTTGTAACGACCAGGTCATAAACGCGATATCTCAAGAACTATGCATTGGATTTATGTCATATGTGGTACAAAGATGAAAATCTTAAAATGTTCATATTTTAAAAACCACATGTCTGTTTTCTTTCATATTTGGTTAATTATGATGTTAGTTGGTGTGTACATACATGTTCATGATGTAAAAACATTGAATTTCATTAATATTTACAGTAGGTGGGGCTTAATATGTTTTTGTTGAAAAAGAGCTTGTAAACACGGTATTTCAAAAATGGTAAACTGGATTCATTTTATTTTTGGTACACAGATAGCCCATTGTCTGTAGATGTGCCCTTTCGTTTTTGATGGTGATGTCATACATATCAATGAGTAGGCGGGGCTTAATGTTAGAATCTTGAAATGTTTATATTTTAACAACCGCATGTCTTGTTTTGTTTCATATCTGGTACTGTTAACAATCTACTGTAATCTGAAGCACTTCAATGCAAATCTAGATCTTACATTTTAATCAAAATTCCCTTAATCATCCAAAGTTTAAGCTGTAAAACAAGAAACTTACTGTTAACAAAAGTCATTAAAAATCTAATTGTCGTGTGTAATAAATGAAATATTTGAAAGAAAATTCTGAACTATTACTATCGCATTTGATCATATGATTTATAAATACATACATTGTGCATTTTACTTATCCTCTCACTTTAAAATATACTGAAACTAAATTGGGTGAAAACTATTTAAATAATAATTTCACTTGAAGACAACATTTGTACCCAAAATATCTCATTTGAAACAAAAACTACCTGTTTAGAAGAACTTGAAGAAATACAAATAAAAGTACTTTATAAAAGAACTGGAACAACCGCCCCTCAAAAAATTAGGAATGCTTGATCTAGTGAGATAGAAGACTCACTCAGAATGCTCCAATGTCCATCTTGATAATAACAAGGTTACAATATAAATGCTGAAAGTGTAAAGTTAGAAATATCATGCATAGGGCCCTAACATGCACCAGATCTTATAAAATGCCTGGTCCCAACTTTACAAGGAAGGATGGCTAATTGTAACTTTTACATTCATTTCTAGTCTTAGACCTAAATTTTCACATAAGTCAAAATAGTAATTACTGTAAATTACACTTACGATAATGAAGAATTTGGAGAATAATTTATCACAAGATTTTGTCATGTTCTTATGGGCGCAACATTGCGAATTAGGTATGTATCGAATGCATGCAATGTCACCTACATGATTCTAGTCTTAAAATGTGATAATTTGTGTTGGCTGAGTCAGGAACAGGGCAAATATGGACCATTTTTGTACCCTATAAATTTTAGGACCTAACTTTGACACCAAATTTCTTAAAAACTAACGCTTAAATGCAGATAATCAAAAAAATTATATTGAAAATAATCCTTCCGTCAAACACTTACCCTGCCATCTTTGACGAATATGCATCCCACTTGACCGTAATACCCAAATTACATAATAATCAGTTGCATAGTGTTAGGTGTTCCGCGAAAAATTAGATTTGCGTAACTAGTGCGACTTCCTTGCTAAGAGATTCCTTGCTAAGAGAACTCAGTCACGTGACCTAACTAACGGGGCTCTGCGGACTGACTGGTACACAGATAGCCCATGGCCTGTAGATGTGCCCTGTTGTTTTGGTGGTGATGTCATGTATATTAATGAGAGTAGGTGGGGCTCAATATAAAGTTCTTGAAATGTTCAAATTTTGACAATCACATGTGTTTTATTACATATATGTTATAATAATAATGTTATCTAGTGTGTATGTATGTGTTCATTGTAGAAAAACGTTAAATTTCATGTTTAGTGGGCGGGGCTTAATATGATTTTGTAAACAAAAAGCTTCTAAAACAAGATATCTCAAAAGCTATGAACTGAATTCACATCATGTGTTGTACAGTGGTCTGCAGATGTGCCCTAATGTTTTTGGTGGTGATTTCATGCATATTAATAAGTGAGCAGCGCTGAGCTAAAAATTTTGAAAAAGTGATAAATGAGCAAGTGTATATTCGTCATATTGGGCATGATGATATTGTTGGTTATTGTGTACATGCGTTTGTTATCAACAAATGATATTAATATGCATGGTACAGGCGTGGCTTAATGTGAAAGCGCTAACGGACATAAACACCTTACTGTGCTGTATCTCATGAATGGTATATCAGATTTAAACCATATGTGGTACACAGATGGGTTATGGTCTGTAAGTTCAAATGCTTGCTGACAACTCTTGAAAAAGGATAAATGAGCAACCATTTTTGCATCATACTTGCTGTGTTAATGTTAATTATTGTGCACATGCTAATGTTGTCAACAGGTTCTATTTTATTGATCTGCATGGTGGGTGTGGCTTATGAATAAATATGGAACAAATATTGATAAAATCCTAGTATAGCGATAAACATCTATATAAGGATTTTTCTTTTGCTTTTTTGATTTTGGTTTTGTTCTGTTGTATTTATGTATTTTAAGTATTTTCTTTTTTAGATTTTGGTCTTTTAAGTAGAAACTAAGCCAAACGTGTTTTAGAAATAAGAAGAATTTTTACGTTTTGGCTTTCCGATCAAAACTTTTACTCTTCAGTGTGTGTACTACTAGCCTACTGCACTGACAAGTGGAGTTTGCAAGCCGTTTTGCTGTTTATAGTGAAATAAAAACATTAAAAACAATGCACATAATTACTGTAGATCCCCATTTTCAGATTAGGTTTTATGATGAGGTTTTAGGATTAGGTTTTAGAATTAGGTTTTTAGGATTAGGTTTTAGGATTTGGACATTGTTGACATTGTTAAAATTCCTCCGCACTATTATTCAGCTTTTTTTCTTTAGTTTCATTCAAAATGGCCAACAAAAACGCGAAATTTGTGAGCTCGTGATTTATTATGCTTTTGTAACGAAATTTGTTTGAAAAGGTATAAATTTGAAATTATTTTGGAATAATGGGAAAATAAAGAACAGTAAAATTGCTAAAAGAAGGTAAGAAATTTTCCAAAATAACTAATAAGCATGATTTTCTTGAAGCCTCATATTTTTTCTTTAAATTTTATTGGATTGAAATAAAAAAACCTTTTTGGGGCCAAAATTTCTAGATTGTTGACTAAAATAGATGTTTTAAATTTTTTTGATCTTTCCTTTATAAATCCTGAAAGTTTCAAGAAAATCAGTAAGTTAAACCAATAAAATCAGTAAGTTAAACCAATAAGTATTAAAAATCTTGAAATTAATTCCTATATAGCGATTTACCACTATACTAGGATTTTTCCCAAGTATTTCCTCCCCTCGCCTCACCTCGCCTCACCTCGTCTTTTAGGCCTCCTGGCCCATAAGGCTGCAGTACACCCTCTCCACTAGACTGTTATTTGCAACTTGTCTGGCTTCTGTCCACGAGCTACATACAAGTATTTCATGATTATGCAATTACTTGGCAGTTTATACAAAACTTACAAATCAATCAGCATGTGAAAAAAGCATCGGAACCACAAAACCTTTTGGTTCTGGTTCTTAGATTTGATTAATGTTTCTATGGAAAGGATCTATGTATGAGATTTAATTATGCTTAATTGATTTATTTTTTTACCCACAGTAAGAAGTGTTATAGGGAAAATGCCATATGAATAAATTCTGATTATTGTGGTTCAGAATAATTCTATTTTGCAAGAATGATAAAAGTAAGGAGCATGGTGTTAGCACAATCATTACAAATAAAACCAAAAACCTGGGTAATAACTCATTTTAGACATATAAGATTCCTTTCAGTCGCTAGCAATATTCTGAAGACAACAAAAATACTATTGTGTTGCAGGCTATTGATACTGTACCAAATTGTTATTTTGTTTCAAATTTTAAATGGACCATATAGCAACATGGTTTTTTCAAGTTAAATATTTCCAGTTTTTGCAAGTTTTTAACTCCAAGGGTAATATTTTCGTCAGTGTTGATGAAGGTTAAACCATTTCTTATGACCTATGATCTCTTCCACCCATTTGTCTGAGGTTGTCATCACACTGAAATTTTATGGATTTTGCTTGTGATCATTGTTGGAAGTCATTCTTGCAAAATTACATTCTGGAAAAATATTTGCTGTGCAAAACATTATCATAGGACTTCTCTATGCAGGAGAAATCGTGTTTAAATGTAGAGCATTTGTCATCTCCCAGACAACTGGAAGTGACTCTTATCAAAAACTTAAGAAATGTCCTTAAGAGCAGGAAACCTGAATTCACAGTGGACAAAAGGTTCAAGGAGATATTCATCCTGTCACTCAGTGGATTAAGAGTGGTAAATCTAATGGGTTTGATGAGCAGTTCACTTTGTAGTAATATCCAGTATTGAGTAACGAAATAAGATAGGCTTCACTTGGTTTCCTCTCCAGGTGAATATCATCATCAAAGTTAACTTTATTTAGAAGGTCATTGATAGGTTAGGGTGTTGAATGCTGATATTAGAACGCTTGTTACATCTGACATTAGAATTTGGGTCCATCAGGTATAACTTTCATTCTTTTGAAGATAAAAATAATTATTATATCCAGTTTTAGTTGTGATGAATTACATTTGTTTAGGAATCGTTTAGAGTCTTTCTATATTATGTTTATATGTTATAGTGTAATAAAATATTAATAAAATTGAAGGAACATGATTGGCTCATCACTTGTTTCGGAGGATTTGGAGGAGAAACACCAAACAATAGGTGGATAATATGAGTGGATGCTGCCATCTTTAAAGTTATGATAGCACAAGTAACCACTTAAAGCAAAATTTTGTTACATATTTCTCAGAGTTTGCAAAAAACAGTGAAATATCCAATATTTTGTGCCCAGTGAACATTGCTTAGTTTCTTGTGGTCAAAGAATGTTCAGTCATGCAAAAGTGTAAAGAAAATAACTTCTCATTCTTTTCATTCAGGCAAATGAACTTACACATACAAAGCTTTGCGTATAGATTTCTTTTTTGGCAAAATGTAGATCTTCTGGTTGATTATTAGCAGTTGAAAACCTTTTATAGTTAATTACTTTTATTTTAAAAAAACAACATGGAAGATGTTTGAAGAATGAATATTAACATTGTGTGACATTTGACTTGCTTTGTTTTAGGTGGACATACGCAGAGTTCTTTAGTCGTTACAGGGTATTAATGTTGAGGAAGCAGATCAACAAGAAAGATATAAGGGGTACCAGTGAGAAGGTCCTGGAAAGACTTATACCAGTGAGTCACACATGCTATTCTTCATGCAATTCATGCATATGCTATTCTTCATGCAATTCATGCCTATGCTATTCTTCATGCAATGCATGCATAAGCAATTCATACATATGCTATTCTTCATGCAATTTATACATATGCTATTCTTCATGCAATTCATGCCTATGCTATTCTTCTTGCAATTCATGCATATGCTATTCTTCATGCAATTCATGCATATGCATAATTCATACATATGCTATTCTTTATCCAATTTATGCATATGCTATTTTCATGCATGTGCTCTTCTTCATGCTATTCATGCAATTTTTGCATATGCTATTCTTCATGCAATTCATGCATATGCTATTATTCATGCATATGCTATTCTTTATGCAATTCATGCATATGCTATTCTTCATGCAATTCATGCATATGCTATTCTTCATGCAATTCATGCATATGCTATTCTTCATGCAATTCATGCATATGCTATTATTTATGCAATTCATGCATATGCTATTCTTCATGCAATTTATGCATATGCTATTTTGTTTATGCAATTTATACATATGCTATTCTTTTATGCAATTAATGCACATACTCTTCTACATGCAATTGATGCATATACTATTCTACATGCAATTGATGCATATGCTATTTTGCATGAAATTGATGCATATGCTATTTTTCATGCAATTGATGCATATGCTATTCTTCATACAATTCATGCATATGCTATTCTTCATGCAATTCATGCATATGGTGTTCTTTATGCATATGCTATTCTTCATGTAATTCATGCATATGCTATTCATGTAATTCTTGCATATGCTATTCCTTATGCAATTCATACATATGCTATTCTTTATGCAATTCATACATATGCTATTATTCTTGCAATTCATACATATGCTATTCTTCATGCAATTCCTACATATGCTATTCTTCATGCAATTCCTGCATATGCTATTCTTCATGCAATTCATACATATGCTATTCTTCATGCAATTCATGCATATGCTATTCTTCAAGAAAGTTGAACAGTTGCTCATTCAAAAGTACACCATTTAATGGAAACCAGATCATTTTGAACTCTTTTTTGTTTATTGTGAGTTTTTAAGTCATATGATAATTGAAACATTGATTCATTGACTTGAAACAAACAGGACTAACATTGATGGAAAACCTCAGAGGTTGTTTAAGTAATGACTTTGCATACTTTTCACTTTAATTAATTGATAAAGCAGTGAAAGCAGGCATCAAAACTCTCACTTGAATAGCATACAATATTAATAAACTGCAGGCATTTCACTCTTTTTTTAGAAATGTTCAAGTTATCGTACTTGATATTCAAGTACTTTTCTGTGCCCAAACATAAAATATGTGCCTCATTGCTTCTCAGAGATACTTCAAAATATTGCTTTGAACAGGGTTGTACTTATGTAGACTTGGCTTGCAGTATTGAATATTGCAGAGTATTTATGATGTACTTAACAAATATTTATTTGAAATAATGCCTTGTGGATTAACAGTCTTCAGAAGTACACTTGGTTAATAATAAAATACATAGTTTTTGGAAAAATTTAAATGCTGCATTTTGATGCTTGGAAATCAAAATCTGCATCTTGGTTAAAACTTCACCAAACTGAACAACGTGAAAGTAGATAGCAAGAACTATACAAACTCACAGGTTTCCTTGTAACAAACCTTGCATTTTATACATCTATTTACTTACATCCCTTTGGGATATCTTTTTCATCAAAATTAGGATCCTGACAAGTACCAGTTTGGTAAAACTAAGATCTTTTTCCGTGCTGGCCAAGTGGCATATCTTGAGAAGCTGAGAGCAGACAAACTACATGCGGCATGTATCTTGATGCAGAAGACTGTCAGGGGCTGGGTACAAAGGAAGAAGTTTCAGAGAGTCAGGAATTCCACCATTATCATGCAGAAGATTGTCCGAGGTTTCTTGGCCAGAAGGTACGAATATTGTTCTCACAAGATTTGACTATTTACACATGCATCGCTTTTGTTACAATAGCATAGACATATGATATAAATTGATTACAGCCATAGTTTTTTTTCCATAATAGTAACAATACTATTATCATATGTATCATTTTTTGATAATGACCTACAATCTTGGACAAAATTTGTTGGGACACCTCCATTTCCCCCTTTCAATGTTGGTGAAATGGAGTGAAAAATGTTGATAATCTGCATTTCCTAGTGAAATAATTTGACAACATTGAAAGGGGGGGGGGGGTCGCCTGAAAAATAGCTGTACATGAAAATTTGAAATAACATGCGAACCTTCCTGTAAGTGTCCCCCAACAGTTTTGTCCAACATTGTAGTTAACTACATCCATGGAATAACTGTTACAATTGCAGTTTTGTTCCAAGCAAGAAAATGTACATCGTGAATCCTGGACAGGTTATTTTGTTAGTTATTTTTGTATACAAATTTCTTTACCCTTGCTGTTTTGTGTGATGTTCCATAGATTGGCGAAATTCATGAAGGAAACAATGTGTGTCATCCGCATCCAGAAAAAATGGCGTGGCTTTGTCCAGCGCAAAAAGTACCAACACACTCGGAATGCTGTCATTACAATCCAGTCTTACTACCGAGGCATGGTTGGACGCAAGTTAGTATCAATCTTACCAAGTTGTCTTAAAAAAATATAAAGATATTTTTTTTTGATTGTGTTATTATCACCCATTGTAATCTCCACTTAATTAGTAATGTTAATTTATTTTAAGAACGCTTGTGATTGTGGATTATGTGCTTTTAATGTGTCTATTTTTTGCACTGCTTGATTAATCAAAAAACATTTGTAAACATTAGTCACTGAGTAGCACAACATAGTGTCATCAATAACCCCAAATACTAGCCTTCACCATTTTATGTAGTCTAGAAAGGGTTGGGAAGAAACCATGTGCATGCTGTTTCTGTTTGTTTGTCTGTCTGTGTGTGGTATATGCCAATTACACAGGAACAGCTGTAAATTTCCTCATACAGATAACATTCAATACACATTGACTGTAAACAATACAAGTTCAATGTATCATGATTTGTAAGAAGTGGTACATAACTATTTGTGCATCGAAGTGTTTCAAGATATTGTTTTCTTATCATTGAGGGACACGCAGGCTCTTGTTAGGAGAATACCCAATATATGAGGATAAGTTTGTGTGTGGAAAAATTTGTTTTGCATTTTTGCTAGCATATCTTCTCATCCAAGTAGTGAATTGGAACAACTTGGGAACAGCATTATGTACATTTTACAATAGAGACATCTGATTTTAAAAATAATTCCAAAGGTAAAGTATTAAGTACATATGAGGAGATCTTTGTTGCATAGAATTATTAATTGAGCCATTCTCAGACATTTTTGGTATTTGTATAATAGTTGCTTACATTTTGTAGTGAAATTGACTGATTTTTTAATGAATGTGACTGATTTGCAAATGCCAGGGACTGATTTTGCAAATCCCATTGTCAGTGATAAGCATCATCTATAATATCACTTACACTCTCTATATACTTGAAATTATTTCAGCGAATTTTCATCATGCTGGAATGTTTGCCATGTGTAGTATTAACATAGAAATGTGTAATTAGTCCTTCCATTTAATATTGATGTAATGATTAACATTTCTTAACTAAGTCTGGAAAATTGCCTTTGTTTCTTTATCAGGCATTTCCAGGATACACTGGAACTGCAGAAAGCCACCATCATCCAAACGTTTTTTCGTGGGTGGTATGCTCGTACCAGGTACCACAAAATCCAAAGATCCATCATTCTGTTACAGAGCTGTGTGCGCAGGATGAGGGCCCGTAAGGAATTGAAGAAGCTTAAGGTAAGGATAGGGTCGTAGCCTTCTCATAATTTTTCCCTGGTCTTCTCTTTAATTTTTTCACAATAATTAAACCAGGCAGCAAGTCCTATTAAATATGAAGTGTTGGTCGGACCTGGTGTAATAGTTGTCCTGAGTTTGCAGACAGGAAAGCAAATAATTTATCAATTTGATGAAAACTTTTGTGGTCTCATTTCACATTTTTAAAATTATTTTGAATTATATGTTGCAATAGTTTGGCCTAAGTCTAAAACTGATTTCTGGTCTCTGGGAGTTTGTAGTTCATCTTGAGTCCCCAGTATAAAGTTTGAAATTTTTAGCTCAGCTATTCGAAGGTGAAACTTTGGCTGGTGAGACTTAATAACTTCACATTTATAGTTTTTGTTATGATATTGGCATTCCTGACATGAATAGCATTCAAAACGTTTGTCTTGCCATGAATAAAGAAGCAAATAAAAGTTTCCTCCCTTTAAAAGAATTTTGAATAAGGGGTTTGGGAATTATAAACAATAAGTGGAATGTGGGGTAGAAGATGACTTGATGATAAAGTAGCGGAAGGAATTAAGATGAGGGTGGGATTTTATATGGGACAGGGTGGAATTGTATGTAGGGTGGGGTAGGATGTTGGTTAGGATGTGTTGGCATGTTGGACAGGGTGGGTTGGCATATAGAACAGGGTGGGTTAGCCTTTGGAACAGGGTGGGTTGGCATGTGGAACAGGGTGGGTTGGCATGTGGAAGAAGGTGGGTTGACGTGTGAGACAGGGTGGAATGGCATGTGGCAAGGTGTCATCTGGATTTCAGTTTGTGATGGCATGTGGGTCATGCAAGTGGTAAAATGACATACAGTATCTGGTTTTCAGGTGATTGCATGGAGTATAGGCATGAGATGACATTTGGGACAGGTTGGGATGGAACTTGAAACAGGCTGGAATATGCATTATTAGCAGTGAGGGGGATTTGTATAGTTTCCAAAGTCTAGTTTGTCACACGTTAAGCGATATTCTTTTGCATAATTTTGCTTTAATGTCATTGTACATTTTTCATGCTGATTGACTTTGCTTGACACATATATTTTCTTAAATTAGAAGTTGTATTACATTTCAAGATGTAGTTCTGGGAATGTGTAGGTGTTGAGGGGGGTGGAGGGAGTGGAAGTGCATGTTAAAATGAGGGCTTATTGACATTCTTTCATTGACATTTTCAAGTCAGGGCCTCTCCTTTCTTTGTTGTTATAGTCATAAAGACTGCTAGCTTTTACATGTTTTGTGAGTTACTGGGTGAGGTAATCTTGAGTGTTTTTTGTCTTAAATATCTGCAAAAACTCAAAAATATTTTGAAGCTTGTAGTGCAAATGAAAATGTAAGTGCATCTTTTAAAAAGTAACTTGAAATCATCTGCCCCTGCTACCCTATTTCTGTATATTCTTCTCTTAATAAGCCCATTCTCTATACTAGCTTTGAATAGTTAAGCATACTGTCATTCTGACAGTTCTTGTTATTACAAGGAATGCTTATGAATACCATTGATATACTTTAGTTATTCAAAACTCTTTTTGTGAATGTAACTAACTAAATGTCATTCTAAAATAGTTCTAAATCTATATGCATAATTACTTATTTTGTTGACTCCTCTTTCTTACATAGATTGAGGCTCGTTCAGTGGAACATTTCAAAAAGCTTAATGTTGGAATGGAGAACAAGATTGTCTCTTTACAACAGAAGCTTAATGAACTTGTAAGTTCTTTTTTTTTTTAAAGTTATGTGTAAGTAGAATACTAACTTTGCAAAGCCCTATCACTAACTAACTTTCCTCTTCTTTTGGAATCTCTTATTCAAGGCTATGATGTGTGCATATGAATTATTGAAATGTTGTGATTTACTGTTTGTTTTTTGAATAGTTCTCTACCATTAAAATTTGCCAAAGTAGGATTTGTTACAACGAAGGAATAGAATGGAAGTTCTTTTAGTAATGTACTTATGTATACTGACTGTTTTTAAAATCTTTTGTTTGAATACTCAAAAAGTACATTCATTGAATTTTGTTTGAATTAAAAATTCCAAGTCAATTACATTGATTGTGTTGTTAACTAGGTGTATGGTATTTTATAACAACATAATAATCTAAATGGTGTACATGTATCATATAGAAAAGAATGTTTCTTCCGACCATGATAAGTGACAGCTTAGTCTGCTTAAATGAAATTTCTGTTAAATTTTTTCCCTCAAGCAGTGGAAGTTGACCACATACCTTTCTTAGGCACGATTTGTATGTTTTGATTAAACTCTTAAATTGCATCATTTAAACAGTTAAAGTTAACTACATACCTTCTTCATGCAAGATATGTATGGTTTGATGGAAGTATCAGTCACTGCATATTAAAACCCTTTTGGTGTGTTCTTTCATAACTCAGAACAAAGATAGTAAGGTCCACAAACAGAATGAGGTGATCATTGAGACTCTTAAGGCCAACATGGTAGATTACGAGCAGGTCAAGGTAAAATCGGAAACCCTGTCCAACAAGGTCGTTGTTATTGAAGATGAACTTACAAGACTACGCAGAGAGTTGGCCGAGATGACGGAAAAGAAAAAAGCCTTAGAGGAGGAACTTGAGAGTGAAAGGCTAGCCCGCCAAGAGGTAAAGAGATTTACTGATGGCACGCATTAAACATATTTTAGAATTAGAACTGTTGTATTCTTTTTGTGAATTTGTGATGCTTGATTGTTTAATACATCATTTAATACACCAGGTGGTTCAAATGGAATCCTGAGACATTTTTATTTTAGTTTTCCCACATTCATATTTTTTACATTAATTGATGAAGTAGAACAAAGGATGTGAAAAAAAAGGTTACCTTTATCTTAGTTCTAAATTGTTTGGTGATTATTTAGGAATGTTGTTTTGAACAAGATGTGAATGCTAATTTTAGAACCATTTTTGAATATTACTAGCATTAAATATTTACAGTAATAATAGAAAATTCTCAGGTAGTAATGAACAGAGTTATTTGTATATGACTTACTCATGTTTTTGGTGATGGACGGATGGTTATTGGTAAAGACATTTTGCAAGTAATGGAAATTGTTCCACCATTTCATAAAATTGTTCCACCATTTCATAAAAATGTTCCACCATTTCATAAAATTGTTCTTAGGTTCTTCTCTTCGAATGCACCACTCATTATTTCAACTTAAGATTGATTTAACCTCCTTAACTCCAAATGGTCTCCTCTGTCGATGCGCTGAGAGAAGATATTGTTTTAAGAGAAATTTCTTTTTAAAAAGTAACATACATAAATATGACTAAATCAATTCATTTTACATGTAATAGGCTGTTGATACCCTTGAAGAGGAAAGCGAGAAATTACAAAATGATTTGGAGGAAAGAGAAAACCAACTCAAAGAATTGGAGGAAGATATTGAAGGTGAGTAGGATTGATGAAATTGTCTTTGCGTTTGGAATTTGATGTAAAAAATAATGACTGCATGAAAGATGGTGGTCACACACCAGATTCATTGAATTGAGCAGCTGATGTTTGCATTATGTTACTTTAAAAGGGATTAACTTTGCAGTACCCTTGACATTTTCAAACTTAAAGTTTCCCATAAATGCTACTAGATTGGTAACATTTTTTGGAATTTTGATAGACTTGAGATAATTGTTTCAAAATTTGTTGAGAGTTTTGTAATATTGTGATCTTGTTTATGCACTCTCACATGCCATGTGTGTGCATTTACATTTTATTACAACTTATTAGACTTAGTCCTTGTTATCCTAGAAACGGTACATCATAATGTTTTTTTAGGTCGCCTTTTGCAATTTGGAAAACATGGTCACCCAAGTGAAGCCGAGAGGTGTGAAATGCAGGCTTTGATAAGAACTTTTTTCAGGATATTTGAAGTATCTTGCCACCCTTCATACTAATGTATGGGTATAATGATATTTTATCAAAACAAAGATGACCTATGATTTGTTTTTTATCAATAGTTCGTATAACTGCAGAAAGGGAAAATACCGAAGAACACTTTCGAGTCGAAATTGAGCAAGAGAGGGCGCAGCATCAGAAACTACTGCACGATTTCCACCGTCTTGAACAAAGACATGAGAATTTGAAAGAGGACATGTTGGCCCTTCAAAGCACCCCTACACATGTGAGTACCATGTCTTATTGGCTTACATTCCTGCATGTTGCCTTGGTGTTGAAAATAAATTGCTTATAAGGACGCTGGACACCTTTGGAATCTTTATGCATATTTTCTGTTCAGAAAAAGTTTTAAATTCTGAATATAACTATTGGATTTTGAAACAGCAGCTCAAGATGTTTAAAATGTGTGGCTGATGAAATCTCAATGAGATAAAAACAGGTCATCATATTTTGTGTTGCAGGAGTAAATTAATCCAATAATTTAATGCAGATAATTGTCAAAAACAATAAAAAACCTGGTGGTTGTCTTTGCTAGATCAATGATGGGAGTATGGGAAGTTTATTTTGTGGAAGTCAGCCTCGGTTTCTTCAGGCACTGTTGCAGGAGATTAAAAGAACAGATTTACTTTAGAATATGAAGACACGTCAGTCCAATGATATCACAAATTTGCACACTATATGCAATAAGTAGTCCAGAAAGTTAAAATAGAAATGTATTTTAGTATCTTTTAATGTTCTATTTTCTGGAAACTCATCACTGAATTAAGGTAAAAGTTAAAAACAAAACACCTTAAAATAATAGATTATAGTTGCATAATTATAAATTGATTTATGTCCCAATTACTTATATAAAGACTGATTTACAGGGTGAAGAACCGACATTTCTAACTGATGAGTTCTGCACTATTACTTGGAATTCTAGATTATTGGTATTTAAAAAATTGATATGAACCTATGAAATACATGGCTGCTTTTTTACATGCCAACTGTTCCAGCATGCCTAAGGGCTATTGGTATTCAAAATAATGATATGACCCATGATATACAGAGCTTAGCTTTTTTACACGCAAAGTGTTCCAGCATGCCATGTACGTTTTTGTTTGCAGTGTCACAATGTTTAAAAATCCTCATATTTGCTTCATATTATTAATATGACCATGTAAAAGAAAACATTTTCACATCATGTTGCCATCACAACGTTTAGCTCTTGGTGTTTTTTCAAGGTGTAGTATGAATCATTTGTGTCCTTTGTTTTAGGATTACAGTCGTGGTATGTCTGTCTGGCTTATTTTCTGCTAAATTTAGTGTTTTGTAATTCTTATGTATTGTTTTGGTGAAAGATCAATTATTTTGTTAAACAATCATGAAGAAATTGTTCTTGAAAATGAAAATTCAGGTTTGTTCAAGTTACCATAGATATAAATACATTCTTTTCTCAAGGCTATGGGTTATTAGAAATAATAATACTACAAGAAAATCTCGAATAGACTACAATTGTAACTTCCTGTTTTTACTTCTTATAAAACCCCTGAAAAGTATATTCCAACTAAACAAATTACACTTTGCATTCTGTGGGAGTGCATTTTATGACATTGATAACAAAACAAGCTGAATTTTTGTATGGAATTCCCATTTCTGTATGGAATTTCCATTTCTGATATGAATGGCAGATATTAGGATGTCTGGAATTGAACTTCAGTAGTCTTGGAGGTAACAGTGATTGGTTTGCTTTAAACCATGAAGATAAATTATACACTAGTCCAGATTATGTTTATTGTTTTTTTTTTAGTTTGTGTGATTTATAATGGAACTCAAACGTTAAATCTTTCTAAAAGTTTTTAGTTGCATATTTTTTGTCGATTTTGATCATATTGTAATACTTTATGGTGAGTTTCACTTCTTTAAAGGCAAATTAAATGTGTATGATCAATTGTAAAGCAATAATTGATTTTATCTAGTTGACCACAATATCCTTACTGTATTGGAGAGAATGACCCTTGCAGAGTAAGATTTAATGACCCTTGCAGAGTAAAATTTAAGACCCTTGTAGAGTAAGATTTAATGACCCGTGCAGAGTAAAATTTAATGACCCTTGTAGAGTAAGATTTAATGACCCTTGTAGAGTAAGATTTAATGACCCTTGTAGAGTAAGATGTAATGACCCTTGTAGAGTAAGATGTAATGACCCTTGTAGAGTAAGATTTAATGACCCTTGTAGAGTAAGATTTAATGACCCTTGTAGAGTAAGATTTAATGACCCTTGTAGAGTAAGATGTAATGACCCTTGTAGAGTAAGATTTAATGACCCTTGTAGAGTAAGATTTCATGACCCTTGCAGAGTAAGATTTTATGACCCTTGCAGAATAATATTTCATGACCCTTGCAGAGTAATATTTCATGACCCTTGCAGAGTAAGATTTCATGACCCTTGCAGAGTAAGATTTAATGACCCTTGCAGAGTAAGATTTCATGACCCTTGCAGAGTAAGATTTAATGACCCTTGCAGAGTAAGATTTCATGACCCTTGCAGAGTAAGATTTCAAGATTTCATGACCCTTGCAGAGTAAGATTTCATGACCCTTGCAGAGTAAGATTTCATGACCCTTGCAGAGTAAGATTTCATGACCCTTGCAGAGTAAGATTTCATGACCCTTGCAGTGTAAGATTTCATGACCCTTGCAGAGTAAGATTTAATGACCCTTGCAGAGTAAGATTAAATGACCCTTGTAGAGTAAGATTTCATGACCCTTGCAGAGTAAGATTTCATGACCCTTGCAGAGTAAGATTTCATGACCCTCGCAGAGTAAGATTTCATGACCCTTGCAGATTAAGATTTAATGACCCTTGCAGAGTAAGATTTCATGACTCTTGCAGAGTAAGATTTCATGACCCTCTCAGAATAAGATTTCATGACCCTTGCAGTGTAAGATTTCATGACCCTGGCAGAGTAAGATTTCATGACTCTTGCAGAGTAAGATTTCATGACCCTTTCAGAGTAAGATTTCATGACCCTTGCAGTGTAAGATTTCATGACCCTTGCAGAGTAAGATTTCATGACCCTTGCAGAGTAAGATTTCATGACCCTTGCAGTGTAAGATTTGTTGATCCTAGCAGAGTAAGATTTAATGACCCTTGCAGAGTAAGATTTAATGACCCTTGTAGAGTAAGATTTCATGACCCTTGCAGAGTAAGATTTTATGACCCTTGCAGAGTAAGATGTAATGACCCTTGTAGAGTAAGATTTAATGACCCTTGCAGAGTAAGATTTCATGACCCTTGAAGAGTAAGATTTCATGACCCTTGCAGAGTAAGATTTCATGACCCTTGCAGAGTAAGATTTCATGACCCTGGCAGAGTAAGATTTCATGACCCTTGCAGAGTAAGATTTATTGACCCTTGTAGAGTAAGATGTAATGACCCTTGCAGAGTAAGATTGATGGAATTGCTGTGGTTTTTATTTTCCATTAGTAGAAACAGACAGACATTCTCGCAATGATGTTTGCAGTGCTTTTCATCAGTTATGCATATATGCATGTACAATTTTGATTATCAATTGTTTCCTTTCTTTGCATTTTGTTTTTAGCTTCTTGCCAAAGGTTTAATGCTTAAAGATGGTAATATTGTTGAGGTAATAAGTTCAGAATGCATGGCTGTCATTTGTTTAGTGTTTATTAGTTGGAAGAACATGCTGTACATAGCTCTAACTGTAACCAGTATCAATGTGTGCCATTCATCATGTGCAATAACACTCTCATTTATACTCACCCTATCTTCTGTTGTCTTTCATTCCAATAATCGGAACTGTCTCTTCAAATGATGATGTGATTTGATGGTTGGGATTTTCTTCTGTGCGGAAAGCTTCTACTATTCAGTAATATCTAACATTCTTGTCTTTCAAGGTCAACAAGTAAATGGAAAAACAGAATTCCCTTATAAATTAATATTGAGAACACTTTCCAATGATTGAAAACCAATAACCTTGCAATCTGTTTGAATAATTTACAGGTGTATATAATTGTCATTCATGAATTACGTGTTCAATGTTTGATTCGTTTCCTCATTCTTGTGAACTAAAACTTTTCAATGTTCACTGTGAATTTAATATTTGTTTAATAGCACTTTGTCTGGATTGTGTTTTATTAATCTTTTTTTTTTTTTTTTTAACAAAGTTTAATGTTGAATAACTGTTGTGGATTTGTGTCTTTGTTGATTTCATGTAGCAGTTTACATGCTATGCTGAAAATGATTTCTGTTATTCTAAAACTATCAATGATGGTTTTTATTATAATTTTCAGGACAAATTGAAATGTACATGTCATTACTTAAAGAGACATAAAGTCTGACATAATCCTTATTTCATATAATAGAATTGAAAATAACAAATGCACTGACCAAGTTCATACCTCAAGCAATCTAACACATTTGTTGTAATTATTAAAATCTTTAATGCTACTACTTAATAGTGCCATGGGAGCTGTCATTTTTATTTCAAAACATGCAGATTTTGATGTCATCAGGTTGTTGGAATGCTATGTATTTCTTTATAAAGTACCTCAAGTTTTCTAGCTTATGAAAAATTGTTTTTCTTTTGTAGGTCAAGGAATTTTTTTGTGTACACATGAAATTATCAAAACATGCTGTTAAAACTTTGTGTCACATCATTTTGGAATAAATACTTTATTCACATTTATAATGAAATACATTATAATCCTTATGTCCCTATTGGGAAAATTTTGTCACCAAACACAATATTTCAATACAGATTTGAACAAAATGGCAGCTCCCATGTGTCAATTCCAAACATGAATAACTTGAGATAGGAATAAGATTTTGACTTGCTGTGTTTGGCAGTTGGTTAAGATTTTTATCCTCCATCATATGACTTTATGTCTCCTTTAACAAAACGAAATTGTTATTCAACATGATGGAAGATTTCGTTTTGAGCTGGATTTTAACACACTTTACAATCTTGTCAAGAAAACTGAAATGAACTTTTATAATCTCACTGCTCTGGTGATTTATAACACACATAAAGGTGAAAAAAGGAGTTCTTGCTGAAGGTAGCAATGCTTACCTCAACTATGCTCTTTTCTGCTTCATTTGGTTAATGTTTATATCTACATTACTGGCAGTCTTTTTACTGCACAAAGTAATCATCACAAACTTATTTTACTGGAATATTCCTTTCTTAAAGAATCTCTATGCAACCTAATCCATCACAATCAATGTCCAGAAAAATGCTGCATTAATGGAAATATATAATCCTCATGATAGATTATTGTAATCTTTTAAATTTCACCTAACCTTTTTAAGTGTTGACCATAGCCTTAACCAAGATCTAGCAGGAATGGTCTGTCATCTTTTTCAGGCACTGAAATTTAGGAAGGAAATATATAGAATTACATAAAGCTTTTCAGCTACCCGCCTGGTCATACATCAAAGATTTATTATAGATTATGCATTCACTGCAGATCGCTAAAAGTTTAATCAGTCATAATTCAAAACCTATTCGTGCTATTAACAAGAATTAAAGACCTGTGTTTAGAATTTAATGCCCTTTCTTGTAAGCTAAATCTGTAGGCATCCTGTTATTAACAAGATTTAAAGACTTGTATTTAGAATTTAATAGCCTTTCTTGTGGGCTAAATCTGTAGGCGTCCATAAACCTTTCATGGTTTATATGAATTTAAGAATGAACTTTTACATTAAAAATGTATTTATTCTTGTTAAACAAATAGAATAAAATTTCATTGAAATTGATGTCTATTTTGATTTTATATGTCAAAATATTGTGCAAAAAGTAGTTCTGTATCCTGGATTAGCATGAAATCTATGTAGAATGCTACAGCGGTCCATATTTTATCAAAAACCAGAAAATATGATCACATCACACCCATCTTAAAACGGCTCCACTGGCTTTCAATCCATCATCGTATCAACTACAAAATTATGCTACTCACATGGAAATCCCTCAATGGCAAATCACTGATGTACCTCAAGGAACTCCTCACACCATATTCATTATGTCGCAATCTAAGGTCTGCAGATAAAGGTCTTCTAGCTATTCCAAAAACTTCCACAGCTGCTGGTGACAAGGCCTTTTCCGTAGCTGCACCTAAGCTATGGAACTCTATTCCTTTGAACATTTATTGTTGTACTTCCCTAAACATCTTTAAAACAATCTCAAAACATACTTATTCACCATTGCTTATGATTGACTTTGTTTACATTCCTGGTGTTTATCATATGTATATTTCATATGTTCTATGCAATTTATCCGCTATGTTTCTTTTCAGCGCCTCGGATTGTGTTCGCATAGGTAGATTGGCGCTTTATAAATGCACAATTATTGTAATTATTATTGTTATGATGCTATCAATAAAAATGAAAGTTGATTTCATATTATGGGTTGACACATAGGAAATGAAAATATTAAGTAAAAAATATAAGCAAAGAACATAATTACATGGATACATTTGACACACACGAACTGTTTGATAGCTGCATAACAAACATCACAGTATTGTGATTCTGTATCATCTGATGGTGACAAGAGGTCTTAAACAAATTTTGTCGTCATCAATTGGAGTAAATCTATCTTGCTGTCATTGTACCGCTGCAGTTATTACTTGGCAAGCCTGAAGGATAGTAGAAATGGAAGTGATTGAAAAAGTTTTAAAGCAGTGACTAATACATTAATTTTGCTCTTTTGCCCATGTAAATTTTCATTATTTTTGCCTACTAACAGTAGTTTCATTCAGTATCTTAATGTGTGCCTGCAGCATAATATTGGGACTCACTTACCATAGTTCAAAGCCCCACCTATTCTGTAGTACATGGAGCAAGGCTTTAAGTGCTTTTTACTGTATCCTAGATGCAACTTCTTGATCCTCATTTGACCACCATTTTGGTCAGGAACAATTAACACACAAGTGTTAGTAAGGATTTAATGAATAATGCTGCAAACTACTTACTGATTAGCCAGGTATGTCAGTAGGTGTGAAATATATATATATATATATATTTACTTCAAGTTATACCTTACCTTCCATGCTATAATATGCAATCTGGTCACACGACCTGATTCTAACGCACTTCTAACCGAACCTAAAAAACGCAGTAACCAGCCAAGTCCTGACCTCCATAATACCTCTGTACCACCTCACTTTTTTTCAGCGCGTTGTTGTCACTAACATCGCTGAAAACTGGTCATTTTTATTTCATTTTTAATTAACCTTTCTAACTCTTTTCTCTTCGGCAGCTTCTACCTGAATGGTTTTTACGCTGCCCGTTCTCATCTGGCCCGCCTTTTCAAGTCTTCCGAGAGAAGGGTGAGGTAGCCATGGGTCCGAGATTTCTTCGGCCGACCTACACGACTTTACCCGTGTAGCCTACACTTAGGATAGCGGGTTTTTGTCTCCATTTGTACATAGCGAGTGGCTAGTTCGAGAGCGTCCTACTCTCGTGGTGGGTGTTTTAGGCCCTAGAGCACAGGTTGTGCCTGCCTAGGGACCTCTCGCCCGGAATTAGTCTTTTCTCCCTTAGCCCCACCCGCCTCGAGGTGACCCTAGCGTTATACTATGTATAGTGTTTAACACGTTAGGATATTTCAGTACACCTTCTCGTATGCATTAGGCCAATTTCCTTTTTCGATTTTGGCGCATGCATTGGGTCATAGTCACCGCTGGGTAAATGTGGGGTCGCCCTGTAACAACTCTAGGGAGCTACAGTTGTTACTAGCGAGCTTATTTTCGTTTTCACGTTAACAGCATATGAATATTTTTATTTTTCTTACACAGATTTGAGATAAAATATTTAATTTTCAGGATTGAAATTGGGGTGTCGGAGAGACCGTGGGTGGGTCTCTCCGACGACCTAATTACAGGGAAAATAATCTTTCCTTTTTATCTTTACAGACCTCAAGTACACAGTGGTTGGTGTTTCCCACGCTACCCCGGCGCTAGTAAAGTCATTACGTTGGATGCGTTTTCTCGGGTTTCTAAAGTTTTTTCGTTTAAAATTTTTTTCTGTTAAAGCAAGTGTTGTTGTTCTGTTTAGAATGCTATGCCTCGTCTCTCTTTAGCGTGTCCGTAAGATCATAGTTACTTTGCCGTGTTCAGGTTTGTACGCATGGACTTACGTTCTTCTCTTAAGAAATTTATTTTTCAGTGAAGAATTTTTCTGTTTAAGAGAGTTTTGATGTTCTGTTTAGACTGCTAGGCCTCGTCTCTCTTTAGCGTGTCCGTAAGATCATACTTACTTTGCCGTATTTGTGTATGTACGCATGGATATATGTTCTTCTCTTTTCAGATATAAAAGAAATTCACTGAGAAGGTTACGCTCTTAGAGGCGTTGCGCCTAGAGCGTAACGGTAAGAGAGAGAGAGATAACCTCTTAGGGCGTTAACGAACGCCGCCTAAGTTGTAAACACGGTTCCAAACGGTTCCATTGGACAGTCCCGTCGATTCCACAGCCCTAGTACGCGTTGAACGCTGGCTGCTGCGAGTCCGGGGACGGTTCCATACGGTTCCGGGAGTCCATACGGTTCCGCGGCCCGTTGTTACGGGCGAACGGTTCCATTGGGCGGTTCCGTGAGTCCATACGGTTCCGCGCCCGTTGTTACGGGCTTAACGTTCCATTGGGCGGTTCCGTGAGTCCATACGGTTCCGCGCCCGTTGTTACGGGCGGGCGGTTCCATTGGACGGTTCCATACGGTTCCGCAGCCCGTTACGGGCGGACGGTTCCATTGGTCGGTTCCATACGGTTCCGCGGCCCGTTATTACGGGGCGGACGGTTCCACTGGACGGTTCCATACGGTTCCGCGGCCCGTTGTTACGGGCGGACGTTCCATTGGACGGTTCCATACGGTTCCGCGCCCGTTATTACGGGCGGACGGTTCCATTGGACGGTTCCATACGGTTCCGCGCCCGTTGTTACGGGCGGACAGTTCCATTGGGCGGTTCCATACGGTTCCGCGGCCCGTTGTTACGGGCGGACGGTTCCATTGGACGGTTCTATACGGTTCCGCTGCCCGTTTACGGGCGGACGGTTCCATACGGTTCCGTTGGACCGTCCCTGACGGTTCCGCAGCCCTATGTGCGGCATTGTGCGGTTCGGGGACGGATCCATACGGTTCCGGGATCCATACGGTTCCGCGCCCGTTGTTACGGGCGGACGGTTCCGGGTCCATACGGTTCCGCTGCCCGTTGTTACGGGCGGACGGTTCCATACGGTTCCGCGCCCGTTGTTACGGGCGGACGGTTCCATTGACGGTTCCGCGCCCGTGTTTACACGGGTCCGTATTTAACGGGTTAACGCATCGTACGGTTTAATCCGATTATATGCCCACTAGCTACGTGGTCAGGTGACATTCTTGACAAGAAGTATAGCATTGACAGTTATTTTTCTTCTTGGTCCTGTAGCCATTAGCTACGCAGTTCCACGGCTCGTGTGAACGCAATTAAGACTGTCTACGTTGAACGTTACAAGTTCCGTATTTATTTTCACCAGTATCATGGACATGAAGGACAGGTCCCCGAGTGTCGATGTTTTACACACCCAGGATGTCTCGTGATGCGTAGCGTGCAAACGCTTTTTAAATTAAGCTCCGTGACATCCATCTCACGTGGTTACGCGTGCAGATTATGCTGCGAGTCAAATCCCTGTACTCTTTGCAGCGATTGGGATCTAGCGGCGTGGTCGGAGCACAGACTCCACCGCGACCGGTACTTTCAAAGAGCGGCGGAGAAAGTGGAGAAGCGACGGTCTGATAGGCCCTCTTCGTCTCCCCACCGCCAACCAGGTCCAAAGCCAGGGAGGCGGGCCGCCGCCCACTCCTAGCGGAGCGCCTCTGAAAGACGTACACCGTGCGGTTAATCCGAAGTATAGCATTGAAACAGCTATTTTTCTTCTTGGTCCCAGAGCCAACGGCTACGACAGTTATACGGTTCCACGGCCCATGTTTACGGGTCCGTGCGGTTCCACGGTCCGTGTTTTACGGGTCCGTGCACGGTTCCATTGACGGTTCCGCGCCCGTGTTTACGGGTCCGTACGGTTCCATACGATTCCACGGTCTGCGTTTACGGGTCCTTTCGCTTCCATTGGACGGCTCCAGTGAGCGGAACTTATCTTTAATGGGATAACGTACACTGTACGGTTCACCCGGTTATACGCCCACTAGCTACTACGCTACATGGTCAGGTGACAGATCACTTTCTTTACAAGAAGTATAGCATCACGACAGCTATTTTCTTCTTGGTCCCGTAGCCATTAGCTACGCAGTTCCACGACTCGTGCAAACGCAATTAAGATTGTCTGCGTTGAACATTACCGTTCCGTAATTATTTTCACCAGTATCATGGACATGGAGGACAGGCCCTCGGCGCCGATGCTCTACACACCCTTGATGTCCCGGGCGTAGCGTGCTAACGCTTTGATTTACGCTCCGGTCACATCCATCTCACGCGCTACGCGTGCAGATTATGCTGCGAGTCCATTCGTGGTACTCTTTGCAGCGATTGGTTCAAGCGGCGTGGTCGAGCACAGACTCCACCGCGACCGGTATTTTTCAAGGTGCGACCGAGAGCGTGCGGCTCCGTGTTCGGATGCGTCGGCTCCGTGGTTTTGTAACGGGATATCGTGACACGCATTTACGATTTACCCGGATATGCACCCGCTAGCTACGAGGTATGTGGCCAGGTGACAAGTGATAATCTTCACAAGTAGTATAGCGCCGTGAGAGCTATTCTATTCATGGTTCCGTGGCCATTAGCTACGCAGTTCCATGATCATGTGAACACCATTTATACGATTATCTGCGTTGAACGTTACATTTCCGCAATTACTTTCACCAGTATTGTAGGCACGGAGGACAGGCCTCCGTCGTCGACGCTACGCACCTCAGAGGTCCCGCTTTGCATAGCGTGCAAACGCTTCTCTGAGACCGCACGGGCCTGTACGACTTCAGAGTTTTTGCAACGGGATAACGTACACTGTACGATGAATCCCGGTTCAGTTCGCTAGCTAGGAAGCTGCTTGGTCATAGCTACGCTGTTCCACGGCCGTGTGAACTGCCTCTGTAGGATTTTCCGCGTTGAACGCCACAGTTCCGCGATGTTTTGCGCCTATATCATCGACACGACGGGCAGGTCCCTAGTGTCGGTGCGTTACGCGCCTTGACTGTCCTGCGATCGTCGCATGTAAACGCTTCCTAGGTTGCGCTTTGGTGTTATCGACATGTTCAAACCCGTGTACACCGCTGTGGTCCTCGGTTCCGCGATGGGACCGGTAGGCCCACAAGAGGCGGCGCCACGGGTCTTACGTGAGTTAGTCCCCTTTTTACGGCTAGTTGTAGAGCCATTGGATTACTTGCATCGGGTCCATTAGGGTCCGTGACGGCTCGTAATCGGTTCCATACGCCCCACGGGCTTGTTTTACGCCCCGTAAGGTCCGTAACACAACTTGGCGGCTCCGTCCGGGGCATGGGATGACGTTTGGGTCTGTAGTGCTGCTTAGTTCTACAGCAAGGTAACGTCACGTCACACCCGCTCGCTTCGAGATCCCCACGTCCGTGTGAGCTGACTTGGTGAGATTTTCGCGTTGAACGCCACGGTTCCGCATAGTTTTTCACCAGTTCATGGACACGAGGGACGAGTCCCCGCTTTCGGCACGCGTCACGCCCCAGGATGCGTCGCGTTAGCGCTGCTCGGGTTTCGAGGCCTAGCGCCTGGGTGATAAGATTTACTTTTTACGGGAGGCATACCATCACGAGAGCTATTCCTCCGTGTTACGTAGTTCCACGACCGCTCCACCTACTCTGAATGTGATTCTTGCGTCGAACGAGACCTTCGCTCACATTCTACAGATATTCACACGGTTTTACGCAAACGCACGATAAACCCGGTAACGGAACTTCGGGATATTGCGACCGTTACGCGCGTGTTGCAGTGTTCCGCGGTCGCTTTTTCTTGCTGGGACGTTTTTAGCGTTCGGCGGCAGTCCCCACGCCAGAGTAGCCGCCGGCCGCGGCTCCGTAGTGATTTTCTACAAACGGAGTTAACGGCCTATACCAGCAGCGCGGCTGTGTGGTAGAGGACCAGTAGCCATGAACTACTGAGTTCCGCGGCCGTTTCTCTTACCGGGACACGACTGAGTACGACGGTAGTCCCCTCTTCCCCACGCAGCTACCGGTTTCAGAGTCTGATGAAACAAACTCAGTTTACGACTCTTATAGCTTGCGTGGCACGTGAACTCCTCCGTATTTCTTACGGCCTCAGTTTATATATATTTTAACTATTCTCAACGGAACGCGTGCTGTGTACATCTTCCCTACGCCAGTAGCCACTTACTCGGTGGCCCTGTGGTGAATAGAGGTATAATGAGATAACGACTCGCGTTACAGGTGTAGCACGTTCACGCTTATCGTGGACCTAGACGGTCCTTTTGTACTGATAGCTACTACGCTCGGGACACGCACCAGTACCAGTTGTCCCCTCGCGTAGCCACGCTTTTTGCTCCGTGGTGCACAGAGACATCGTTGGCGGAGGACTCGTGGTTTTACCTGTCATGCTGACGCCTTTGTAGACCCATAACGGATCTATAATACTTAACGGGTTGCGTGCTTTGCACGGCGTAAGTCCCCCCAGTAGCCACGCCGCTTTTCCGCTCTGTGGTGCAGGGTGTTTAACGGTCCGTGTAGTATACACAGGACGCCACCTTTTCGTGATTTCTACCCCAGTGTTGGGGTTTATGACTCATACGGTTGACGTAGTACGTTACCCCTACTTGTCAATATTACCTCCATGTAGGATATTTTTCTTGACCATCGGTGGCCTTTTGATAGACAACCTTACGCTTTGGGGTAGCTATTACCAACAACGGCACGTATGGTTCATTCCATACTTTAACACCTTACAGCTGCTTCCTTGCGGTTTTACGGCCTGTTACTTAACTGCCCGTACAGACATACGGTATTCGTTTTCTCGCGCCCGAGCCGTAGGCTCCGCGGTTTCAAGGTTGTTACTATCGTGAATGCGTTAACACTTTCTCCAGTCAACTTCTTAGACAAGTTTCGCTGTTGATAGGCGTGGCCTGGAGCTACGCGTCCCGCAACTGCTACAGTTTTCGGTCCTCGCTTGGGTGCCGTCGACTATGTTGTATGCGGCTCCGCGGTCTTACGACCCATGCCGTCTCACAGCTACATAGCCTTCCACGGTTGGCAGCCCTTCTTGTATACGTTTTATATTAACGGCCTGCCTTTTGTTTCGCTAGCCTTTGATTTTTGGTCAGTCGGTTTCAAGGACCTTTGCTCAGGGTCGGCAGCTTTTTCTGGACTGCGGATGGTGTCGCTTCAGTCCCTCCGCTTTACACGTTCAGTCGGTGGTCACACCCTTTGGTGGTGGTGCGGTGCTCCCACCTGGTGTAAGGAACTAAGTTTTCACCCGTCAGATATCACCGTCGGTGCCGACGGGGCTTGATCAAGGTCGGGCACTTTTCTTGTGACCCCTTTGGCTGCTCATGCCCTTGCAGGCTTCACGACGGGCCTCGGGTCAGGGACGATTTTTGTCTCTTTCCGGGCTCCGCGGACTGCATCTCAGTCCCGGAGCGCTTCGTTTGATGGTGTGGCCTCGGCCCGCCTTTCCTCGACGTAGCATGGCTTTTCTGAGGGGTTGGTCGCCCCTCCCCGTTGTGGAGGTGGGCCCTCTCTCAAGCTTAGTTCCGTCATGCGCTCTGGGATAACTTGCAGCTATCCACCAGGGTTTTTCCAGTGGGGTCTACGGTCTTTGACTCGCGACCACTGGTAAGTTCTGGGAGATCTCTTCGTAGTGTGTCATGTGACATTTTCCTCCGATAGATCATCCAGTGGCTTTCTTTTAAAGTAGTCTGAACTGTTCATCGAACAGCCGCGTATGCACTCGGGTTCGGGCATACCCTCTTTCATGGGATCTCTCGTGCGCGCTCGAGAAACCGCTTTTTGCGTTTTTCTCTTGTTTTTGGTCTGACTCACTTTTCGACGTTCGTGTTCCCCGCTAACTTTAGCTCTTACGCGGTTATGCGCTAACGAATTTTTCCCTGTCCGGGATTTCTTCAATTCGTTTTACGTTGGTACACGCCGTTCCCCCAATCGTAGTTTCCTCGCCGGTTCTGTCTCGTGGACGAATCCGGTGTGGCTTGTGGCGTTTTTGTGGACACTTTGCTGTAATTGTGTCCAAACGCTCTTCCGTTGGCTTGTTTTTCTGGGCTTTTCGCTCGGTTCTTTCGAGGTTTGCCTCCGCTACTGTCAACGAATGGTGCCTTGTTCGGTTTGACTGTACCTCGCCGTGGTTTCCTATGTTTTAGTTCTTCCCACTCTTGAGGTCTTTCATCCTTCCGAGGTGAAGGAATTTCGTCCTTTCAACGGGATTCGGTTAGTGTGAGTTTTTGTACCAGCCATTAAAAAAAAAAAAAAAAAAAAATGTGCGGCGATCTGAACTCCCTTCCTTCCTATCCTCGGTTGCAATCTGATTGCATATTATAGCATGGAAGGTAAGGTATAACTTGAAGTAAATTTACCCGCTAAGCGTGGCGGGGATATTTACGAGAGTTATACTTACCTTCCATGCATCCCCCCGCCTCCCCTCTCGTTCAGGCCTCGGTGGAATGTTGAGTGAGGTGGTACAGAGGTATTATGGAGGTCAGGGCTTGGCTGGTTACTGCGTTTTTAGGTTCGGTTAGAAGTGCGTTAGAATCAGGTCGTGTGACCAGATTGCATATTATAGCATGGAAGGTAAGTATAACTCTCAGAAATATCCCCGCTACGCTTAGCGGGTAAATATATATATATATATATATATATATATATGTGTATATATATATATATATATGTGTATATATATATATATATGTATATATATATATATATATATATATATGTATATATATATATATATATATATATGTATATATATATATATATGTATATATATATATATATATATGTATATATATGTATGTATATATATATATATATATATATGTATATATATATATATATATATATATATATATATATATATATATATAAATGGAGGTTTCATCTGTCCTCTTCACCTGGCTGTAGCACACCCAATGCAATGGTTAGTTAAAGGTCTCACTTACTTAGGTTTGTTTCCTTTGGGCATCTTCTTCTTTTACTCAGAAATAATGGGTGGACTTCTTCTTGGAAATTTATTTGTTATCTTTAGTTGGGCTTGCACATTTTGGTACTACATTTCTTTGGTTTGTAGAATGTTTGAAATTTTAGTACAAAGCACATGCTTAATACCCCATAATATTGGTCAGCAAAATCAAAATTTGGTAAAGGTTTTAGTCTTTAAAACACTATAGATGAATTTTGTAAAGAATGACTAGCCGGTAATTATGTTTTTAAACAACTAGAATAACAAACTACAACAAAAATAACACACCAGAATATTGTAATCTTTTTTATTGTGAAATTAAATATTCTCTGAAAAATAGAAAGAATAAAGTAGTTCATATCATGAAATGTTTTGTGGTATTTAAGGAAAGAGTAATGTTTTTAACATAAATTATATTTGAAATTGTTTAAATCTATGGTAGATTTAGTATAAAAGTTGAAGATTTCACTATGCATTTAGGTAGAAAGTCTGGAAGTTGTTAACAAGGAAGGTTAAATTGTATAATGAATAAACCAAACACAATTACCCATTATAGTTAAGCTCATTTTTAATGGAATCTCGAGACAAGTAACAAACTTCACACCATCAAACTTGAAGTTGGGACCAACGTCTACCTGGACAGTCAAACCGCAGGAAGGGGTTGTTATCACCCGCATCCACCTCGTCCACATCTTTCTCACCCACTCTCACCTACTTTCCGGCTCCCCCTGCCCCTCTGTCTGCCCTACATGCAACACTGATCTCTCGATCAAGCATATTCTCTTAACCTGTCCCTAATACCTGAACTCCAGATCACACCTCTCCCCCTCCATCTCAATTTTTGATCTTTTCAATAACAATCCTACCTCCAACTTCATCACCTTTCTCTGCAACAGCAATTTATTCCACCGGATCTAAACTTTCCTTTTATTCCCTTCTCTGCCTTGCCCTCCTCCTCGCCTTCCTTTTATTACCTTAACTTCTTTCCCTTATCCACCTTCTCTCCATCCTTCCCTCTATCCCACCCCTTTCCTCTCTGTCCTAAGTCAAGCACCTTAGTTTTTAACACCCTCTTGCCACATTTGACTCTTGACTTGTTACTGTGCTGTTAAACATCAACAAACAAAACCAAACATAACAATTTAATGGTCTTCATACACAGCAGGCAACCTCATCATACACAGCAGGCAACCTCACCTCAGCACCTAATATTTTCAATATGAGACAAAGGTTCCTGTATGGACTTGTTAGTATTAGTATGAAGGATTATTTGATTGTCTCTCATAATGTTAATGTACTTGGGAAAAAATGATATTCCTCTGATTTCTTCTAATTTGGCAAATCTTTTATTTATTGATTAAAATGTTTGATCCATTATTATGTAAATGGTACAGTAGGTAGCTTTTTCTGGAAGTATGTAATTCATGCAAAACCAGCAAATGAACTACTTTGTATTCAATACATAACATAATACATAGGAATACAATATAGAGTAATACTTTTAATGTTAGCCATATAGCATTGTGACCCACAAAATGATCATTTATCTCTTGTAAATAATATCAAGATCTATTAATGGAAAAAAAATAATAAGCCTGAAAATATGCACAAAACTATGTTGTCAACGTGCAGATCTCTGACATTTGAATAATGAAATAGACGTTACTAGTAATATTGTACAAAAAGTTAACATTTTAAAAAGTATGTAATCAAGAAATAGTATCAAACGTTAAATGAAAAAAGCTTATTTTTAAAATTGTTTTCTTGTTACTAAATTACGAGAAAATGTTTGTTTTAAAATGTCTCTATATTTTCAAAATAATGAATTACTTTCATGACAGCTAATTTCTGTAGACAGTTTTCTAATATAGATTATGATACCTGAGCTGATATTCTAGAATTTGAAGTTTGTCTCAGCTTCCATTTGCTGTGAAAGGAGGGATACTGGTAATTGAGCCAAATCTTGGTCTGATGACAGAAGCCACCACTCCTATATAGTGAATGCAACAATCTGTAATAAATCCAGATTCTAAATATTTATAAAATTGTATAAATAGCCAACTTTATGTGTTTAGGTATCAAAGTTAAATATCAGCCCCATGTTTTATATGTATACCATATTTGCACATGTTGTTTATTCATGACATACATAAACATTGTAAAAGATACTTTTGATAAGTTATTTAAAATTTCCTAAACA
Organism: Chiridota heheva; assembly: GCA_020152595.1. Lineage (NCBI taxonomy): Eukaryota > Metazoa > Echinodermata > Holothuroidea > Apodida > Chiridotidae > Chiridota > Chiridota heheva. The sequence continues at coordinate 3,128,883 of JAIGNY010002621.1, read as the reverse complement.
CTTAATCTACTTTAATATTATTGATCCAAATTTCTGTTCCTTACAACATTTAATCTTTTGTGCTCCTGTTGTTGGTAATAAAACAAGAATTCAAGTTTGTCAGCATGCTCAATTTCTTTAAACCAATGTTCATGGGATGATGAAGAGTTTAATTTGAAGGTCATTCTGTTGTAGCACTCTATACTTTCTACCACACTATCACAAGTAATCAAGATGAGAGTAAGTGTTCTTGACAAGTTTGCAAAGATTGTATATGAATCAATTTTGTATTGTATATTGTATATGAATCAATCTTCCCAGCGCTTCCCTCGCTCCCCACAACTCAATTGCCGAGTTCTTTAAGAAAAACCCTCCAGATCAAATAATCTCCTTCATCATGCTTCCCTTTACAACCATATTTAGTCCTCCTCTCCCACCTCCCTCTCTCTACTTTTTTTTTTTTTTTTCACACCCATTCACCTCCTCTCTCAATCCCAGCTTTTTGACTTAAAGTTCTTTTATTTCTCTCAATCTTCCCCTGTTTTCTCTCCTTCTTACCTCTAGAACGATCTAACCTCTCAGGCACAATTTGACCCTCATTGTTGTGGTGCTGTTAAGCCCTCATCAAACAGCTCACAATTTTTGTATTTATTAAGAACCATTAACCACTGGTTTTTATTTCTCTTGTGCAGGTTAATGGCCACATGCCAATGGCACCACAAAGAAACTTCCGCATTAATAGCACAGAAGGAACAGAATCTGGATATGGAACGCTACCCAAGGGAACAGATGGGACTGATGAAGTTGATGGTGTATTTGAGGTGAATGTCTCTTTCAAACTTACTCAAGTAACTTTGAGATTTGAATCAAAACAGGCAAGATGGGTTGCCAGCCCACCTCCCAACTTCAACAGAGCTCTCAATAATCTAATCCATATTTCCACTTCTTCGTAATATTTTGTCATATGCTAAACAGGTCATAATTTTGGTCATATGTCAAACAGGTCATCATATTTTGCCATATATGATGCTATTCAGATGCAGCTGTTGTAAATTGGGACTCTGAATGTATCCTTCCCATCCCTCCAATTGAAATCATTTAATTGCGTAAAGTGGTCATTGGGATATTGATATCATGAATGTACCTTTTGTTCTTATATTATAGCTTGAAATATTTAAACTTGGTTGAACCAACAAATAAACATCAACTTGTTCATAACAACACAAGCAAACAGTATTTTACATTGTTGAAAATTATTCATGGTTCTCTTTAAGTACTGAAAAGGGATTTTGTCACTACTGTAGTTACTGTTGTTAAAAGAAATAACACATTTTGCATATTCTGTAAGTATACATGGATTTTGAATGTTCCCTCATGTATCAGGAGCAAGAACAGTCAAATATGGAGATGGGACTTTTTATCAAGCTCCAGCAGAGAGTGCGGGATCTGGAAAAAGAGAAGAGAGTCCTTCAGCAAAGTGTTGACAAGATGAATAACGAGGGACGATCCAAGGCTGATGTGATGGAGAATGAATTGGGCAATGTTAACTTAGAAGTAAGTTTGGTGTAAAATGCTTGTTATTGTATCTATGTGGTGAGAAAGTAATACTGGAAGTTCATTTCTTCATTCTGCTTGTAGATGTCATGGAGAACTAAAAAGGTTGTGTATGCTTACAATGCTTGACATTCATTAAAGAAAGTATATTGTGTTACATGCCATATTTTTAACAACATTGTCTGTTACTATTTGGAAATGGGAAACATCAGTTTTTGCTTTGAAAAGTTGACTGGGAGATTGTATTTTATTCATTAGACTAATACAGTGGATAAAGTCACTGTCTTCATCCTTTATGAATGTGTATCATTGCTGTATATTTAGAAATATGTATCAGTGCTGGCTTCACTCCAGTTGTCCTAGATGTATTAGACCAAAGAGATGATCATTTTGCTGCATGTGAATTGTCCCACTATTGCTAGTAGTGATATATTAAAGAATAAGTTCAGTGGTCAAGCAGTTCTATCTTATATGAACAAGGACTTCCAAAGAAACAAAATAGTGAAGAAACCATTCAAAAATCTTATTCCGTTAAGGAGATATCGAAGTTGAAAGTTTAGTATTATTTGTGTAGAAACGACTGAAATCAGACTAGTTGTGATGTTATGGCCTCAGATTCCTCAAAGTCGTTGTATTCTATCATATTTTGTCCTGTGATTTTGAGGCTTAAAAACCATGGGATATGTCAGAAAAGTAGTAAAACTAAATCCAGTAAGGGTATTTATAAAGTACCACCTGAAGAAAGTTTGAGGAAAAATAATTTAAATAGTAACAAATTTAAATAAACTTTCTCTAAAATACATTAACAATGCTAAGAATGTGAGGACGAGGACACCAACTTTCCTTAATAGACTTACTACACCAGTCATTTCTACACAGATAAGACAAGAGCTTTAAAGTTGAATATCTCCATAACGGAATATAATATTTGAATGCTATCTTCACCATTTTGTTTCTTTTGAAGTCCTCTAATTAGATGCTTGACCACTAAACTTATCCTTTAAGTAAAAGGTATATGGGCAGGTAAGAACAGCAAGAGCTTCAGTTGTTTCAAATATACTAAAGACCAAGCAAACAGCAAAAAGTAGCATCAAAATAGGTTAGAATTTTACACTTTACAGGATTTTAAAACTTAAATACCTAATTAACATAAATTGTGCAATATATGACCTCAGAATGGGACAACTAGGAATTTGGATGTTATTATAACCTTGGCCCAGATTCAGCAGTAGTGTGCAATTTGAGAAGCTTGGATATTTAAATTTGGAAATGAAATATAAAAAAAATTACATTAAAGAATTTTGGTTGTTCATGTATCATCACTTCTGCACACGCTGAAAATTTTGACAAACTTTGATTTGCCATAACTCAAAAACTATAAGTGCTATTGTGACTTATTTAAAAGATGTTCTGCACGGAATTTAAAGCATTGTAAAACGCTGTGCCAAATCCATAAACCTCTCAGGTGAGAAGAGAAAGATTAAAAGTTTGTTGCTATAGATGACTAGGTGAACTTTATTTTCATCAGTATTCCTTATAAAATGCTTGCAGAGTTATTAATTTGTTTCATTGTTTTTATTATTGATTTTTTTAATTGTTATTTTTGTGTTAAACTTTCTTGATTTAATTCCCAATATACAAATTGTTAAGGATAATGATGGGTTGCTTTATGTAATCACAGTTGTCACAAGTAAATGTAAAATTCTTGCCAACAAAACAACCATATTATGCAAACATTACTTACATTTAAAAATATTTATTGCAGAGACCAGTCAGTGGCAGAGTAGTATGTATGATGTATATTGGTTGTGGTTGATTGACATTTTCACATGTTGTTGTACTAGTAAGCATTAAACTGTACTGGTGAAATAGATATTTGGCATCTGCGAATTGTCTTAACAAATCAGAAATCACTTAAAACTTTGCAAAAGGTCACCCAGTTTTTTATTTTGCCCAACTGCAAACCATTGATTTGGATGGTTTGCAGTGTTTTGCAGCTATGCAGAATGAATTATTGCATTATCTTTTGTAAAATATGTTTAATGGCCGGTTTTCCGAAACAATTTGCAAACGACAAATGTGTATATATGAAACTTTCTACAATAATCTTTTCCTGTATTTTCTCTAATCTATTAATAATATGTCATTATATTTCATCCAATTTTTTACATTAAAATGCAATCTCAGAATTAGAGATTTGGAGGTAGTTTTGGGGAATTAAATTTCTATTAACAATACGATTAATAATCACTAGAATAAGGTTACGAAGGTGCCATACTTAAATGCATAGAAAATCATTTAACGACAAGATGCTAGTTTTAATTCTGCATCAACTCTTAAACAGTTGACCAATTTTAAAGAAACCAATGAAAGACAAAGAAGAGACCTGCAGGACTTGTACACCTCTCTGACTGCGGGTAAATCTGATGACCATCCTATGCACATCCTCACCCAGCAGGTGGCTGTGCTCGGTGAAGAGAATGATAAACATAGGCAAGAGATTGTCAGACTCAAAACAAACTTGGCAAATAGCCAAAGAAGGTGGAGCCTACAGGTGAGAGTTTGTCTATGATGCCTGTCTGCTCAAGCTTGTTCTTTGCTTCATAGCATAGTAGTTTAATTGCATAAACATGCAGATTGCATTACTAACATTGTCAATTTGAATAATCATATGCGATTGATTTATGTGTTTATCTCTCAAGCCTGAAAAAGGGAAATATTTCTTAGCTTTACTCGAGTGTAAATTGCAGTAGTTTCTTTCTGGTCTTTGAAACTTTCTTTCTTTCTGTATTAGTGTTTTTTTAGGTATAGACAATGTCAAAGGAAAATCTTAACAAGTTTTAAGATTTTGCTTTCTGCAAGTATATAATTTGGGAAACATCTGTAAATGGAAGTTCAAAATTAAGGGAGCCACAAATTACATTTTATTTCAAAAAAGAACAAAATACATTTCTAATGACCAATTTCTATGAAGGTATTAATCTTTGATGATATTTTCTTCTTTCTGCTATGTATCATTAGTCGGTAAGTTGAAAGAAATATTTTTGTCTGTTTTTAAAAGAGATGACTATTATCAAATATCTGTAGAATGCACCTCATACCAATTGATGGAATGTATCCTTTGTCTGCATGTAATAGGGTGTGGCCTCCATTGCTCAGGTGAATCATACAAAGTTTGTTTCGTTTACATAATCCTTTGGGGTATTGAAGTCATTTCAAAAACAAAATTTCTCTTATTTAATCAGGGATTGTTTGGTATATTTAGAAATTGGTTCAGACCTGGAAAAATCTACAGTTTTGGCAGTTGTAACCGCGGGAAAAAAGTGGAATTCGTGGGGTCCCCTCCTTCCTTTTGAAAATTGAATTTCTTAAGCAAGCAACAGTTTATGTGCTCTAAAAATGTCCCCCATGTAATTGTGTTATGAATAAATAGTACATTAAATTGCAAAAGAGGTAGCATATAAAGATATACTTACTACATTTATATTGTTTCTGTCACGATTTTTTTTGTTGGGAAGTTTTTGACACCTTTATTCAGAACAGTGGGAAATTTTATAATTTATTCCAACTCTGGGTTTGTTAATTCCAATGTTAGAATTCCCCATTAGAGACATGAAATGAGGGAACTATAGGGATGGGGATGGGGATCGATTAGCCCATATCATACGGGTACTTATTTTAACGCTTGACTTTAGGACACAAAGGTTAATATGGGATGGTCAGACTTGTCTTTACCTGTTGTGGGTAAATTCTTTTGAAGGGAGGATATCCCCTGGAGATTTGCATACATGCCATAAATAGGTAGAAAATGACAGGTTTGCAACTTAATCTTGCACTTGAATATACTGCATGAGGTGTAAGGTTTTATCCTGAATATGTCTAAGGTATTTTGTTTGGCCATTGCATGACACAGTATGCAAGTCACGTAAATGTGCTTAAAATCAAAATGGTATGCATGTGAAGGGTGATCTATTTAATATGTATGGAAGAGGGTTGGGGAATATATCCTAGGACTCATTCACTGCAGGTTTTTAGGACAAAATTACGTACTGATCACAAGTTGCTCTTGTATTATTTTAGTTGTTATTTGATTACAATTTGTACAAATTGAGACAAGTATAGGAGATGTGGAATTCTTTTAAGTTGCTCCCATGTATTTTCAAAATGTATTTATTTTAAAATGGAAGGAGAATGTAACAACAGAGGGCTTGTCTTGCTGTAGACATAATGTTTAGTAATTGAATAGAATAGGAGAAAACTTATTCTTTATGATATGCTCATATGAACGTTTTGAAAAACAGTTAAATAGTTATTATCATTTCTGTCAGTTGTTATGAAATATTCATGGTGGTCAATTAATGTGAACTTGTGCGTGAAGCATAGATTTCATCAATATGAATTGTGGTTATAATATTTGCTTTATTTTTTAAAAAGAGGAATTATCAGAGCTAATGAACCAAAATGAGTGAAAAGGTATAAAAGAAAAACTCATTTTCATTTATTATTTAAAAGTTTTAAGGCTTTAATTTTTAAACTGGAGATTATAAATGTTTGATTGTAAAGGGATAGACAGGAATCTTTGATTGTAATTTATTTTCTAAACTCCTACTTAATTTAAATCACCTATTTGTAAAGTGGGCTTTATGGGCATCATCATCTTGGTCATGAAAGAAATTAAATATCATATTTGGTCAGTGTGCACTTTTGGATATTGGCTTTTTGCATTGGAGATAAAGTTAAGGAGACGAAAAAAGTCATGTTAAAAGAGAAAATGCCTTTATGTTAAAAAGAGACAATGTAACAGAAAAAGTAACATGATTTTATTACTGGGATATAAAGGAAGAACTTGTTGCAATGATGCAAGAAGGAGCCTTCTTTATGTCTTTGTTTTCTTATTATAAATAAAGGTGGAAAAGACCTCTTCACACAGCATTAAAATTCACTTAATTTGATATTAGTGCTAAAGATTTCATACTCGCCTAACGTTAAAAATACCCTTTGAAATATTTTAACTCGCTTAACGTTGAAAATACCCTTTGAAATATTTTCTTGAAGTTTTTTTTCTTCTTCAAATTGCCAATAGTTTTTTTTTCACTTGCACTTATAATATATATATATATATATATATATATATATATATATATATATATATATATATATATATATATATATATATATATATATATATATATATATATATATACATATATATATATACATATATATATATATATATATATATATATATATATATATATATATATATATATATATATATATATATATATATATATATATATATATATATATATATACACACAAAAGTTGTGAGTTCAAAACAGTGAATGAAATACTTTTGTCCACAGTATCTTGAAAACTTAAAAAGAGGAAGGCAATCGGTCTTCTCTTAACAGGGTCCCATGCTCTTTCGTAGCATCAGACAGTTCTTCCCTATTTGGTCACATATTCTTACGGTTTCTTCTACTCATCCTCTCTATACAACCTACCCTGATCAGTTAAGGAAAATTCTTGAGGTAGGCGTTACGCAGTTTGCACCTAAACTTTTCCGGGCATCTCTTTTTCTCTTGTTTTTGTATCGTTTCACTCCATCGCTACTTTTAACTGGCATTTTTCCACTCTTCCCAGGTGAACTGTCATTTGAAGAAGTTCATTTCAATATGTCTGCAGTGTGATTAGTGATGAAAAAAATCAAATTATTCATTGTCACATTTTATCACCAATGCAAAAAAACTTTGAAATCAATCTAGTGGTTACTTATCAAAACTTTCATCACCTAATTTTCTTAATTTATTTTGCATTTAGTATTCAACAGGAAATTTGTAGCATTTTATAGAATATCTTAATTTTCACATGCAGCAAACAAAAATCACTCAAAATTCACTTTGCAAGCAAGTCATATTATACAAAGTGGTGGGCCAAAGGTGACAGACAACTACTTATTCTGTATTTTATATACTTAAATAGCTGGTGTGTACATATTTTTTTTGCTTTATTTCAAGCTCATGTGCTATTGAAATCTCTGTGTCTTTCATGCAGTGTAAAGCGATTGCTAAAAAGTTAATGTGTAGAACCATCTTTAACTTATGACACCAATTCTGAACTTTAATAGTGGCAATAATTTGCTATTAAAACACTGAAATGTTTCAAACTTTGATACAATTTAAAATAATTTAGGCTGAGTGATTACAGAACATTTTGCTGACATTTGCTATAACGAATTTCTTTAGTTCTATCAGCATCTTAGATTCATGTATAAGAGTCTGTTCTGTTTAGAATAATTCAGTTGTTGCTGTCTCGACAGACTTTACTTGAGGTGTCAATCATTATTTATGAATGTTCATGTAACACAAATTAGGGAGATTCAACGAGGCTTCTAAGAAAGGAAATAATCATTTATGTGCACATGAAGACAAAAACGTAATCCGATGTTAATTGGGAAGATTGTCATGGAGCCACTAAACAATGCAGTATGACGGCACCAAAAACCTTCAATTAAAGATGAAATAAAATATATTAAAGGAGACATAATGTTGAATATTCTGGCTTTAAATATGATACTGAATTAAATAATAATCCAACTACCAAAATCCCCAATTAGTTCTTTTACTCCTTAAAGTTTCAAACAGTCAGATTTTTTCTCTTCATTTTCTTTATTCTGAAAACCTTAGTTTTGTGGAAGTTAGTGCTGAGTATCATAATAGCAATGGATGAAGTCCTTATTGTGTGGTTATTTCAATTAAGATAAAGTGGTCTTACTATTTGCTACAGTAAGTTTGTGGTTATGATTTGCTGGAACAAATTTTTAAGGAGAAGGACAAGTCATGCCATCATAAAATGTGATTCCATTTTCAAGTTATCCAAGTTTGAAGTTGTAACATGGAAGCTGCCATTAACTCTATGATTTTGAGTTGAAATAATGACATAATTTGTCCTATGTACTTGCGCACATAATATATTTCTTTAAAAATTTCGTTTAGAATTTCACTTTAAAATTCTTTGACATGAAGTTATAAGGGCTTAAATCATTAATATTGTATATAAATAAAAATTCATAAACCCATGAAAAGGAAATTTATTTCTCAGAAGTTATGAAATATGAAATAAATTATAAAGAAATACATTAATATTCTTATCTGTACTGGGGATATGACATCTATTTGTAGAGGGCGTATGAACAAAATGGCCACTCCTATGTAATTTTAAATTGACATAATTAATGTTTTAATGAATTAGAAAAATGTATGCTTAACTGTTTTGTACAATATAAAATTTCTTCAGATAACTTATGATTATCATTTCTATCATACTAAATGAAGAAAAAGCCAGACTTTATGTCTCCTTTAATACGTTTCTAAAAAAAATATAATATGTAGACTGTTTTGAGATCAGGCTTGACGTGTAGAAATAAGATAGAAATAAAGATTTCAGTCTAAAACTTTAGTTGGTTTCCATGGAAATAATGATGCTCAATAATGTAGCTGTGGGTTGCAGGTTCTGTCAGACAAGTCTTAATGGTTTTTCTCAAGAAAATACATTGCTTTTGGATTAAGATGCCACTTTCTTGATGTGACAGGAGTCCAGCAATCAATCCTCTTCAATCTGCATTGGGAGTTTAAAGGGCTTTTTGAGAAGATGAATGGATAGCATTATTTGTGAAGCTAAAAACCAGCAATCACTCTTGATTAAAAATGTTAAAAAATTAATGACTTCTCTGTCTAACAATGTAAAATTGTACTGAATTTAATTGTTTCTCTTGTATCATATCTGGTTCATAGTGGAAAATTGATATGTTATCAACAAATTAAATGCTGTTCTACTCTTAAGAGTAATTAATTTCAGATAAACCACTTAATTGTGGTTTATGTAACTTTTCACACCTCTCTTAGATGAGATACATTGTAAAACAAGAGGGCGTTCAGTAGAGTATTTGTCTTCACCAAGCCTCTTTTCTGAAACCTGCAATTGATCTTTCTTTCCTGCACACACTGACAAACAAACATAGAAACAATTAGCAAAAGTTTGATCATTTATTCATTTTGGCAATAATGAAGAAGCACACCAAATATGGGAGAAAGGCTATAAAGTAAGCACATTGTTAGGTGAATTAGGTTATTAATGGAAAGAAATCAATTTTATGTTATTGTAACATGGTTTGGCATGTAGGGGAAAGGGGATGGTATTTGGCAATGGGTGGAATGGAATAAAGGATATAGGGGATGCTATGAGGCAATGGGTGGAGTGGAATGAAGGATATAGGGGATGGTATGGGGCAATGGGTGGAGTGGAATGAAGGATATAAGGGATGGTATGGGGCAATGGGTGGAATGGAATGAAGGATATAGGGGATGGTATGGGGCAATGGGTGGAGTGGAATGAAGGATATAGGGGATGCTATGAGGCAATGGGTGGAGTGGAATGAAGGATATAGGGGATGGTATGGGGCAATGGGTGGAGTGGAATGAAGGATATAGGGGATGGTATGGGGCAATGGGTGGAATGGAATGAAGGATATAGGGGATGGTATGGGGCAATGGGTGGAGTGGAATGAAGGATATAGGGGATGGTATGGGGCAATGGGTGGAATGGAATGAAGGATATAGGGGATGGTATGGGGCAATGGGTGGAGTGGAATGAAGGATATAGGGGATGCTATGAGGCAATGGGTGGAGTGGAATGAAGGATATAGGGGATGGTATGGGGCAATGGGTGGAGTGGAATGAAGGATATAGGGGATGGTATGGGGCAATGGGTGGAATGGAATGAAGGATATAGGGGATGGTATGGGGCAATGGGTGGAGTGGAATGAAGGATATAAGGGATGGTATGGGGCAATGGGTGGAGTGGAATGAAGGATATAGGGGATGGTATGGGGCAATGGGTGGAATGGAATGAAGGATATAGGGGATGGTATGGGGCAATGGGTGGAGTGGAATGAAGGATATAAGGGATGGTATGGGGCAATGGGTGGAGTGGAATGAAGGATATAGGGGATGGTATGGGGCAATGGGTGGAATGGAATGAAGGATATAGGGGATGGTATGGGGCAATGGGTGGAGTGGAATGAAGGATATAAGGGATGGTATGGGGCAATGGGTGGAGTGGAATGAAGGATATAGGGGATGGTATGGGGCAATGGGTGGAATGGAATGAAGGATATAGGGGATGGTATGGGGCAATGGGTGGAGTGGAATGAAGGATATAAGGGATGGTATGGGGCAATGGGTGGAGTGGAATGAAGGATATAGGGGATGGTATGGGGCAATGGGTGGAATGGAATGAAGGATATAGGGGATGGTATGGGGCAATGGGTGGAGTGGAATGAAGGATATAGGGGATGGTATGGGGCAATGGGTGGAATGGAATGAAGGATATAGGGGATGGTATGGGGCAGTGGGTGGAATGGAATGAAGGATATAGGGGATGGTATGGGGCAGTGGGTGGAGTGGAATGAAGGATATAGGGGATGGTATGGGGCAATGGGTGGAATGGAATGAAGGATATAGGGGATGGTATGGGGCAGTGGGTGGAATGGAATAAAGGATATAGGGGATGGTATAGGTGGAATGGAATGAAGGATATAGGGGATGGTATGGGTGGAATGAAATGAAGGATATAGGGGATGGTATGGGTGGAATGGAATGAAGGGTTGAATGGGATAAAGTGTCATTGGATATAGTGATGGTGAGGTGGGGTGGCACAAGGGAAGTAGAGTGGATTGGCATATGGAACTTAGGATTGGATAACATATGGAAGATAATGTGGGAAGGGACATAGGCTTCAATGGCACAAAAGGTGGGATGGAAAGTGGATATGTGGTTAAGGGGATAGCATATGAGACAGAGGGTGGGTTGGTATATGGGGTGGAGAGTGGGCTGGTATATTGAATGGCACTACTAATGGGACATTTAGTGGGATGCAGGGTGGTATGCAAAGGAGTAGGATGGTACATCAAACATGATGGGATGGCATCTGGGACAGGGCGGGGTGACATGTGGGACAGGGTGGGATAACATGTGGGACAGAGATAGGATGCACATTGGTTGGTGGTGGTGTAGTATTTGGAAGGTTTGCTTTTGTAGCTAATTGTGTAAAGATTAAACTTATAGATGGGATGACAAAGAGCAACCTACATGTTTTTGTGCCTCTTGTGTCTTTCCTGGAGGATGGTTTCCTTCTTCTTCAGGGTGTAATAAGTTTTTCTTCTACCAACATTTTAGCTGGATTGTATTTTCTCAAAGCACTTCAGTTTTGTTGGAATATTCATATATTGCTAATTAATTGTATGCATCACTGGTTGGTTTGTGTCTTTTAATTGTTTCACCATGGTGATGGCTACTAAGTTACATGTGATATGTGCTTTTATGTGTTGGTGTTGGTATTGCTGTTTCAAAAATAACCTGGTGATTCAGGTTATTGCCTACTTAAAAGAATCAAAGCTCACCCCTTATCTCTCAGGAACCAATTTGCCAAAGTCCCACACTGCATTCTTGTGCCAGTTTTTCCATTTGAGAAGCTGCTTTGTATGTGACTGCAAGTATTCAGCATATTTTATGTGTTCTTTGCTGAAGTGTATGAACTTTTTACTTATTCTAGTTCTATTCAGGAAGGATAATGCTGTTGAAGATTAAGTCACATGATATAATGTAACTCATTATTATCAAGTTTGTGTGAATAACTATAAATGACTGCTTGCCAGAAATTAGTGCACAAAACAAAATAATATTTGTATTATGTATCTTTTCTATGTAAGTATACCCAAAATGCTTTACAATACAAACTTTTTGAAGCTCAAAGCTGCAGCTAAAACACAGACCATAGACCTAAAGACTCACCTCAGTGTGCTATTTCATTGTTTCCATTGGTACCATTCCAATCTATTATGCTGGGCACCAAGTAAGAAGCCAGTAGGTTACATTTTCTTTAGTGTCATTTGGCTTGGCATAAAATCCACAACCTACTCTTTAATGCTGGTGATTTATCACTGTCTGCCAGTCAGCCCTAAATTGTGTAAACATTGGATTTGTAGATATGTCCTACACCACCAATAATTGAGACCAAGAAATAGCTTATGAGTATGTGATACCATAAACATTAGATAAGAATTTTGATAAGAATTGAAAATATCAGTTCGATAGGAATGACTTGTATGACAAAGTTCGGCATGCAACTGTCATCATATAGATATTTATTACTATTGTTAAATGTTTTCTGGGGATGAAATACTTAAAAGATCATATATTGACACAAGATATGCTTTAAAAAGTGTTCACTAAGTAAACTACACTTAATTTGCAATTTTGCAGAAGTTTAACCCACCCCCACTCACCCGTAAAAAAAGGAAAGAATTACTCCTGTGTGTGCTTCCATATCTCTAAAGATCTTGTTTCTGCCAATTATTTCAATTTTATGAGGATCAATATGCTATTGATCAATGCCAAAATAATGAAACAACTTAACTTCCTATTCTAATTTCTGTTATTAAAATTTTGTGACATGTCAAGTTGGACAGTGATATCATTTATCTCCGACTGGCCATACGTAGGCCTACACATACAATGCGTGTATTGTGTGTATTTATTGGCTACTAGCTCAAGACCAGTTGTAGGCCTAAACTTTTAGCTTTCTTTTGGTGATTTCTAGGAAATAGATTGCATGATGGTATAGCTTGGATGAAAACGATAGAATTGTATGAATCAGTGCATGTACCGCATAAGACTGAGGCATTTCCAAAATGTATTCTTAAGTTACCTTCAATCTGCGGTGTTGTGAAGGGTTTGTTGTGATACATTTACGTAGGCCTTTAGGTCTGGAACTTCGCGATTAGCAGGCTCAGAGTGGCTAACTTGCCCCGGTAATATCTCAAACATTTATGGTTGGATTGCATCTTCAGGTATACTATGGGGGTCTATAGTGATTGCATCTTCAGGTATACTATGGAGGTTTATAATGATTGCATCTTAAAGGAATACTATGGGGGTCTATTATAATGATTGCATCTTCAGGTATACTATGGGGTCTATAATGTCTCCGTCAAGTTCTCAAAAGGAATCTTCTGTGTCTGAGATATCAGAGGATCAAATTTCTGAGCTTTTTGCTGACGACATTTTATGTCTGTCTGTAATTACTATGTACGTGTTTACACAGGCAGTTATGCATATTTATGCAGTTATCACATATTCAAATAAATTTGCGTACGCCACAGAAAGTGGTTAATCTGAACTTCAAATTACATGATTTTCATACTTTTCCAATTATTATTTTGGAGATATAGGGGTTACTGAGTATTTAGTGAGTGTCAAATATCACTTTAGAGCAAATTTGCTTCTATATGTCACCAGTCCTTTAAGATTTCAAAATAACATACTTCATGATGTCAAGCTGTGAGAGTTTCTTTTCCCTTTGTTTCTTTCTCACTGAAATATTTCACCCAAAAGCATTTTTCAAAACAAATTAGTCACCCTGTTTTTTAATGATTACATGTTTTTGATTTACAAAATAAAAGATTGGTATTAAAATGTTGTCTTTTAGCAGCAGCCAATTTTTCATTCTGATGCGATCAGCATCAGGAACCTATGCAGTCATGATGGCGTGTGTGTGTGTATGTACAATAGAGGTTTATGGGGAAGTGTATCTGCACCAGGTACACCTTGTGTGAGGCCCAGCTCGTAAACACGATATCTCAAGGACCATACACCGGATTCATGTCATATGTTGTACACAGATAGCCCATAGTCCATAGATGTGCCCTATTGTTTTTGGTGCTGATGTCAGGCATAGTAATGAGTAGGAGGGGCTTAATGTTTAAATCTTAAGATGTTTATATTTAAATATCCACATGTCTGTTTTGTTTCATATTTAGTGTAATTATGTTGTTAGCTAGGGTCTACATGTTTACAGTACCAAAATTTTGAATTTTATTAATATGTATAGTGGGCAGGGCTTAACATGATTTTGTTGAAAAGAACTTATAAGCACATATCTCAAAAAAGATGAATGGGATTCAGTTCATATGTGGTTCACAGATAGCCCATGGTCCACTGATGTGCCCTATTGTTTTGGGTGTTGATGTCATGTTTATCAATGAGTAGGTGTGGCCTAATATTAAAATACTCATATATTTTAAAACGCGCATGACTGATTTGTTTCAAATTTGGTATAGTTATGTTGTTAGCTAGTGTGTATATGTTCTTGGTTCAAAAATTGTTGAATTGCATTAATATGCATAGTGGGTGGGGCTTAACACGATTATGTTGAAGAGAGCTTTGTAAACAGTATCTCAAGAGCGATACATGGGATTCAGGTCATGTGGTACACAGATTGTCCATAGACTGCAAATGTGCCCTATTGTTTTTGGCAGCGATGTCATGCATATTAATGAGTAGACGAGACAAACTTAAAATCTTAAAATTCTCATATTTTAACAGTCGCATTTCTGTTTTGTTTCATATTTGAAATAATTCTGTTGTTAGCAAGTGTATACATGTTAATGGGGTAAAAATGGACGAAATGAATTACTTGTGAAATTCCATTCTTGTGAGAACTGAGTTATTTGGTTGTCATTGTTATTTTGAGCCCATTGTGCAATAACATTTATTATACAATAGTTAAAACTTAAAATCCATATTGCGTGTCGGAACCTCAAAGCGTTTGGTTTTCTGGTGTAAGTTGAATATTTAATATAATACTGTCCACAAAATACTCTGATTGCAAAAAAATAATCAGAAATATAGAAAGGGCAACAAAAGAAATACTGCAAGTTGTAGTGAATTTTCTTCTTTCTCCTGATAATTAAGCCCTCTCTCCAATGTTTACATGTACACATAACTCATGCTCAGGGCACTTTCTGTAGTGGTCATACCTTATGTATTCTGTCCACGAGGGATTTTACAGAAATAAGTGTTAAAATTATGCTATTGTATGTTGTGTGTGAATATTGTTGGTAAATTTCTCTAGTTCCTTATACATTTGTGACTTTGACCATGCTTCTTAATCATTAAGCATAGTGCCTTACTACAATGGTGCTCTTTCAAGCATTCTATTGGGAGGTTTACCTGCTATATCTTCAGAGTAACCCTTCCATTTACACAACCTTGTATATATGGCTCCTCACCCTCTTTGCCATCCTGAAGTAACCCTTCCTTTTGTCAATGCGGGCAGTTTGAGGATATTTCTGCACTAATGCCATTACATAGATTAATGTTTCGGTTTTTTTCTGTTACATATAACTTTAATTTAAAGCACTTTGATTAAAATACGCAATTACCTTTTTTATATTTCCATGATTGTAAAGAGCAAGATATTATTGATTGTATTCTTTGCACTTCTTAGGTCATGCAACAAATTTTTCCATTTTGTATGATTATTTCAATTAAACTTTCAATTGTGATATGTTGGAGTCAAATTAGTAAGTGGATCATTCTTATGTGCATTCAAAGTATTCCAATGTTTTGTTGTTTGTAAAATTAGTTCAAGGATGCCACATTTTGTTTAGATAATAATTATAGCTGAAAACTATCTAAGAAGAAAGTCGGAATGTTCTTTGTGCATTTGTAGAAAGTAGAAGATAATGATTTCATGATAATAGGTCTCTTAACTCTTGATTTTCT
The DNA here is from genome assembly GCA_020152595.1 of Chiridota heheva. Classification (NCBI taxonomy): domain Eukaryota; kingdom Metazoa; phylum Echinodermata; class Holothuroidea; order Apodida; family Chiridotidae; genus Chiridota; species Chiridota heheva. Next base: position 3,112,723 of record JAIGNY010002621.1, on the reverse strand, counting down.
TATAGTGACTGTATCCTATTAAACCCAACATATGTTATTTTATGCTTTCACTTTCTCAAAAACTTGGGTTCGTAGGAAAATACTAATGTTATTTTAGAAAGAAATCTGATTCCTGATTTCACATTAACAACAACATGTATGCTTATAGATTTCATGAAAGGTAAAGACTAAATTAAGTTCTATTTCACTTGATGGAATTATTTTATCAGGCATTAACTTTTGGGAAAATGTGAAAGATTATTTGATTTATATTCCAGATTTTGTTAAAATTGTAAAAACTAAATTTTTGAGTTTTGAAATGACAATAAAATTTTGATAGTCAGCGCTATTTATTATCTGACAGTCCATCTGGAACCGGAAACTTTCATATATTTTATTTTGACCTAATAGCCATATTTAAAATTGTCTTCATAAAAAGGTATGATATTATTATCAGATATCATTTTAAGAATTTATTAAGGTGTAAAGAACACAAAGTGCATATAAAAAAAAGGAATAAGTTCTTTGTATTGTACTCATCTGTTTTTCTTTTTTTTTTTTTGTGGTGGTTTTACATTTAACAGGATTCAGATGCAGTTGATGTAGGTGTTAATACAGACAGAGATCTTTTGTTATCAGATGAAGAACTGGCTTCTATTCATGGCAATGATGAGATGACAGTGGCGTATAAGTCTCTGAAGATGACCAACCAGTATGTACTACTTATTTGTCCTCAGTTTTTCAGTAATGCTGTAATTGTAATCGTTTTTTGAGATAGGTTTTTTTATCATGTGTGAATATTTAGTAACTTTTTAATGTATATTTGTATCTTGATATTCTTTGTGTCATTTTTTTTTTGTTTAGTTCTTCGCTTTTGAATTAATTTTACCCTGATGTTTTTTTGTGACCTTAGGTGTTTTTTTAATTTAATTTAATTTAATTTAATTTGATGTCCTTTGTGTGATTACAATTGTTTTTTGTTTGTTTGGTTTTTTTTCTTTCAGCCTTTTCTAACATAGAAATCTGCTCTTTATTCAAACTTTTTTTAAAGTGATTAATTTGATGTTGTGTGATATTTTTGTGAAAATTTGAAACGAACGATGAAAGAAGATAGCGACATCATGTAAGGATTCTGGACGTTCTTTCCTGTACAATTTTTATAATGAAGGATATTATGAATTGTAATTCATTTTGCTGACTCTCCACAATTGCGTATTTCCTGTGAGAAGATATAAAAGGAACTGTTTTGTCAAGCAACTTTCATACGTCATAACGCAAATATTGGTGCAGGTGTTGATAAAAGGGTTTCTAGCAAGAGAGAAAATGGTACCTCACTGAAATTATGCTGAGTAGAATAATTCACATTTTTAAGTAAGTATTATATTAATTAGAAGAGGGCCCTGCTCTTTTGAAATAACTGTTGGAGGGGAAATTACACTTGCTATCTCTGTGATCCCATCACAGGAAAGATACTGCCATGAGCGACAAGGAAAACCCTGATAATTCATCAGCTTCTTTGCTTATCAAAGAGAAGTCTTTTAGTTGCTGGAAATGCTTTAGTAGCTATTAAGATGTTGCTATATAAGGATTAGTGTTTGTTTGTATGTGCAGAATATGTCCTGTTGCAGGAGTAATATAATCAGAAATCATACCTCTATTTTCGATAACAATTCCTTCAATTATTCCTGTGGTTGACTTTGCAGTGGTAATGTGTATAGGTGAGATTTCAAAAAATTTAAAAAAAGTTGATTTCAAATCAGTGGCTGTAGTTGCTTTCATCATCATGTGGCAGAGTATTAAATAACAGTGGGTTTACATTAGAAAATGCATAATAGTTTTCTTCATCAATGAAACAGAATTGTTGTGTCTTTTCTTGAAGGATTAAGTGTGAAATCCAAAAAGTTCTAAATTTGTCCATTTTTGACTAATTTAGCAATCAATTAGCTGTTACTTCTAGTTTCTAGCTCTTGATTTGAAAGTTGAAAGTGCCTTAATTTTGCTCACATTGAAGACAAGAATACAAATTTACAGTGATTTCTATAAACCTTTCAGTCGGCTAGTTTTTAGTCGGCTAGTTTTCATTCAGCTGTTTTAAAATGGCATAATTGCATATGGCATGTGAATGCTTGATTTTAGGGATGCAATAACAGTGAACCTACCATTCAAAAATGGAAATATACAAGGTTGATTTGTTCAAATTTCATGAGGGTTTTCCATTCTCAAACACTGGATTTTAAAATTAAACAATATATAGTACCATGTAAAAATTCAGTTATTATCAATAAATATTACAATACCATGTGAAAATCTCTTTTTTTTAAATGGAAACACTTCTTTGAGTTTCGAAGTGTTTTAGATGTAATATCTAACATCTTTCATCTAACATATTTAAAGGTGGTTGATTATGGCCATCCACATTGTCATTTCTAGTGCTGGATGGAGAGGGTGCATGTGATGAATTTTGAATGGAGGGAGTGAACACAAGCTTATGTATGGCTTTGATTTCAATGTGGTCCATAGGTGGAGCATCCAGTGGGCGTCTTTCCCATGTTTCTAGAAAGATTGATCATTTTGGGTTTATTCTGTTAAAATTTGCCTCTTTTGAGTAGATTGAGAGATCAGTGTAAACAATGTTTATATACATACATACATATATACATACATACGTATGCACATACATACTTTCATACATACATACATGTACATGTATGTATGTGTATATGCATATATATATGTATGTATGTATATATATGTATATATATATATATATATATATATGTATATATATATATATATATATATATATATATATATATATATATATATATATATATATATATATATATATATATACACATGATATTCTGATCAACATAAATAAATGCCACCATATGTTCATCTGCTCCTCATCCACACTTGCATTTTTCATTTACAAATTGAAACAGAAATAGAAGCAAAAATGTTTATCCTTCAAAATTAGTTTTGGCCATTTCTGTCCGACTTCAAAAAAAAGTTATTCTGTGGAATTGCTTGCTCCAAAATATCTGGAATGAATATGAGTTAAGATATTTGTGTCTGGCATATTGGGATTCACACAGTGAAGCTTCCCACTTTAAAGGAACTAGAAATAAGGTTTTCTGCATTTAAACAGTAAAAGACAATCCTTTATGTTGTGTGAGGAGAAATAGCAAGTTAAGTTTAAGGATTGTTATCAGATAAGAAGTTTGGGTGTTTCTGTACTTGAAGAAGATAGTTGGTATGATGAATGATGGGAGGGAAGTTAAGGGGATAATACAAAGGTGAGTGGAAGGTTGTTAGAAGGTGAGTGATTGGCGGGTTAGTGACTGATGGGTTGTTATGTGAGATTTTGGTTGCTAAGTGAGAGGAGGGTAGGTGCATGCTGGGTAGGTGGATGGAGAGGGTAAATGAGTTCAGGATGAGTTAAAAGTGAAGAGGTGGATAAAAGAGTGGAGGGTGGGTTTGTAAATCAGTTGAAAGGTGAATAAATGGAAGGAAAGGATTGGGTGGGTATGGTAAGTTGGTGGTTGAGGTAATAAGTTGTTGTGTCAAGTGATTGATAACAATGGGTTGGTAGCAATGAATATTTGGGTGATGCATATGAGTAGTAATGATTGTGTTAAGAAAAGGAATTCTACAGAGAAGTGTTTTCAAATGTGTTTTTGACTTAAATAAAAAAATAATAACCAGAAATGGCTATGGTATTACCACAACATGAAAAGATTTAGGTATAATGTTGCAAATTTTTCTTTGCTAATGATCATTTGTGATCATTCATGTGGAAAGATTGTGAGTGTTAGATCTAGATCCTATGGGAAGCACACCATGTCGAATGACAAGACAAATCTGATATTCCCATTCTTAGTGATAAAATGTATTCCTCCTTAGTATTAATGAGATCCTTATTGCCTTTGGGTTCACAAAGACGTGTGAAACCAATATTGCGATTCTGGTCATACTTGTACTTACGAAGACATTCATGAAAACTGTAGTGATTTTTTTCAGAAAAATAGGGTCAATGAATTAAAACCAAGGATGAAGATGTTAGGATACATGTGGGAAAAAATGCAAAACATGAAAGAAATCATGAGAACAAATAATAAAAAAGTAATAATTGCACTTTACACAAACAGTATGTTGCATTGGGTTCTTCATGGATTTGTTGGTTGTTATGCTTCTAAATGCAAGATAAGACTAGTAAGAAAGCTGTGCCCTGACCATTTTGTATTGTTGTCCTGTTTCTGGTTTCCTGCAAGCACATTTCAAACTGCACTTTGCAACCATAATGGATGGTGGGTCTCTTTGGCTTCATTATTGGCATAATATATAGATTGTTTTATCAGACAAATCCCTTATTGATCAATTCATCTGGAAACCTACAATCCTTATTACATCACATGCTACTAATATATAAGACTCTGCAGTTTCAGACTGTGATAAGTTCTACAATGTTACTCTTACTGGATTACGCTCAGAAAAATTGATTGCTTTTGGTACCTCCTTGAAAGTTTCTGTATGATCTTACAAAATCAACAATCAAATCAAAGAGAGTATGCATTTATGATTCACTGGCACAATCACTGTAGATACCAAAAGGTGATGTTTAATCATGTGTACTTTTTGTCAAATTTTGAGGTTAATGGAAGTAAATATTTGTAAAGATTGTGGTGTCAGTATGTTTCCAATGGAATAAAGGTTTGATTTGTGTGTTGATTTGGTAAGATCATATAGTGATTTTGAAGGAAGTACCAAAAACAGCTATTTTTCTGAATATTCTTCATGTACTGTAACAGTGTAGAACTCCACTCTAACAGAGAGTTGGTCTTGTGGAGCCAATTAGGTTGCTGTTACTTAGGTTAGACAGTATTCTCATGAATTGCTCAAAATGTTCCACTCCGAAATAATATATCAAACATTCACATAATATATTATAATATATTGAATCAAAAATGAAGAAGATGGTGTAAAAAGGTGAATTAATACAATAAATGAAAGTCAAGTGTTTGGAATTTAGTATGGGACGTCTAACCAATACAATTTGAGTTTCCAATCAATTGTGCAATTTTGTTTCCCCTTAAGGATTGAATTTCAATTAGCATGAATGTTTTAATACCTGCCTTTTATATTCATTTCCACCCAGTGTATTTGCAGCACTTTCAGCAAGTCAAAGTAGTTTACGTGACACCGTGGAAAAATACGGTGATCTCACAGAGTCCCATAATGAAATGGTCGTGAATAAGATGTGAGTAATGAGCCAATCATGTAACACATAGCATCTTGCTGTATCCATCAGTGCACACAGTGCATTTTGAATCATGCCACATCATGTATCTTACTCACTTCTTTCCAGCATGGCCTGTATGATATCCATAGCTATAGGTATAGGTATATATATATTTTTTGTTATTATAGATATATGTAGATATATAGATCTATATATGAATGGTGAGGCGCCTTGGTATTTAAAGGATATGATCAAGATAAAAAAAACCACACGTGAACTTAGATCGAGTAATGATTTCACCCGACTTCACATACCCATATCCAATTCTGCCATAGGTGACAAAAGATTTGAAATACTTGCATCCAGATCCTGGAACACTTAACCCACCCACATGAGAACTTCTCCATCCACCACAGTATTTAAAAAACTCTTAAAGACCCACTTATTTTGATATTTTTTCATTTTGTTTTATTTTACTTTGTAAGCGCCATGGTACTTTGGTGAATGGCGTATTTAAGTAACATTTATTATTATTATTATTAGATATATATAGATAGATATATGTGGATTAGCTTATATATATATATATATATATAGATATATGTGGATATAGCTTATATATATATATATATATATATATATATATATATATATATATATATATATATATATATATATATATATATATATATATATATATATATATATATATATATATATATATATATATATATATATATAGATATTTATATACACACACACACATATATATTTATATATATATATATTTATATATATATATATATATATATATATATATATATATATATATATTTATATATATTTATATATATATATATATATATACATATATATATATATATATATATATATATATATATATATATCCATTTCCTTTAAAACTAAGCTTTCTTGATTAGATCGATGCTTCAGTATTGCAGTCAATAAAGAATTATAAATGTATCATTCAGTCATAAATAAAAAGGAAATAAAAGGGGTACCAAACATAGATATCTTCATGCAATGTAAGTAATTGTAGTTCCTCCACAATTTTAGATGGGACCTAAATTTCACTTTGCACTATTTGGAAAGTGTTCAAGAAAGAGCTCAATTGCTCTTAGTTAATTCATAAAATGGGATTGATTTCTTGAATCAAATGCGGTATTTAAGTCTGGGTTTCAGTCAGAATGGTTTAATTAGGGTTCAATCATTGTGCTTAAGGAACATTTTTTGACGTATAGACATGGAGAAGTAACATGAGGTTTAGTGTTTCAAAATACACCAAAAAGACTTTCGAAATTAATAGCAGATAAAGGATAAGTGGCAATTTACAGCTTCAAGGGAAGTTGCAATCAGCATTTTGCTTCAGTTGCGAACTACAACAGCTGATTTGACCAAAAGGGTTCAATCGTATCCATACCATCATTCACCATCTAACAGTGCATCATTTTAATTCAATTTAGGAGAGACCTTTAAAGAATTGTATAAAGATCATGAGAATATTTTATAAATGAAAACATCAAATTTGAAATTGTCATAACTTAAAAATGCTATTTGCATTGTATTATTATAAAATAGTTGTACTAAATTAGAATAAGAATAAAATGGGTGATCAAACAAAATCATTACGGGTGTACATAATGTTAAGCATTGAAAGAGAATATTGAGCAGTCTTCTTAGAGGTTTGCATGTTTTTTCAGTTGGGGAATTTCTATTGGGGCATGAGGTAAAAAGAATGCACATTATGATTTATGACTCTTTCTCTCAAAGATAGAAAAAACTGTTTATGTCATAAGTAACTTTTTATTAAGCATGTTTTCATTCTTTGTTCCTAGTATTGCATTCAGATAAAGTAGGGAGAAAAGTTTTATTGGCATTAATTATTATCAACAGGAGTCATTGATTGGGGATACAGGACTCAAGAAATGATATCAAATTATCAAGGGGGGGATACAGGACTCAAGAAATGATATCAAATTATCATGGGGATACAGGACTCAAGAAATGATAAGGGACAGGACTCAAGAAATGATAAGGGGATACAGGACTCAAGTAATGATATCAAATTATCAAGGTGGGGATACAGGACTCAAGAAATGATAAGGGGATACAGGACTCAAGAAATGATAAGGGGATACAGGACTCAAGAAATGATAAGGGGATACAGGACTCAAGAAATGATAAGGGGATACAGGACTCAAGAAATGATAAGGGGATACAGGACTCAAGAAATGATATCAAATTATCATGGGGGGGATACAGGACTCAAGAAATGATAAGGGGATACAGGACTCAAGAAATGATAAGGGGATACAGGACTCAAGTAATGATATCAAATTATCAAGGGGGGGATACAGGACTCAAGAAATGATAAGGGGATACAGGACTCAAGAAATGATATCAAATTATCATGGGGGGGATACAGGACTCAAGAAATGATAAGGGGATACAGGACTCAAGAAATGATAAGGGGATACAGGACTCAAGTAATGATATCAAATTATCAAGGGGGGATACAGGACTCAAGAAATGATAAGGGGATACAGGACTCAAGAAATGATATCAAATTATCAAATTATCAAGAAATGATAAGGGGATACAGGACTCAAGAAATGATAAGGGGATACAGGACTCAAGTAATGATATCAAATTATCAAGGGGATACAGGACTCAAGAAATGATAAGGGGATACAGGACTCAAGAAATGATATCAAATTATCATGGGGGGGGGACAGGACTCAAGAAATGATAAGGGGATACAGGACTCAAGAAATGATAAGGGGATACAGGACTCAAGTAAAGATACAGGACTCAAGTAATGATATCAAATTATCAAGGGGATACAGGACTCAAGAAATGATAAGGGGATACAGGACTCAAGAAATGATATCAAATTATCATGGGGGGGATACAGGACTCAAGAAATGATAAGGGGATACAGGACTCAAGAAATGATAAGGGGATACAGGACTTAAGTAATGATATCAAATTATCAAGGGGGATACAGGACTCAAGCAATGATAAGGGGATACAGGACTCAAACATTGATATTAAATTATCAAAAAATGATATCAAATTATCAACTAATACAACATTAGTATGTGTTGTACCTCTTAAAGACATGTACATGTAGCATTAGATTGTTAAAAAAGTTTGAAAATAAGTTTAAAAAACCCTTTAAAGTTGACTGAAGTTTGGAGATTTGACAGCTTTCTCAATTTCCAGGGTTGATTATGTAAGATGTGCAATTAGGTGATGTCATTAGCTGAGTAGATCTCCATTTTTGTATGTAAATCCATTGTTCTTAAATAACATTCATTTGAGTAGTAAAGCTGAATCTATTAAAAGTTTCTAACATTTGACCATACTCCTAATTAGCATTTTGGTACGAAAGATGTTCTAGGATAAATGTGAAAAGGACAAAAAATAACAAAAATTTTGATTTGACAGGTTTCTCAATTTTCAGGGTTAATTATGTAAGGTGTGCAATTAGGTGATGTCATTACCTGAGTAGATCTCCATTTTTGTATGTAAATCCATTGTTCTTTAAATAACATTCATTTGAGTAGTGAAGCTGTATCTATTAAAAGTTTCTAACATTTGACCATACTCCTAATTAGCATTTTGGTACGAAAGATGTTCTAGGATAAATGTTAAAAGAACAAAAAAACAAAAATTACAAAGCTTGGGCATACTCTGTTACACATTTTCCATGTATGCTAAAAATGAAAATTTGATCTACTGTAACTCAGAAAAACAGATATTGTTTAGTAAAATTAAAAACAGAATTGTTTCGTGAAATTAAAAACAAATTGTTTAGTGAAATTGAAAACACAGATACTTATTGATATTAAAAACAGATATTGTTTGGTGAAATTAAAAACACAGATATTGTTTAGTGAAATTAAAAACAGATATTGTTTCGTGAAATTAAAACAAATTGTTTAGTGAAATTGAAAACACAGATGTTTATTGATATTAAAAACAGATGTTTAGTGAAATTAAAAACACGTATTGTTTAGTAAAATTAAAAACAGCGATATTGTATCGTGAAATTAAAAACAGATTGTTTAGTTAAATTGAAAACACAGATAATGTTTAGTGATATTAAAAACAGATAATGTTTAGTGAAATTAAAAACACAGATATTGTTTAGTGAAATTAAAAACAGATATTGTTTTGTGAAATTAAAAAAAAATTGTTTAGTGAAATTGAAAACACAGATGTTTTTTATATTAAAAACAGATGTTTAGTGAAATCAAAACACACAACATATTGTTTAGTGAAATTAGAAACAGATATTGTTTAGTGAAATTGAAAACACAGATTTTGTTTAGTGAAATTAAAAACACAGATAATTAGTGAAATTGAAAACAGATATTGTTTAGTAAAATTATAAGCAGATAGTTTAGTGAAACTAAAAACTTAGATATTGTTAAGTGAAAATAAAAACATAGTTTAGTGAAATTAAAAATACAGATTTTGTGTAGTAAAACACACAACATATTGTTTAGTGAAATTAAAAACAGACATTGTTTTGTAAAATTAACAATACACACAGTGTTTAGTGAAATTGAAAACACAGATATTGTTTAGTGAAATTGAAAACACAGATATCGTTTAGTGAAATTTAAAACAGTTATTGTTTAGTGAAATTGAAAACAGCTGTACTCTTATTATTTGATGCTGTTTATCTTATGTGTGAATTTTGTGTGTTTGATAAAACATTTCAAGACTGAGTCAGTGTGAAATCAGGAGTTCACAGATTGTACTGTTTAGATTTTGGTTACCGTATTTCGACGTATTAAGCGCCCCTGCTCCAAAAAGCGCCTACCTAACATTTTTTGACTGATAAAGTAATTTATTTGATTAATTTGAAGAGTTGGAATAAGTTTTGTTACATTATTTGCTTATTTTGCGTCTGACGCTCACAATACTTTGTGGTGGTTATTGTGGGGATGGTATAGAACAAGTTCACACAATGCAGTTCGAATAGCTCACTGTACGCGTCCCAGAGCATGGGTGCTTGTTAGGAAGAAACTTTGGTGCAATTCTATTTTCCTAAGCGCCCCAGGCGTTTATTATGGCAAATATGATATTAGTATTCATAACATTCTGTACATTTTGTCCTGTTTTCTTTCTTTGTATGATGGGGCAAATATTTTACTGAAATAAACTCTACAAGACTCCAATGATGTTTGTTTGAAAGTTAATTTGTATTTGATTTTTGCATGTAATTTGGGGTATGTGGAGATTGGCAACTAAAAATACCTGTTGAATTTCTCTTCACTTCTTGAATTATTCTTTAATTGTCGGTGGCAATGAAATCAATATTTGTTAAGAGTTGTTAATTGCTTTGAAAATTTTAAAAGAAATACTTGTTTGATATGCAAGTAGATACTGCAATTTGATCTATTGGACCTAATGTAAATTAAAAAGAGTGTTTTGTCACCATCTACAGTAGGTATAGAAAACGAAGTGTTGCATGAAGATTCCATATATCCATTAGGTTGTAGTATGGAAGGGTTTTAATTGACATGTAATCTTTCGTACAATCAGGTTTTTTTGCTGACTGTTGGATGTTGTTTTGAGTGTTAAGTTGGGTGCTATTCTTTGAAACTATTTCTCATGACTGTTTGGATTTGAAATTGACTCTGTGATATAACACTTGACATGTGGTATTTTATTTACTTTCTTTATATTTTTGCAGTTATAAGGGACATATCTTTTAGCAAGAATACAATGAAAACTTTGCTTCTGTTCAGTTTGGATCAGATTTTCTGAAAACTATTATGTTAATATATCTAGCTTGAGAAACGTGTTTGTGTTCTGTTTTTAACATTATAAATCATACTGCTGTTGTAGCTTATTTGCCATGCATATTTAATACAGTAGAAAGCATAGATTTGGCTCAGTATCTTATTAATGTTAATTGGATTAACATGGGGTCCAGAGTAGTTTATTTTCATTAGTTCATTTCAAACTATATGCCTCATTAATGATGTCATAATATTTCCAGAAAATCCAATTATCATGCACGAGTGGTATAAAGTAAAGTGTGATTACAGTGACTATGAAGAAGTGTGGTGAATTTCACAATGTTGAAAAACATTGATGTGTGGGTTTGCTGTTAGATGTGACATATCCTTGGTGGGATTTGTTAACTGAAGGAAAATACACACTTCCTTTCACTTACAGACTATATACATGTGATGGAAAGCATGTTTTCATTTTCATTTATTGGTGTTTGACGACGACGAGTAAACACACAATTACAATGACGGGGTTGTCGCCTGCGTATCGGGTATGATAGTAACAATGCTATCACAGAACGCTTAATACGACCCGGACGAGAACACAGGTGCGACGTACAGACAGACATAACATCGACAACCAAGTCAATGTCCACGGCCTTTGATAACCAGTTGTGGTGCACTGGTGTGTTTACCCAACCCAGGCTTGGACCAGGGCCTCGTGGTCTGTAGACATGTATGATAACTGCTACACTACAGTTGGTAGATTTATAGGTGTTTCGAATCTGCTTGAATTTATAACAAACTGGTGGTGGCCGAAAGGTTTTGCATGAGGGTATTACTGATTTATGATACAAAATTAGTTCTCAGATATGAGGACTTAGTTTTAACTTTTGGTCATTGTTGTTTTATGAGCCTTAGTAGGACTGTTGTGACTCATATAATGGGATCCTAACTATCTTTAAAAGAGTTTGAAGTTTTGCGAGAAAGTTCAATTGAGCTCCCTTATTCTGTCACCTGATCTTGTTTTTTACCTGAAGCTTTGCAATTTCATGTACCATGAGTGACAAGTTTGGGAAGATGAAGTTTTTGTTATAGAAGAGAATACAAGGGATGGAACAACAAAGAAGATATTTGAAGGTCTAATAGGAGAAAGTTATTAAATAAGACTACTTACACGCTGTGTGGGCAAAATGTACCATATCAAAGGCTTTAAAACAGACATAATCCCTAGTAGATATGATAGGGTTGTTGGAAAATTTATGAAAGTAGTTGTTCACGCAAGTAGTCTATTACAAAGGAAAGCAATATATTATAAAGATAATATAACTAGATTGTTGTGCAGCAGGTGAGTGATAAAATATTCTTATGAGACAAAAACAAGATATAGATTTACGATTATTTTTTACAGTAGTGCTAAACTCAAGATTGTGAGATGTTTTATGTTGTTCCTGACAAGATACGTAGATGAACACCAAGGAAGGTTTGCGTATCTACTAATAATTAACTACCTCAACCTAATGATTGTATGTAAGATTGGTTGAGCTTTTATCATTGATGATGTGGTCATGAAAGTGATACTTTTAGACAACATCAAAATTATCCCTGCAAAGGAATGTTTTAATGTTTGAAATCACATTTTGTTATGTATGTCACAAAATAGTATGGAGCACCACAGGACAATTCTTAAATTAGCAGTTTAGAAGTTCATTGTCAAAAGTAAACATTCTTCAGATAAAAGCCTTGTGATCCTGATATCTTTTTTTCTAGTATTAATAATTCTTTAATGGATATCATGTTTTTAGAAATTCTTATTTTCTTTTGGATTTTTGTTAAATAAACTAAAATATAATTCCGGTTAACCAGCTGCCATAGCAACACAAGTTGACATTGCATCAGTAAATCTAGCCAAGACTATCTGCTTTTGCAAAATGTTAATAATATGTACACCTTTACTGTAACAATTTGCAGAAGGAACATTACATATTAAGTTATTAATTCTCCATGTGTTTTTTGTTATTTGTCTTCACAAACTGTCATCTGATGTTAATTCTCACTAAAATCAGAATTGTATCATTGGTATTTGGTAGAACTATTTCTGTAGTTCTCAGTCTACTAGTCATATTTAGTCATTCAAATATTCATTTGTTGTTCAATTTTAAGTACAGATATTAGTTGTTTTTTTATTTGCATATTATAACCACTTTTTACAAATTATACAGTGGTAGTGTGTGGTCTCCTGGTGTAGACTGGTAGTTTAGAGCATTAGGAATTTCTTTCTGAGTCAGTAGTATTAGGTCACTGTTTAGTTTCAGTTCTAAACATTTTTTTTTTTGTGGTTTAATGTTTTCCTTTGTCTTTAAAGCACTCAAATTGTATGAATTTACAAAACAGCATTACTTGAAACCAAAAATTATGCCTTTGATATAAGACCGTGTTCATTATTCATGGTCTATAAACAGCTTTTAAATCTGGGCAGGTGATTTTTTTAATCAAAAAATAGCCCTTTTAGTTTTGAGTAATGGCTAATCAAAGCTTAAGAAACTATCAGATTATTCTAAATGAATTTTCAATTTATTCTTAATTCTGATTTTTGAGCAAACAGCTTAAAATCTTTATATACTTTTTGAAATTCTTCCCCTGAAATCAGTCAAATAAAATTCCTCTCAGAATTTGAAAGGGGTATGACAAGATTCCAAATAGTTGCTGCACCTGTTCAAACAATTATGGCAATTACACAATAAGAGAAGTGTAAGAAAATATCAAACCTACAGATTCATAGCCCTCTAAAAAGTGAGTGTCAAAAATTGAAAAGGAATATAAAGATTAAAAACACAAAATTAAAAAAAGATGAAAACCAAATGGAATTGTTGATCCATGTTGAACAATATGCTCAACCAGGGACCAAACGTAGAGTTAAGAACTGAATTTGGCAGTTAGTGTAACAATAGAGTTCATTTGTTCATATGTTCATTCATTTATTCGAAAGGAAAGGCAAACTATCCAATAAAGAGTTGGAGGAGTTAAGAATTTGAGGAGAAGATCTCGGTAAATCGCTCATTTCTTGCATCATCTCAGCTTTGTCATGAGAACTTCCCTGATAAATTAATAACTGAAAAATGTGTTGAAGTTTAAAGCTCTTTTTGAAGGTCATGTTTGCTTAGGCGACGTGTTTTCATCTTTTTTAGGTAGAAACTTATTTGTGGTGTTTAAAATTTGATTGTAGAATTTTAAGTTTGATTGAAGTGTTTCTTTTTTTGTTGCTCCTAGCAAATAAATTTAATTTTCAAACTGCTTGACAGGAAATCAAATAAAGCCACCGGTATTATGGATTATTGTTTGCTTTTTTGAAGGGATCAACATAGCATACTTTTCGTGAATTAAAACCTGGCGAGATGTTCAAATTACTCGGGAATTGAAATCTTTTTGTTTTGTTTCCCTCTAACAAACACAGTAATATTGAAAAAAGTGAAATCATATATTTAGGAAAGAAAATGGTGACAGATTCTGATCAAAAGGCTTACTAAAATACCCATAGCTTATAGTATGATGAATTTTTTTCAAACTAAAATGAGGGACCTGTTTTAATCAAGTGTTGCAGTGATTATTGTTGCAGATCATCATTTAGGGAAGTTCTCTTAACATTCATCTTAAACACACCCGTCCATTAACAACAATTTGCAGATCTGATATATCATTGAGCAGATCATCCATTAGTATGAATTGTTTAGCGCTTATTCCGTTTTAATCATTTTAATTACATTATTGCTTTGATTAACTGATTATGAAGAAGCACTTAATTTTGCAGTGAAATGCTTTCAAAATACATATTTAATTTTTGCTTACAGATTGAACCACAAAAATAACCTCATGATTTTTGCATCTTTTGTAGATTGTGTGATTTCAACTAAAATGACTTATTTTATTGATTGCATGCAGGTAGTAAATATCAACATATTTGTTTCCCCAAAATGCTAAAGTTTGTTGATGTAACAGGTGCTTCTAATTCTTGGTCTTTCATAGTCAGATACACATCTGACTGTGTATGCTTATATCCATTGCATAGCATGTAGTGCATACTGAGTGTACTCACTGCAGTAGGTTCTCCAAAGCTTACTTATTTGAATTGCAATCCAACCTACATCATTATATTTGTATTGCATCAATATCCATTTGTATACAATCCCATCAAATTGGTGTTTATTTTGAAAATAACAGCAAAATCAGATGACGAAATGTTTCTTTTGAATACACCTGAAAGTTTTGCATAAATCAGCTAAATCTGCACATCAAATATGACTGTGTGTTATGGTTGCTGTGTGAGTTTTCTCAACCAATGCCAATATTTACATGCAAAGCAATTGTGCTTGAGCTGTGCTGCTGCTGTAGTTCTTATCCATTGATGCAATGTTGAGTTGTATTATTGCAGAGGTTTTTATACATGAATATCCTGTACTTAAGATCTTACTGAATAACACTTATATTGCCGTGCTGTAACATCATATGCATTTTTAAATCTACTGACATTTGCTTATTTTTGACATACATTATTGGAACCAATGCAAACAAATTTTAACAAATTGTGTATTTTCATAGTTTTAAATGTTGGGTGTTTATTGTTGCATAAACTGCCCCATAGTTGCTAAGGACTCCTCACATTTAAATTAAGTATATTTATTCATTGGCTGTTCAGAAGTTTATCATTGTGTGTGTAAAGAAAATATGAAGGTGATCAATTTGGTAGTATAGAATTGTATTGTAATTTTAAATTGATTTTAATAATGACATGATTTGCAATAAATTCTCTCTCAAAAATAATTCAGACCACCTTAAGAAAGCAAACCAGCCAAACATAGCCCAGAAAATCCAGAAATCATCCACAAATCATCAAGAAATACTCAAAAGCAATGGTATCCCTTAAGTAGCATATACTCTTCTAGTGCATCAGTTATTAATTTTCTTACCTTTCTTCTCCCTACCTTAATTCCATATTTAAACAAGCTCTGCCTGACTCATCCTTTACCTGAGAAAAGGATTATTTTGCAATTTACTTCAAGTTATATCTTACCTTCCATGCTATAAATATGCAATCTGGTCCAATGACCTGATTCAAACACACTTCTAACCGAACTTAAGACGTAGTTACCAGCCCAGCCCTGACCTCCATTATACTTCTAACATCTCTCACTTCTTTTCAGCACGTTGCTGTCACACGTCGCTGAGACTGGTCAGAATTTTCTTCAAAACTTTGACCCCTTTCCTAACATTTTTTCTCTTGCAGCTCCAACTGTGAAGGTTTTGAAGCTGTTTGGCACTTTTCTTCAAGCTTTTTCCAGTCAATCGGAGGTAAGATGAGGTGGCCACGGGCCTGGGAAATATTTGGTGGACTCACAGGACTATCTCCATTGAAATTAGAAGTCTAAAGTGATTTTCCATCCGCCCGTACAAAATGGGTAGCTAGAATGAGAAAGTCCCACTCTCGTGGTGGAAGGATTTAGTCCCTAGAGCACCTGGTGTGCTAGTTTAGAGGACCTCATTCTCTTGGGTAGATGTGTTTTCTCTCCAGGCCACCACTCTGCCATGAGGATAGCCTAGTGTTATACTGTGTAGATGTATTACATATTAGGGATATCTTCAGTACAGGTTCTCATATGCATTAGGCCAACTTCTTGAATTGATGTTGGCGCATGCGCAGGAGGTTGATGTCACCACAGGATGGCTGAGGAGTTGGCTGCAACTAGCTCCAAGGAGCTATAGTTTGTACAAGAGAGCCTATATATTTTTTTTTATGTTACCATACATAGCGTGAGTTCGTAAGAATAGCACTATTTTTAAACATAAGTTTTTTATTTAGGTGCTCGGTTGGGGAGCCCAGGGGGGATCCTGTTGAAGTCCCCCTTGCACTCCTTTTTCTGGAGAATTTACCTTTTCTTTTTCTCTCCACAGACACCAAGTTAATATAAGTTAATGTTTTCCACGCCTGCGTTTTCAAAAAATTTGCATTTCTTACATTTTTTCGGGTTTCAAATATTTTCAGATATGAATTTTATCTGATTCATTTTTAGGGTGTACTTAATTGCTGTGTCATGTCTAATACTATGTACGTTGTTTTCCCTGTGCCATCTTACGCGCGTAAGGGTCATCAGTACATCCCCCATAGGGGAGTTTGGTATAAGTATAGATCATGTCGTATGACGTATTCACACTGAGTCAACTACATACGCCAGTGGCCACGGTTTGATGCTAATGAGTCAGTGGGGTCACAGGTAGTAGTCAACTTTATTAATTTATACTGACCAACCACCCTAGGGCACCACGACTCGATGCTACTGAGTTGGTAGGGTCACAGGTAGTGGTCCGTCTGGTGTAAGTTAAAACTAAACAAGATACTAGTTGCATCTAAATAATGTAACTTGGCATAAGCCACATATAATACTAGTGCGCCACGGCTCGATGCTACTGAGTGAGTGGGTTACGGGTAGTGGTAAGTGACTTCTTATGACCCCGCTGTGGGCCACAGTTCCATGCAGGGATCGTTAGGACGGCTTGCTATAGAGCCATAAGATTATTTTCATGGGCCGGTACGGGTCCATATGGTTCCAAAAAGCAGGTTCACGGGTCCATGCTATGGCATTCTGGGTCCATTGAACAGACCCGTATGGGTCCATATGGCTCCATAGCTAAGCTTTAAGGGTCCATTCGGCACCGGTGAACATGTCCGTACGGCTCCATAGGATTTAAATGGGGTAACGTACAGCGTACTGTAAAGCCGGAAGTGTACCTATTAGCTGCACAGCTTCCTCGTAAACTATATAGGAAGTGTAGCTTAACGGAAGCAGTAGCCAATAGCTAAGTAGTTTCACGGCCGTGAGAACTACCATAGGGTACTTTTCGTGTTTAATGTTATGTTTCACTAAACTGTCACTAAAATCATGAACACAGATGACAGGTTGCCCGCTGCCAGTGCTAGACGCACCACTGATGTCCTGCGTTGCATCGCGTTCAAGCGGTTTGCTAAGCTACGACTCTAGGACATCCATAACACGTGGTACGCTTGTAGGTCGTGCTGCTTGTCTGCAATCCATGTACACTGTAGCGACTGCGATCAGGCAGCATGGTTAGAGCACCGATTCGACCGCGACTGGCACTTTCAGAGAGTGGCTGATAGGATAGCCTGTCATCGTCTTCTCCTCCCTCACTGCTGCCGCCCAAGTCAAAGCAGCAGCAGCCCCCTCCCACCAGAGAGGTAAGGCTGCCACCTACACTGGATGCTGCGGCAGTGCCCAGCACAGCACAGGCTCCTGGCCCGCTGGTCCTGTCCTCCCCCGAGCGAGCCAGACCCCAAACAAAGGACAGAGAGGAGGGTGGGGGAAACAGAAGAAAGGGCCTATGTTACACGTCCTCATCTTCCTCTTCGCCCTCTCCTGAGCCTAGGTGAAAAAAAGACATAGGGGAAACCCCTTAGAGAATATTTCCTTCTTAGACGCCCTTAAGCAGAAGCTTAAGACCTGGGTTTCCCAGGCAGTGGAGCAGAGGCTGCCGCCTCCCACGCCCCACCTCCCAGCAACTGCTGCTGCCGAAGTAAAGCAACCCCCTGACCATGTTTCGGGGGAAGGGGGAAACCCTTAACATCTACCCCTCAGGGGAAGATGTTGACCTCAACATCTACCCCTCGGTGGGAGATTTTGACCTCATGGACAACTTGGATTAACCTGAGGAGCCCCCGGTTACTCCCAGGGCACCGGACCATCTTTTGGAATGGGAGAATTCTCCGGCCGCCCCAACCCAAGCCACCCCTAGTGCAGCCTCGCTGATCAATGCAGGCTACACTAGACAGGGCCCTGGTACCTTGTAGAGTACCGGACAAGGTCCTATTCCCATTGCCCCAACTAGTGGACCATCTTCTACAGGGGGAGCGGGTCCTGCAGCTCTTGGATTTTTTTGGAAAGGAAATCAAGCAGTACGTGGTAGACACACCTCCTGCGGAAGCACGGGCCCAATCCCAGCATAAAATGCCCACTACCGCCGAAGGAACGCTAAGCTAGTGACGAAGCAGTTCCCAATCAATGCTTCCCTGGTGATCCGGGTGCAGCATTGCGCCAGGAATCCCACCAAGGACTGGACGGTCTACAATAAGGAAATTGGTCAGGTTACCCGCATCCAGCCAGCCGCCTACTGTAGTAGGCATACCCCCATCCCGGACAGAGTATGGGAATTCCTCCAGCAGCCCAGGAGTGGCACTCCAGCAGTGTCAAGCTCCAGGGCCAGGGTCCATAGATTTATTGACCCTGGGGTCCAACAAAAGGAAGAGCCCCTCAAGGCTGTGGACCAAGCCATACGACAAGGCTACAAGTTTCAAGCTCTCGCCGTATGGGTGACAGAGGAGCTGGACTCAGTCCTGCAGAAACATCTGCCGGCTGACGTCAAACCAACCACTGCTCCTTAGCTAGCCGGCTTATCGACTTTACACAGTTTGCCAGAACCTGGTATGTTTTCGCCATGGCCCATTGAGCGTTGTTTACTGTTGATTCTGTATACTAACACCTTTACACCAAGGTGCTGAATTTGCATTTAAAATTTTATCAAGCCTCTTTAGTTTTATGATAAAATGAATGATTTAAAAAGCAGCCACTGTCTGCTGTTACAAGGGTATTGAGTTGCATACAGAATGATCTTAGAGTAGTTTGCAATCTATTCTACAGGGTAATAAGGATTGGGGACCTGGGACAACCAATAAATACTTGTATTGAATTGAGTACCCTTGGACTTTGAATCCATTGCTCTATTTCTGAGCCATTAGGCATATTTGTGTATATGGGGTTTATTTTTTATTTTTCTCTAGTGTTTGTGATAATAGCAAGGGATGAAATCTACAAAATGTTGAAGCAAGCCTAATAATGGCCTGTATTCTTTATCCATACCAATACTGTCAAAATTGGAGTGAATTCATTAGTGTTCACTACTGCCATCACTTCCACAAATTTTAAAATGCAACATTTATTCCAAATGTTGTTTTACACTTTGATATATACATAGTTTTGACGCCTTTTTCATAGCATCAGGAACCTATGTGGTCATTTGTGTGTATGCGTGTGTGTTGGGTGTATGTGTGTGCGTCTGATGCTGAGCTCGTAAACACGATATCTCAAGAATGGTACAGTGTAATTCATATCAAATGTAGTACACAGATAGCTCATGATCCGTAGATGTGCCCTATTGTTTTTAGTG